>OZ012695.1:722744-730244 GCA_963942565.1 Maea johnstoni | reverse complement strand
TTTACCTACGAACCTGGACCTGCATATCCAGGCAAGTTCTTATGGAAATCATGTGGCCTGAGCGTGGTGCTAAGACTCCTATTTGTCCTTCCTTATCACTAGGTACTATCTATGGAAATTCCTCTTTCATAATTCATGGGACAATTCTGACGGAGTCTCTTGCTTATCTCGTTACTAAAATTTCCGATTTATGATCCGCGCCAAGCCTTCCATAATAAACCAATCAGGTGCCTCGGTTCAGTTATAGCAAAGAGGTCGTTTTTTTTCGTAACAATAACATTGTTGCTTGGTATTAGTGAATACTTGAGGGGCCTATTCATTGTAATTAAGCGTGCTCGTCTTCGTTAATTAAGACGACACGTCAAATAATTAACCACGGAAAAGTCTTTCTCGCAGATTACTGTCTAACTGAGGAAGCCTCAATGCATCAACGGAAATCCTCCGGTGCTCTGGGTCAGCTTCCCACAAAAGGAATTTGAAATTTGTTTTTTGTCACTTTTTTTATCCTATTGTGGCTAAGTCGTAACCCAGTTGTAAGTGGTGAAGGAAAATGAAGTAGTTTTTAGACTATTTTTAGTTCATGCCCTAATAACATGTTATTTTTGAAAGTAGCTTAGATGCAGAAACAAATTTTTAACCCATTAATGCTTCCGAGATCCACTAGAAATTGTCGTCTGGATCGATGATACTTTTGACAATAACTTGAAAATTAAGAAGGATTTTACGAAATAATTGAAGGAGAATTGTTGATAGTGTTCTCCCCAACATTTCTACTTCAAATATTTTACCAATTCTGCTTTATCCTGAGAAATTTCATCAAAATTGACAGGCATCTTTTGTTCGCTGTGAGTAATAATGGGTTAAGGGGAGCTGTAGGCATGAATGGGTTGAGTATATACCTGACATGTGAACTTATTAACCCATAAATGCTTAAGAGTTCCTCTAGAAATTGTCGTCTGTATCTGTGATACTTTTGACAATAACTTCTGAATTAAGAAAAATTTTACAAAATATTTGAAGGGGAGTTGTTGATAGTGTTCTGCTCAACATTTCTCCTTCAAATATTTTACCAAATTTGCTTTTTCCTGAAAGATTTCATCAAAATTGTCAGATTCCGCTGTTAGTATTAATAGGTTAAGGGGAGCTGTAGGCATGAATGGGTGTTGTATATACCTGACATGTGTTCCCTTTCTAAGGTGATTAATTGCCCAGGCTCACAACCCTGCTCACACTGCCAAGCAACTATTTACAAAACATTAACCTATTTATGCCCGTAGCAGCCAAAAACCTCCCTGTCAAGCAACTATTTACAAAACATTAACCCAATAATGCTTGCAGCAGCCAAAAAATCACTGTCAAGTAGCTAGTTACAAAACATTAACATATTTATGCCTGTAGCAGCCAAAAAATCACTGTCAAGTAGCTAGTTACAAAACATTAACATATTTATGCCTGTAGCAGCCAAAAAATCACTGCCAAGTAGCTATTTACAAAACATTAACCCATTAATGCTTGCAGCAGCCAAAAAATCACTGCCAAGTAGCTAGTTACAAAACATTAACCCATTAATGCCTGTAGCAGCCAAAAAGCTCGCTGTCAAGTAGCTTGTTACAAAACATTAACATATTTATGCCCGTAGCAGCCAAAAATTCACTGTCAAGTAGCTAGTTACAAAATATTAACCCATTTATGCCTGTAGCCCATTAATGCCTGTAGCAGCCAAAACATCACTGCCAAGCAACTATTTACAAAACATTAACCTATTTATGCCCGTAGCAGCCAAAAACCTCCCTGTCAAGCAACTATTTACAAAACATTAACCCATTAATGCTTGCAGCAGCCAAAAATTCACTGTCAAGTAACTACTTACAAAACATTAACATATGTATGCCTGTAGCAGCCAAAAAATCACTGCCAAGTAGCTATTTACAAAACATTAACCCATTAATGCCGGTAGCAGCCAAAAAATCACTGTCAAGTCGCTAGTTACAAAACATTAACCCATTAATGCCGGTAGCAGCCAAAAAATCACTGTCAAGTCGCTAGTTACAAAACATTAACCCATTAATGCCTGTAGCAGCCAAAAAATCACTGTTAAATAGGATCAGTAGATTGTTAATACTACTGGCCCTGCAAATCCCATGTCCTGGTGCTCCCCATGTGGACGGGGCCTGTCCCGATGGCCATGTGGTCTAAGGTGTTGCCACTGACTGCTAGCTGTCTCTCATCACTGAGGGCCTACCCTGATGGCCAAGTGCTATTAGGTGTTGCCACTGACTGCTAGCTGTCTCTCATCACTGAGGGCCTGCCCTGATGGCCAAGTGCTCTAAGGTGTTGCCACTGACTGCTAGCTGTCTCTCATCACTGAGGGCCTGTCCCGATGGCCATGTGGTCTAAGGTGTTGCCACTGACTGCTAGCTGTCTCTCCATCACCACTGCCTTGGTTCAAATCTCTGCTGGGGCATATGAGAAAGTTGCCAGTGACTTGGGGTTAGGCGGTGGTTTTTGCAAGGTAAAATTCTTTAACATTAATGGGTTAAAAAGTTGTGTCTGCATCTAAGCTATTTTCGAAAATAACATGGTATTGGGGCATGAACTAAAAAAAAACATTATTTGAGGGAAAAGCGTAGGTTGAATTTTGATCAACATATGGAGTAGAAATGATAAGGCCTAAAAATGTTTGTTTCTGTAACCCTACCTACGGTACTGCAGTTTTGAGTGACCTAAAGGGTAATGCATGTGTGTCTGAAGCATACGCATGGTCAAACAACTTTATCCTTTTCAATGCTGAGGCTATTTTTGTCCAATGCACAAGATATCAACAATGTTTGAAAATTATCCAAACCCTGTCATGCTGGTATTCATTGGAAAGCTCTTACTTCGTACTATCAGCTTAGCACCAATATGTCAGGGTATCAGTCATTTTTCCTGCGTTTGCATCATACGCTTTTGGCTAAAAATAGCTTCCAGTGATAAAAAAGTGATGAAAAAATTCCAAATACCATGACTCTGCTTCAGGTGTGAAAGAGTTAAAATTTTCGGTAAAGACGAGTCAGGCAGAACATGGCCATAAAAAACCCATAGCCCTCAGTAGGTGAGGTATCCTGAGGACAGTATGGTATATATAGGCACATACCGTATCACTAGGCCAGACAGGTTCAGGACTAAAATAGAAAATTGTTTGTTTCCTGTACATGTAACAATAAAAAAATTGTTTTGTTTTTAAATAGGGTAGGTAGGTAAAATAAAATCTTTGGATCATATCTTTTTTGGGTAAAAACTTGTTAGGGTCGATTTACAGTAAACAAATGCCTAAAAAGGTGTTTTATTGCAATATGGTATATATAAGCTCATACCATATCACTGGGGCAGACAGGGTTAGGACTAAAAGAGAAAATTGTTTGTTTCCTGTAACGGTGCAAAAATATAATGAATAGGGTAGGTAAGTAAAAAAAGAAAATATTTTGTTTCCTGAAACGGTCCAAAAAATATAGTTGTTAGAAAAAAAAATTGGATTATTTCTTTTTCAAACAAAGCATGTCTCATGGCAGTTGTAGTTGTAATGCAATGTTCTAATCATGTATTCATGTTGATTTGGAGTTGAAAGGATGGAAAAACCCTAAGGGTAGGGATTTTTTGAGTAAAAAACTTGTTGCGGTCTTTTAAGGCATTTTTTTGCAAGAAAGGCCGAAAAAAGTGTTGTTTTTTTCTTTTTTTTTTTTTTTTTTGGGGGGGGGGGGTAAAAACTTATTAGGGTGGGGTTATAGGAAACAAGCAACCTTTTTTAGGCCTAACCATTATCATATAAACCAGACAGTGTCCAGAAACACTAGGGCTGGGGTAGAATGAACGAGAAAAGAGATTGTAATGAATCTTCTAATAAATCTAGCCTATAAATCGTTTAGGAATGTGGTGTCAGAGACATTTATAATGACAAAGGCTTGTCAAATTAAACCAATTATGCCTGAGCCGCCTGAAAGGTACTGACCAACGGAATGTCCTGATAAACTCTGGAAATATCCTATGACATCATGGCAATATTTTGCAACACTTTGGTTACATCTTGCAACACTATGATAAAGCAACCCTGCAACACTATGGCAATACTTTGCAACACTGGGGTTGCATCTTCTAACACTTAAATAACACCCTGCAACATTATTTTGCAACACTTTGACTATTTCTTACAACGCTATGAAAGTTCCGTTAAACACTATGGCAATATTTTGCAACACTTTGGTTACACTTTACAACACTATGTGATAATACCCTGCAACACTATGGCAATATCTTGCAACACTTTAATTACATCTTCCAACACAATGATAATATCCTGCAACACTATGTCAATATTTTGCAACGCTTTGGTTACATCTTGCAACACAATGATAATATCCTGCAACATTATGGCAATATCTTGCAACACCTTAATTACATCTTCCAACACAATGATAATATCCTGCAACACTATGTCAATATTTTGCAACACTTTGGTTACATCTTGCAACACAATGATAATATCCTGCAACATTATGGCAATATCTTGCAACACTTTAGTTACATCTTGCAACACTATGGTAAAACCCTGCAACATTATGGCAATATTTTGAAACACTTTGGTTACATCTTGCAACATTATGGTAAAACCCTGCAACATTATGGCAATATTTTGAAACACTTTGGTTACATCTTGCAACACTATGATAATACCCTGCAACACTGTGGCAATACTTAGGAATGCTGTGGCAATATTTTGCAACACTGTGGCAATATTTTGTAACACTGTGGCAATATCTTGCAATGTTGTGACATGAACTGCAGTTCTATGACTACAGGTGAACTTGGATATGACGGACCACTGTACGACAGATTTTTGCATATGACGGACGATATGCTTGGTCCCAGTTCGATGCATATCAAGTATTCGTCATATGTATACGACGGATTTTGCATATGACGGACCAATTTTCCTGGTCCCATCGAGTCCGTCATATCCAAGTTCACCTGTATATGGGAGTATCACAGTGACATCAGGAAATATTAGTTGGAAATATGTATTAAAAGGTATTATTGTAATATCAAAGCTGCAGGTAGTGTGCAACTTTAAGACACAGCTGAAAACATTGCTATTTCAACAGGAATTTATATGACTATATGTGACTTTATGGATCATTAACATTTGTCCACTGACTATTCTTCATAAAGTGCTTTTGAACAATACAAGGGATTGACCTTAATGGTCGTTTACGGGTATTTGCCCCGGGAACATGTGTTTTTGCGACCAGATGTTAAAATATAGGAGCCAAGTTAGCGAATGGTCATTTCAATTATCAACTGGAACACTTCAATATTTTATAAAAATGTTTATCACCCTTTATCTCACCTGATAATGCCCCGATAGGCATTTCTGAGCACATATTTTTCAAAGTTTACCCAGACCCCTCTACCCTGGACAGTGTACCATCATGATGCATGGATCTTATTGCTCCTAATTTCAAATCTTAGGAGCCAAATCTGCTCCTGCCTGAAACTGTTAAGGTCAATCAGTCCCTGAATACTGGTTGAAGGGGCACTGTATCAAATATCAATTATTATCAATCAAATTCATTACTATTCATATCCTGTTGCCCAAGAGCCTACTGTTTAAATCATCACAATCGCTCATTATCATCGTATCATCATAATCAAAGTCCATATTCATTATCATCAACACCATCATTATCCCCATCATCATCATCATCACCATCACCATCATCATCATCAGCAGTAGAATTTCAATTCATTATAATCTTCCTCGTTATCATCCTCAAAGTTATCATATACTCATCCTTATAATCATCATCCTCAGCAGCAACATCATCATTTTCCTCATCATAATAACTATATCATCATCATCATCATCATCATCATCATCTTTGACACTAACTGCCTTGTTCACACCTGTATCCTGTGATGTCTTTTCAGGATTAACCCAACAGCCCCATATACTCCAGGGAGTATATGGGGTCTAGGGAGTAGACCCATTTTTTCTTCTATTATCTCCCCTATTCCTCTCTCTCTCCCCTCACCCCATCATTCTGAAGATCCCATGAGAAAGAGTGAGTGTAGGATTGGGGAACTCTCAGAACATGCAACTTTCCTTTAAGTTCCAAGAAAAGCCAGCATGACATAAAGAGAGTGAGAGAGTGAGAGGGGAACCAGGCCTGTGGCGGAGGTGATTTACCATGTACAACTATCGGAAACATCTCTCTCCAACTCTGTGTGTGTGTGTGAGAGAGAGAGAGAGAGAGAGAGAGAGAGAGAGAGAGAGAGAGAAGGAGAGAGAGAGAGAGAGAGAGAGAAGAGAGAGAGAGAGGAGAAGAGAGAGAGAGAGAGAGAGAGAGAGAGAGAGAGAGAGAGAGAGCGAGCGAGAGAGACAGAGAGAGAGACAGAGAGAGAGAGACCACAGACAGACAGAGAGAGACACAGACAGAGAGAGAGAGAGAGAGAGACCCAGAGAGACAGAGAGAGAACGAGAGAAAGGAACCTGAGAAGAATGCCTATTCGGTCCACTGCCCTTGCTTATTCACAAAGAATCTAACACCTTGTCCTAACCCAGAGCGCATCAAGTGAAAGCAGGCATTGTGCTGCAGTGTCTGTTCTAACTTACCTGATCCTGTGATCTTGAAACTTTATCTTAGTGCGAGTACATTCCCCTGATAGACTCCTCCAGTCCCTCCCTTCCTTCGGTGAACTTCACTCGCCCTTACAGGTAAGTTCCTCAAGCTATTACGGAAAAAGAAAGTTATACCGTCTCGGAATACCAGCATCGATATAAGTAATAGTGGAGACTGATGAGATCACTTTAAGTGCAGGATGTTTTTGACACCACAGTGTTACTACATGTATGTCGGTTTCGTAAAGTCCTCGTGCACTCAAAACTTTCCCCGACGTCATAAAAATGTCGGAAGTGGTGTCAGTTTTCTCTGCGGAACTCACTAGTGATGCAGAGAAGTTCTCCACGAGGTCGGGATAAAGTCTGAAGGAATTTGTCGTCAGCGAAATCTCATCAGGTGAAAGTGATGCTTTGGGGAGGGCGTCCCCTTGTTGCCGTGGGTTACAGGTATCGTCTTGGAGACCGCATCAGCAGCTCCTCCTTGTAGCAGTGGTTCTGTGAGTGCTGCGGAGGCTGCTGCTAGGCGCCGCTACTACAGCTAGAGGATGCGCTGACCTCCTCCTCTGTTTTATACTTAACACACTACATGCTTGCCAGGCAAATCATAGACTCGCCCGCCAGTCTCCCCCATACAGGGGGGAATCTGTGGATCTGGGGTTGGGTACTTCACCTGGCAATCATAGACTCATCTGCCAGTCTCTCTACAGTTCAATTCTCTGTGGATCTGGGGTTGAGTACTTTACCTGGTAATCATAGACTCGCTCGCCAGTCTCCCCGGCCGATCTCAGTTCAGTACAACTCTCAGGAGGAATCTATGGATCTGGGGTTGGGTACTTCACCTGGCA
>OZ012695.1:681004-722544 GCA_963942565.1 Maea johnstoni | reverse complement strand
TTTATTATCTTTTTTTACCCTTATGCTGCTGGTGGCTAAATTGGCCAATTACAAAATAATGCAAAAATCCTGAGAAATCAGTGAAACTCTGGCATATGGGTACTTGTCTGAGAGTACTCTGCGAGAGCTATCCAATGAACACCAACATGACAGGGTTTTAGATGGTTTTCAAAAATATTTGCGCCCTTGCGCATCCATCGGCAATTTTAGGCAAATTCATGTATGAATGGATTAACCCATTAACCCAATTTTGCATGGACAGAAATGGGCCCATATGCAAATTGTTTCGGTCACACCGTGCAAAATGAGATTCATAATGACAGATATCAAAACACACAAGTGTGATAGACAAATCCTACTTTATTTATTTAGCTGCCGAGCCCTAAAGCAGTGATCTGCCAACTGTTAATATAATACTCACAGCACTTAGATGGCTTCAGCGCTTACACCCCGTTTCATAAGCTTGAGTACTCCCCCCCCCCCCCCCACCCCCCAAGAAAAAAAGGCCAAGGCTGAACCTGAAAGAGTCCCCCCCCCCCCCCCCTCCAAATAAAAGGCCAAGGCTAACATGAAAGCCTGCCTACCATCAACTGTCTGGTAATTAATTGTTAATGTAACGTGCCAATGCATGGCCATTTAATCAATACAGTCCTATTTATCAAAAATATCACTACCAGAAAAAAATCATCAATTTACTCCACTGGCAATTTTGTCACAGCCCTCTGCCTATATTGTGAATCTCAACTTTAGTGGCAGCTTTCCCTGCTAAGAATATATTGTTTTGCAACCTATGTTGCACCCTGGGCAACTTCATGTATATAACCCATTAACCCATTTACCCACTTTTTCAAGGACACAAATCGTCCCACACGCAAATTGTTTCGGTTACAGGAAAGTGTTTTGGTCACACGGTGCAAAATGGGATTCATAACTACACATATCAAAACACACAAGTGTGATAGACAAATCCTGCTTCATTTATTTAGCTGCCAAGCCCTGAAGCAGTGATCTGCCAACTGTTAATGTAATACTCACAGCACTTAGATGGCCTCAGCGCTTGCACCCCGTTTCATAAGCTTGAGTACTCCCCCCCCCCCCACCCCCCAAGAAAAAAAGGCCAAGGCTGAACATGAAAGAGTCTCCCCCCCCCCCTCCAAATAAAAGGCCAAGGCTGAACATGAAAGAGTCCCCCCCCCCTCCAAATAAAAGGCCAAGGCTAACATGAAAGCCCACCTACCATCAGCTGTTAAAAACTGTCGGGTAATTAATTGTTAACATAACGTGCCAATGCATGGCCATTTAATCAATACAGTCCTATTTATCAAAAATATCACTACCCAGAAAAAAATCATCAATTTACTCCACTGGCAATTTTGTCACAGCCCTCTGCCTATATTGTGAATCTCAACTTTAGTGGCAGCTTTCCCTGCTAAGAATAAATTGTTTTGCAACCTATGTTGCACCCTGGGCAACTTCATGTATATAACCCATTAACCCATTTACCCACTTTTTCAAGGACACAAATCGTCCCACACGAAAATTGTTTTGGTCACAGGAAAGTGTTTCGGTCACACCGTGCAAAATGGGATTCATAACTCCACATATCAAAACACAAGTGTGATAGACAAATCCTGCTTCATTTATTTAGCTGCCGAGCCCTAAAGCAGTGATCTGCCAACTGTTAATGTAATACTCCCAGCACTTAGATGGCCTCAGCGCTTACACCCCGTTTCATAAGCTCATGAGTACTCCCCCCCCCCCTCAAGAGAATGAGCCAAGGCTGAACATGAAAGCCTACCCCCCCCCCCCCCCCATAAAAAAGGCACGGGCTGAACATGAAAGCCTGCTTCCAACCCCCCCCCCCCCCCCCCAAAAAAAAAAAAATGGCCATGGCTGAACATTAAAGCCTGGCTGTCACAAGCTGGTAAAAACATTGGAAATGAGCTTTCCGGTAATTAATTGTTAACACAACGTGACAATACATGACCAGTTGATCAATACCAACCAATATGGAATATCTATCAATAGGGATGGATACCTTTAAGAATGAAACGATGCGGTACGAAATGAAATGGGATGGTATTTATGACTTGTCAATTGCTAGTAGTGGAAGGAACAATTGTTCTCCCCCCCCCCCCCCCCGAATTTTTTTTTTTAATTCATCAACTAACTCAAGTCACTGGCAACTTTGTCACATGCATTTGCCTATTTGGTGACACACCATTTACTATTGGTGGAAGAAACTATAGTACCACAAAAAAATCATGAACTAACTCCAGGTCACTGGCAACTCTGTCACACACCTTTGCCTGTATTGCAACTCACCATTTGCTATCAGTGGAAGAAACCATAGTACCCTGAAAAAAATCATCAACTAACTTCAAGTCATTGGTAACTTTGTCACACGCTTTTGCCTGTATTGCGACTCGCCATTTGCCATTGATTGAAGAAACCATAGTACCGGGTACCCTGAACAAAATTATCAACTAGTCATTGGCAACTTTGTCACACGCCTTGTTAGTGCTGAGATACAGTGAGTGCCTGTCCAGCATTGGTAAGAACAGCTGCACAAATCATCAACTAACTCCAAGTCATTGGCAACTTTGTCACACGTCTTGTTAGTGCTGAGATACAGTGAGTGCCTGTCCAGCATTGGTAAGAACAGCTGCACAAATCATCAACTAACTCGAAGTCACTGACAACTTTGTTACACACCTTTGCTAAATTTGATTTGAGATACAGTGAGCACCTGTCAAGCATTGTAATGAACAGCAGCACAAATTCCAGAAGTGTTCACACTTGCAGATATTGACAATTGCAAGCCTAATACATGTGGAAAGGTGCAGCAAACCCCTAAAGCTACCCCCCCCCCCCCCTGCTGTCTCCCGGCCAAGATTTGTACAGACATTATAGAATGTCACTTGGCAGGTGTGGATGGTGATTAACAGCCTTGTTTTCAGCCAAACAAACCTGTGATTAATCATGAAACCCACAGATTTCCCTCACTAGAAGTTTTGATTAGATATGATAAAATAAGAAAATGTTATATAGGCAGGCCTCAACATTAACTCTTGACAACTGTTACTAGCCTTGTAGGACCAGTAACACCAAAGATCCTGGTCCTACAATTTTTTTCTTTGACATAAAAAGAAAAAATATTGCATAAAATTCACAGACTAAATTTATTTTTATTTATTTCATCTTCATTTATTTTAAAAACATTTGGAACATTTGATTCTTGAGGGGAAAAGGTTAACAAAAAAGTCCCCAAATGTTTACTGGCCCTGTAGGACCAGTCGAGGTCAGTGAATAAATTGAATTAGTCATGTACGAACAAAATATTTCAATGAGAGATGTAAAGTCCTGATTAAGATGTTAGATTCATTTAGGCAAAGAAGCGGTTAATCAAAATGACTAAAGATATTTTTTTCAATTTCAATATCATGTCAACGGAATGCACGCAAACTGTACACTAATTAGCCGTGGTTGCCATGGCGATGGCTTCAGCCGTTGAACTAAAAGGACCTGTTGATCACTATGTGTCAAGAACTGACTGATTCAATGATGAATTTTTACCAGAATCAGAAAATGAAAAATCAGATATATCTATTCAATGAATGCAGTGTTTTTCTTTGGTGTGGACTCATATGGCTTAACATCTTTGAGTATTTCAGGTATGATAGAAGGAAGAAATGAAGAAAGGAATGTGGTTTTACATGGTTTTTTAAGTAGAAACAGCTTTCAATTGAAATGTTTCCCAACCCTTATGCTGCTGGTGGCAAATTTGGTCAATACAAAATGATGCAAAAAAACTGAAAAATACCTGAAACCCTGTCAAATGGGTACTCATCTGAAAGAACTCAGCTAGAGCTATCCAATGAATACCAACATGAGAGAGTTTTGATGGTTTTCAAAAATCTTTGCGTTCCTTGTGCTTTGGACGAAAGTAGCCTCAGCATTGGAAGGGTCAAAAGTAACAACAGCTTTCAATTAAAATGTTTCTTAGTATGATACTTTCTATTTCAAAATGTGTCAGATTGTGTGCAAGCTCCCGAGTATTCTTGGATGGAAATTGAGAAATCCTGCTGTTATAGTGTTTAAGTTGGTGGTTTCCCCTGGCCCACCATGAATATAGTCAAACCTGCTTGAGTGACCACCTCTATTGCCAGACCACCTTTGTTAAGAGACCACATTTTCATTTCCCCTGGTCTAACTTTATAGTTCAAATGACCCTCTATTAAGAAACCACCTGTCTTAAGAGACCATATTTTGGCCATCCCTTGGGTGGTCTCTTAATAAAGGGTTGACTGTAATTATAATTGGCTACTCACATTTAGGTGTAATGCAATGCTAAATGCCAAATCCATCTCTCCTGCCGTGTGTGTATTCGCAGGTTCGAGTCTCCCCTGGATCCCCACAAGCGGCTTGGCCTGGTCGCTATATAAGTGTGCGGCGTTGTGGATGACTGTCTATGGTCCCTGTGCAACTGAAAGACCCCTTGGAACTATTTGTGAAGAGAAGAGAATTTCTTCATGTTACCAGGTCTCTATCTCGTCACGATATGATCTAATCTGTTGAAAGCGACAACGTAAAAACCCATTCTTTCCTTCCTTTTATGAGTCATTAATTAGTTCCCATCTTCCAATCAAACAACTTCCTTAAACTTCTTAGACTTCTTCCTCATTCCAACCCCAGGAAAAATACATAAAAATTGCAGTTTTTTGCCCTTTTTTATTTGCTTTATTTGAGTTACTGTTTACGTAAGATACACATGGTAAACAAAGCCTTCAAGTTGGGTGGTCCAAACTCATTTGGATAAGAAGCTAGGGACCTGATCGATTGATCGAAATATTTCAGGTGCCAATAATTGGATAGGTAAAAATCCTGAAATATTGATCTGGTCTTTTACTTTCCCGCCCCCCCCCCCCCCCCCCTACATTAGATGAGGAAAAGAATGGATATGTAGCGAGAGACCAATTACTACATGCACTATAGTGAAGAGCTGGACTTATGCCAGGAGTCACTGATCTGGCATCAGCGCGAGGTCACGTGGGAACAAGGACCAATCAGGGCTCTTGTATCGATTACATTACAGAGAAATCTTATCGCCAGCATCAACTGGGCAAGCGCAGAGCACCAATTCTGGGCTATTAGTTGACACTGGTTGAGGCTAGCCTGTTCAGGTTGACCGGCTGGTTTCAAATCCACTTGTGTTTGGCCATCTAAGCCCCTATTTAACGGCGTACTTTTGCACCACAGAGTTTCCCTGAAGTTTCTCCAGACCAGTGACAGTCCCTTCACCGCGTTGGGTGTTGTTGTGCTTTACCAATAAGTGCTACAATGACATTTATAGGTCATATTCCAGTGTTTCCTATCAAAACCGATTTGATTGAATCGACACACCAAATGGACAAATATTTTGTTGATTATTGAATCAAAAGAAATCAGATACAAATGACAGCTTTACAAAGTAATTATCATAATGATTATGGTATATAAATTCTCTACCTGAGTTATGATTAATATCAAAATCATTCATTGATTAAAATGACATAATAGGTAGTAAATAGGCAGCAAGTATAGTATATGTTGAGATTAAACTCGATTCTAATTTTTGTACCAATTTCAATGTAATATTAATCTTTTTGGGAGCTACCAAATCTAGATTTGGATAATCTGGTCTAGGTTTTTTCTACCATTATATGATATAAATGGTATTAAACATAGTATTTGTACATATTATACTCATTTTTAATTCTTGTAATAATTTCAATGTACTATTTATCAATTGGGAGCTACCAAGGCCAGATATGGATAACCTGGGCTTAGCTAAGATAATCTCTATGGATTATCTTAAGATAATCTTTTCTACCTCCACACCTTAGGTTAGGGCTGACATCAGGGCAGCTCAGCTCCCTAGTTGCTATGTGGATGGGAGCTACCAAGGCCAGATTTGGATAACCTGGGCATAGCTAAGATAATCTCTACAGATTATCTTAAGATAATCTTTTCTGTGCAGCTCAGCTTATCTCCCTAATTGCTATGTGTATGGATGGGGCCACTATCAGGGTTGGCAAGCTGGGCACCTGGATCTAGGTATCTCCCTTCAACTAGCCTAGTGGCTAGGATCAATTAAGGGAATAGCCCCTAGCCCAATTAGCAGAAACTGGACTTAGGGGATGGGGTACTTGCAGGATGCTAGAATAGTCTCCTAGTCCCTATAGAGTTGACATCCCCTCCTATGTCGACCAAGCAGTGTAGTGTAGTACCAGGTATGGTAGGTAGATGGCACCACCTGGTCCTCCTATCTCTAGAGGTTTTAGGGCCATACTCAAACTGGACGTGCGTGCCCCAATTCTTTGAATGCATGCGGCCTCCGGCCGCCAGCCCAATGTGTTCGCTTGCGCTTCTTTGCTTCCTGTTTTTGATAGTTAGTAAAAACTGGAGACGGCTGGTGATCATGTGACCGCACAAGTAACCTTACAATGCGATTTTCTCACTCTGAGGGGAGTGGGTCCGATGCTGCACACAACATAACATGGGTTCAAAACAAGGGATCATATTTAACTACAATAACAGCTGAATTGTATCGGTTCTCAATAAAGTATAGTGATATAGAACTATAACAGCCATTGACATGCAGTCGCGGGCGCCTTGTCTCCGCACAACTTCGCGTTTTCCATCAAAATATTACATGCTCAATACAAAATTCCCTTTCTAGAATTGAGTCCTTCTGGATCCCCTATTTCCCTGGTGAGATAAGTGTAAACTAAATTGGTCAATTTGGCCACCTAGTCTATCTGGGGAGAGGTAACATAAAAACATGACAGAAAAAATACAAATGAGATGACAGCCTAGAAATCTAGGCTAGCAGGGTGCTTGAGCCCCTCCCACAGCTAATAACAGCCCACTTCCTATGGGGTAGGTAACCAATCAGAATCAGTTGTTTATTTAGGTCACATGATTAACAAAGGTGTGTAAAGGGTGATTAGACCTTTTCTCAAAAAGGTAGTCCAGTCAAGCAAAGTCAAGTCAAGCAGGTCAGTCAGGTTGGCTAGGTCCTTTTCACCAGTTAGTCAGGTCCTTAATCCTGCCTAGTCTGGGGCTGGGGACTTCAAAATAATCATCAATAAAGGATACAAATGTACTATAAAACCTTCTTCTCTTTTCCTATATTCATACACCTGTGATGACTTCAGAGGCTATCATTTGAAGGAAATCCTCTTTTAAGATAAGAATATGACCGTTCATACCAATGTGAAAAACATGAATACTAGTATAGCGATCCACACAACTCTAACGGACTGGAATAAATAATCAACATCATCAAAAAGGTACAACTATCCCTACAATTCTTATTTACAAAATGCTGAATGTCCCCACTTCTATAGTTTAACTTAAAATTAAAGTCATCATATTTGGTCTTTCCCTAATCAAAGTCAATATTTTTCTAATGGCAAATTAAAGCATGCTTAAAGCATGGGTATTCCTAAATTTTAATAGTTGGAAGCCTTATCCAAAATTAATGCAGTTGTCAAAACTATATACAACAAATATCGATTTTTGATTATTGATTTGAAAAAAAAAGTTGAACTGTTTATCTTTAATACTTTTCAGCATCCGTTATGCTTCCATCCCAATAGACATGTAGTAGACCCATTATCATCACCATCACCTGGTCCCTCCTTCATGACCTTTGACCCGCCTATTTCCATGGCAACAGAAATAGTACATCTCCTTGAAATGCCCACGAAGCACTGGCTTTGCATGAAGTAGTTCATGAACCACCTTTAACTACTTAACCCATTAATGCTCACAGTGGCCAAAAGCAGCATGACAATTTTGATGAGATCTTGCAGGCAAAAGCATAATAGGAGAAATATTTCAAGGAGAAGTATTATTCAAAACATTGCCAACAATTCTCCTTCAAATATTTTGTAAAATTACTGTCAGTTCCAAAGTATGAAAGTTATTGTCTAAAGTATAAAAGATGCAGACATAACATTTCTGGAGGAAATCTTAAGTGTTAATGGGTTCACCAGTCAATCATGTCAATAATCATGTAATTTTAATGCCACTTACCGAATCCCCCTGGTCGGGTTCGATGGAGGCGGAAGTATTGCTAACTAGGGTGACGACCGCATCTGCAGATTTTCGTCTGCGCCTGTGTCGGCTGCTATACTCCATAGTTAGAGAGATGGCGGGTTATTAAATACCAGCAACAAAAACCAACTTCTGCAAATCCGTCCTCATATTTCCACGATGAAAGATAAGTAACGTCAGCTTGCGCAAGTGCTCATAATAGTCGTAATATCCAAAAAATGCTCCAACTTCCACGATAAAGTTTCCGTGATCTGATGTATGCGAACGTGAAATTCTAGTCTTTTGGCTTGGTAGCCTCCTAGAATTAGCAAAGACAAGTTGAAGAGTTTAGTGGTGGTCGGGGTGCCAGTACTCAAGGGCATCGTTCCATAGGGGTGTTGGGTTCATATCATTAAAATCAACTCCATCTATTTTGATCAACTTCATCAATTTTGACCCAAAATGATGACATTCCTTTCATCAAAACTTTAGAATTCTATAAAATAAATATCAGGATTGAGTGAGCCACAGTGCGAGTAAAATTCCAATAAGTTCGCGCGCAAAATTTCGCGACACCCCTTCCAAATAATGGCTGCTTCCCGACCCAAAACATGTTGCGTGGAGGTCGCCATGGTGATGGTGTCATGACGGTGCTATATCTAGACCCTCAAACAAGCCCCACTTCTCGCCACCAGACCCGCAAGCCGACATGGTAGAACTTGGTTTATATTTAAACTTGCCGTCTGGAGAGAGATATCAGGATTTCCCGAGCTCCTAGCTCGAGGCCGGCTAGCTGCCTATGGTATAAGGTTAACAAAACAGTAGAACTGGTTTTCATGAGCTACAGAGACAGTGTATAGTCTAGTAGGGCCTGGTGGTAATTTTTCTTTTATCAAGTTTTAAAGATTTTTCTGGGGTCCATAGCTATTCCCGAGGGTGGGGGCTGAAGGGGTATGGTAGCGTTTCAATCATTGTTATAGGGATTTAGATCTGCCGCTGAGCATTGGCGCAAATTGATAGCCGAGATGTAGACATTTGTTACCAAAGCTGAGGCCGCCAAGGCCGAAGCTTTGCAACAAAAACCCTCGGCGAGGCTATAAATTTGCACCAATGCTCAGTGGCTGCTCTTAATCGCTATTATAGTGGGTTTGAGTGATAAGAAATTATCTTACAACTCTGTGAAAATGACACAAAAAATCATGGTTTCTAATGGTTGCTGAGCCGCGATTTGGTCCCTGCTCAGTGCGGTGAACCGGGACCACTTTAAAAGCACAGAAACAGCTTCTTACTGAACATGGTTTTTTTTTCCAAGCCCAGGTATTTTCATAGAAGCGCGCTATAATTGATTTCTAAGAATGAGAGATGACGTCTTCTATGTGTCAGTCAGTGTGTCAGGTGTCAGTTCGCCTTAATGTATTCCTTGACCTTTGACTTGACACTCATTAGAATTAAACACGGTATAGGGTAAGAACATTCGTACCCAATAATTGGGTTCATTGCCCGGTTCATTGTCACCTTGATGTCATGTTTAAGGCTACGTCGTGACAGACATGTACGTAATGCCTAAACAAGTGTTTCCTGTAACCCTACCCTAACAAGTTAGTACTCAAAAAAATCACTACCCTAACGTTTTTTCAGTCCTTCAAACTTCTAATCAACATAAAACATGCATGAAACACATTTTTTGAAAAAAAAATCAAAAAAAATTGCCTACCTACCTACCCTACTCTTTTTCGGACCGTTACAGGAAACAAACAATTGTTTTAGGACCAACCTTGTGTGTGGAAGAAACTGGACCCCGGGGAAAACCAGCGGCTAGCCCAAAGTCACTGGCGACTGTCTTACATGCCTCGATCTGCATTTGAATTCACACCAGTGTTACCTGAATGTCCGCTTGACATTCCATTTGTGTTGACCAAGTAGTGTGATATAGTACCAGAAATGGTAGAAAGCTGGCAATGCCTAAACTATTTTTTATAAGGCAGTTCCATCTACCAGGGTTTCCGGTCCGTGAACACTGCCATCATGTTCGACAATCATTCTGAGACGGATCATGGTTGGAGAAGAAATGTGATATCGTCGCAAACATATCCATAAAAACTGAGCTTTTTATGATAATACCTCAATAAATACACGCTAGGTTCTCAAAAAGATCCTGATATATTCAGCTTTGCATTATAACATTAATTATGTAAAATGCTTTAATGATGCATTGCATTAATGCATCAAATGAATTAAACTTGATATCAATAGAACATAGACCTTGCTGTTGGATCTTTGTAATGGCCTAAAGCATCGCTGTAAACATCGATTCCTAACCTTCATGGTGGTTTTCCTTCTACAATAATGTCATTCGAAACAAGAGATAGGAGGGCTGCTAGCTTGTGTATTAGTGGGTATAAGTTCCAAGGTTGACCACTTGGCATGGCATTAACCAAGTTGCTATTGTCCAAAAGGTGGTATTTGTGTCATACATAAAACAAATATATATATATATATATATATATATATATATATATATATATATATATATATATATATATATATATATATATATATATATATATATATACGTTATTTCAAGTGTAATTCATTCATTCTTTATATGCAGAAAAGCCACAGTGAAAATTTAGCAGTGTCACATAATGATATGACAATTCAAACCAGCTGGACGGACCAGCATATAATAGTTCCAAATTTTACCACTGGTGGCGTGGTGGTATAAAAGGTGTCACCTGAAAGTATGTGTGTGGGGGGAAGGGGGGGGGGGTCCACCGGTTCCAACCCCTATATCCGTCCTTGGGATCTTCCTGGAATGCTGCATACACAAATGGGTTAATCTAAGTCCAAAGGCAATGGAAAACTCTTGTTGAAGTGATCTAGAACAAATGAATGTTGTGACACAGTATACGAGGCGTGTGCATGTTATAAAGTCGTATATCTCGGTACAAAGGTAAGATACGATCGTGATCCTATTGCACACTAAAAGTGGATTCGTGTTACAATGTTGATATAACAGGAGAACGTTTATTTATAGGAACAGGGAATTTGTTTTATAGCATTAACCCTTATGGTGCTGGAAGCTAATTTTGCCAATACAAAATGACACAAAAAGCTTTAAAAAAATTACTGAAACCCTGGCAAATGGGTACTCATCTGAGAGTACTCAGTGAGAGCTATCTAATGAATACCAACACGACAGGGTTTAGATGGTTTTCAAAAGTCTTTGCATCGGTGTGCTTTGGGCGAAAGTAGTCTTCGCATTGGAAGGGTTAATATTGAGATCAGATGTGACTAGGTTCTAAAACCCTCCTAAAACCCATAAATTACATAGATTTTCGGAAGCGTGAATACCTTGCTCTATACACAGATCTCTAATAAAAAGCCGTGCCGCAACATGACATCTCATAGACTTTTATTAACCTGCCAAATGCTGAGGCTACTTTCGTCCAAAGCAAGGAACGCAAAGCATTTCAAAAACCCATGTGTCAGGGTGTCAGTCATGTTTCAGTTTGTTTTTGCATAATTTTGTATTGGCCAAGCCACCAGCAGCATGAGGGTTAAATGGCAGAAAAAGTGGCGATGAATGAAATTCCCTATTATAGAGTGTACCATGCTCTCACTCCTCTATGCTGTAGGTTTTCATCATTGCATAGTTTTTGTATTGGCCAAATCAGCCACCAGCAGCATAAGGGTTAAAACGTCTACATAATAACAATAAGATAATAAATCACATGTTGCATCTTACAAGAGAGCTTCTACCAAACAGTAGATTGGTGTTTTGTTATTGCAGTTATTAATCTGCGCTATGTACAACCCTACCCATGTGCCATGTCATTTTTCATGTTTTTGCATCAATTGTACTGGCAAAATTAGCCACCACCAGCATAGTGGTTAAAAAGTATACATAATAAAAATAAGGTAATAAATCACATGTTGCATCCCACAAGAGAGTACCTACCAAAGAGAAGACTAGTGTTTTTGTTATTGGAGTTATCAATCTGCGCAATGTACAACCGTACCCATGTGCCAAGGTTCCAGTCATTTTTCATGTTTTTGTACCATTTTGTATTGGCAAAATTAGCCACCAGCAGCATAGGGGTTAAAAGTATACATAATAATAAGGTAGTAAATCATATGTTGCATCCCACAAGAGAGTAGCTACCAAACAGTATATTGGTGTTGGTGTGTTTGTTATTGTAGTTATTAATCTGCGCAATGTACAACCCTATCGTGTAGAAGGTCGTTTGTTACAGGATAAATTGGTTTGGCGGGTAACAATAGCCTAAGATGATTTCCCATAGGGGTAAGGGGATTATATGGGTGGCTGAAGGGAGGTGGAGTAATGGAGAAGTACGTATAGGGGGCAATGACCTATGCGTACAAGATGTGTGCGAGACATGATGTTGTTGAAAGCCAGCCAGGTCAGATTCTATACAAAAGGTATGTATGTATATATATATATATATATATATATATATATATATATATATATATATATATATATATATATATATATATATATATATATATATATATATATATATATATATGTATATATATATATATATGTATATATGTATATATATATATATATATATATATATATATATATATATATATATATATATATATATATATATATATATATATATATATATATATATATATATATATATACATCATGTCTCGCATACTTCATGTACACTTAGGTCATTGCCCCCTGTACGTACTTCTCCATTACTCCACCTCCACCGAAATATTGGTCAACCGTTTGTGCACAAATGTTCCGTTGACGATTTGTGCACAAATGTTCCGGTGCACAAAAAGTGCACAGGAACATTCGTTGACCATCGGTCAACCGTTTGTGCACAAATGGACAGCAAACGGTCGACCGAAACATTAGTCAACCGTTCGACATCTGTTATTTTTTGCTGTGCAGTAAGTGACATATGAAAGCACCAGAAGCTAGACTGGTCAGAGATCACTTAGTAGCAGTAGCAAACCTAGGTAGAAGAAACATGAGTGATTTCAAAATACCCAAGGGAGTAATGCTCTCTATGTAAATGGTATATGCTACGCTCGAAAGCGTTAAAAGCCTGACAGGTCAAAAGTAATTTTCTCTTATCACTCTTTTTACTTTAGCCCAATGAGGACTGATAAAGATAGTTTGCAGAGACAATCGGGTTGAGTAATATGTATGAAGGAATGTTATTTTACGTCGCTTTCAACAGCTTAGGTTATATTGCGACGAGATAGAAGCCGGGAACCAGATGGAAATTCCCTTCTCTTTGCAAATACATGTAGTTCCAATGTTTGTATATTTATTGACTGTAGTTTGTATTACAAAATTGTCATACGTCAATCAAAAAGAGTGGGAAAAGACTAACATGAATAAATGATAGGGTCTTAACCAAAAAGGTATATAGCATACAGATAAGCATATGGGTACATCAATTGCAGAAGGCCCATAGACTGCCCTCCACAGCGCCGCACATTTATATAGCGACCAGGCAAACCTGCTAATGGGGATCCAGCGGAGACTCGAAACAGCGAACCCAAGCTTGAGTTTGTCTATGGTCCTTCAGCAGCTGATAGACCCTTGGAGCTATTCGTGGATAGAGGGGAATTTGTTCCAGGCTTCCATCTCGTCTCAATATTACCTAAGCTGTTGAAAGCGCCTTAACCCTTATGCTGCTCGTGGCTAATTTGACCAAAACAAAATAATGCAAAATAAAAACACTGAAAATGAGTCAAACCCTGCCGTATGGGTACTCATCTGAGAGTACTCAACGAGAGCTTTCCAATGAATACCAACATCAATTTGCATGAGATCTTACTCAAAGACACGTTTAGATTGCATTGTAGGAGGTTTAATATCCGAAATATGTTGTACACACCATACGAACTTTGTGAGGCCCTAGAAAAAGGGCGGGAGACTTCTTCAACGAACGAACGAACATGGCAGGACTTAGATGTTTTTCAAAAATCTTTGCGTCCTCGTGCTTTGGGTGAAAGTAGCCTTAGCACTAAAAGGGTTAAAACCCCATTCCTTACTTCCTTGAGTAATAGGTAAAGTACCTGAGGGCTAACGTCATGCTGCATATGATGTAAACAGATACGACATCATCAAATGCCACACAGGGCCTTCGATCATTTTCCCATTAACTTATCTTCTTTTTCTTTGGCAAATGTATAATATGTCAAACAGGTATATGCAAAAAACTGGAGAAGCGAATCTGGGATCATTTTACTAGCTAAGGAAGGAAGGTTTTGGGTTTTACGTCGCTTTCAACAGCTTAGGATATATCGGGACGAGATAGAAACCTGGAACCGGGAAGAAATTACCTTCTCTTTGAGAATAGTTCCAAGGGTCTATCAGTTGCAGAAAGACCATAGACGGTCTTCCACAACGCCGCACAGTTATATAGCGACCAGGCCAACCCGCTATTGTGGTCGTAACCACTAAGCCACGGCGTATCCCTTTTTTACTAGCAAGAGCTCATAATTGGATAGTTGCTAGCAGTTGGCATGAGCAATCCTCACTTGACATGCGCAGTCGTCATCTGGCTGGCCATGGATGTACGTAACGTCTTGTCTTAGAGTGTCGCCTTGGAGATCTTATATATAGATATTCCAGTGCCTTTGGTATTTTGCTGAGATAGGTTTGTTTTATTGTTGGTGAGACATTTAAAGTTTTCTATTTGAAAAACATCAATACTTTTAATTTCAAATTATGTATGGTTTCGTTAGCAATTTTATTCAATTATGGATGTGGTTGTTGGACTTGCCGTTACTAGTATGTCTGCACTGGAGACAATACAATACAAAGTTAGGCTTCTTGCTCTATACATTTACCACTGGAATTTCGATTATCATCACTTTTCTGTCATATGCAGGCTTAATTGTGAATAGCCATTTGTAAATGTTGCGGGAACCAAAGAACCCCGCAAAGAACTGATAGGAGTCCCCCACCTGACGCTAAGTCACTGGCAACATTCTTTCTCGCATGCTCCGCCATATGCAGGCTTAATTTTGACTAGGGGGTCTACCCTGACGGCCGTGTGGTTTAAGGCGTTGCCACTTACTGCTATCTGTTTCTCACCACTGCCTAGGCTCGAATCCCGGCCGGGGCATGTGGGAAAGTTGCCAGTGACTTGGGGTTAGGCGGTGGTTTTAGTTAGGTACTCCGGTTTCTTCCACCAGTTACAACTGGCTAGTCACGAATTCCAAAAACCTTATTGTGACTAGCCAGTTGCGGGAACCAAATAAATTATGGGAGGACCCCTCCTGCCTCTAAGTCACTGACAACTTTCTTTCTCAAATGCTCCAGAGCAGATGATAGTCTCTCAGAGAGTTGCCCTTTATCTTTCAATGCTGAGGATACTTTCATCAAAGGCACAAAAACGCAGAAATTTAAAATCTAAACCCTGTCATGTTGGTATTTATTGGATAGCTCTCGCTGAGTACTCTCAGATGAGTACCCATTTGCCAGTGTTTCAGTCATTTTTCAGTTTTTTTGCATTACATTATAATGGCCAAATTAGCCACCAGCAGCATAAGCGTTAATCATAACGACGACTTACCTGCTTCATGATCTCAACACAGTCAAGTGATTTACAATACTATTTTTCAAGATATGACAGATTTATCAAGAAGGGATTGCAGATGTTCAAGAGATTTTTGTATATATAGATTTATTTGGAAAAAAAACATAAGAACCCCACCTGTTCTGATCTCAAAAGATATTTTCTCTTTTCTAAGCCTTCATTAGGTGTACCCCCTTGGCTTGCTCAATGGGCTGCAATAGGAGTTGGCATCGTTCGGGGAAACAAGCTTTTTCCTGCATGTTTATGAAATTAGGAACCTGTCGCAATACATTTGAATATGCTATGCATGTTTTTTGTTTTGTTTTTTCAGTTTTCTATCCACCACATCTTACACCCTGCTGGGAGTGTACATTTGCGATGCTCAAATAAAATCAGGTTAGGGAAAACCCGGATCAAAATAATTAACCTCATCAGCGTCATTAAATCGCGCCTGTGAGGGAATTAGTTTTTACGTCGCTTTCAACAGTTTAGGTCATATAAGGACAAGATAGAAACCCGCAACCGGGAAAAAAATCCCCTTCTCTTCACGATCAGTTCCAAGGGGTCTTTCAGTTGCAGAGGCACCATAGACAGCCCTCCCCAACGCCGCACATGTATATAGCGACCAGGCCAACCCGGTAGTATGGATAAAGCGATGCGACTTTACGCTTGAGAGCCAAGCATCGTAGCCACTACAGTGCCGGCATTTAATTCCTGCACTAAATGCTTGAGCAGCCCGGGCATAATACACAATGCGTGCACAAGTCCCTGTCCTCACAACTGACCGTAGCTTTGATTCGCAAGCTACGGGGGTCATTCATGTGCTTGGCTTATTTTTTTTGAGATGTTATCAATGTGTGGTTGTAGAACCAGGCACCTGCAGACGTCCGGTCGATTGGTGCAGAATTTAAACGGCTGTACTGCAGGCCACGGCAGATCCCATATCGCGTGCGTGTGTGGAGGGTGGGTGGGAGCTCACTTCGACTGTCTAGCGTAACTAACATGAGCTCTGATCGAGGTTGAACATTCTCATCTGAGACTTCAAACGCTCTCCCCTAGGTAGCAGGGGTATCTCACTGTGAAATTATGCAATAGACGGAATCTGAGAGTGATTTAGCGCTAGACGCGCTATCCAGGTACGATCTAGCTGTGCAAGGCAGGCAACAGCTTAGACGGTATATTTCCTACGTTATAAGTCTTCATTCTTAGTCTCGATGATCTTAACGGACAATTACACCATGAATAAAACATGGGCCAAAATAGTTCCTCAGAGTATTCTCTACTTAAACCCAATTTCCCACCACCTTAGATAAATAAAAACAAGTGGATATGAAACCAGCCAGTCAACCTGAAGAGGCTGGCTGCGACAAATAGCCTAAAAGTCGCGTTCTGCATTAATTGGCGCGCAGGTTTCTCCGTAAAATGTAAACGATACGAGGGCCCTCATTGGTCGTTGTCTCCCAGTGACGTCATATGTAGGCTAGATTCCAGACCCCTCTGATAGCCAGGCCTTTACTCCAGCGCGTATAGTAATCGGTCTTGCGCTACATAGCCATTCTTCTCTTCATCTAAGTCACCACTGCTAACCTTAATACACGAAGTATACTGCTGTTTAAACACATCCTAACACACGAGAAATAGAGGTACTGGGAGCGGCCATTCTAGTCTATTAATAGCGTATCTCAGGCCGTTTGGTACCCATATGTCATTAGCAGTAAAGTGGCTGCTAATGACATATGGGTACCTGGACTGCAAACAGGGCACCTAGGCTGCGATTAAACGTAGCAGTAGGGTTGACCCGCACTGAGGGTTTTGTGCGAGACCTGCTGGCTTCCAATCCGTGTATATATAGATCTTTCCTTCATGTCATTATCTGTTTTTTCCTCGATGAATTGTGCGTGCGCATCTTATCCGAATCGAAAACTTCTTATGAAATGAACGTTTCCTTGGATACTAAGCTAAAATATGGCAGACTTTGCCATTCCTGTATCGACCGAGACTGGGAAAACTAAACCTAACGATTGGGGAGACTGTAGATTATCCTAGTGCAGTAAACATGTTTTGCCCACCACTAAAGATGTTCTATCTTTTAACCCATTCTTGCCTGTAACCACGAATGTCTATCCACCGGATATGCAACCGGCAGGTCTCCCTGAAAAACCTGGCTGCGGCGAATAGCCCAAAAGTTGCGTTCTGCGCATGTTGGTGCGCAACTTTCTCTGTGATGCAAACGATACGAGGTCTTCGTCTCCTAGTGACGTCACACTAAAACGAGTTTCTCGCTACATAGCCATTCTTTTATCCATCTAAGCTGTATAACGGCTCAAAAACCGAAGACTATCTCTAATATCTGAAGGAGGAACGACATTCAGATCTGAACAAACAACTTTTCCTCAAATATTTTATAAAATCAACCTTCACTTTTAAGTTATAGTCAGAAGTATCACAGATGCAGGCGATATTTATAACTGTACTTCGCACGTGACTTTCGAAATGTAGGGGTTAACATCTGCACCGGCCTACAACTCGCCTGCCAGACATGGAAAGTAATCTAATGGTTAGTTGGGTATACTAACAACAATGGTCTGAAATAGGTTATCTGAAAGTTGAAAAAGTTTTTCATTTTCAACAAAAAAAAATCAGAAAGAAATGGTTATGAAATTTGAACGAAGAAAAACATTTCAAAAAAATGTGATATCCTTCCCTCCGTATTGATCTTTTGTCCGCATTTGAACAATTTGAAGGTCCGCAGTCGAAGTGCTGATTTGTTCACGCAGAGGGAGGGTAAATAAAACTATTTTTCCCGACCACTCCAGAGGTAGGGTAAATTAAACTTTATTTACCCTCCCTCTACAGAAGGAAATTAAAACTTTTACTTTTTCCCGACCACTCTAAAGGATGGGTAGATAAAAAGAAAACCTCTACATAAGGAAGGTAAATACATTTCAAGTAATGGCTGGTTACTTTGCTCTTTGTCCTGGCAAAGGGAACTAATTAATTTGCGAAAGTCGCAATAAAGATCACGTCCGTGTCATTCAGTATATCATAGAATATCGTTGGTACGTACAAAAAGTAAAATGACCCTACCAATAACGGAAACATGTATTTATCTATATGTATATCTATAACAATCTAACATTTATCTACCTGTCTGTCTTAAGACTTGCGCGTGTGACAAGCAGAAAAAAAACTTTTTTTCCGTAATGTTTTTTTTCCTGTCGCGAATGCACTTTCGTAGATGTATAAAAAAACAAAAAATGTGAAGAAAATTTCATATATATATACATATAAATGACCTATCCAGGGTAAATGAGAAATGGAAGTGCATTTGATCACGACGCCTGAGCCTAAAACTTACGAAAGAGCATAAGTGACGAGCAGATTTATTTTTCTTTCCATAATTTGTTTTTTCTGCCTGTCATGTATGCTCTTTCGTAGAAACTTAAAAAATGGTGAATATCATAAAAATAAAAAAGTAAGAAAATGTTATGGAGCCTTCCGTAGACGTCATCAATGATCCACCCTAAGGACCTATCGAGGATAAATTATCCAGCTGATAAATGGTAGTGTATTTGGCCACGACGCCTGAGCATGAAACTTACGAAAGAGCATACGTGACAAGTAGAACTTTTTTTCCATAATAAGATTTTTTTACGTGACAAGCAAAAAAAAAAATTCCATACTTAGATTTTTTCCTGTCTGTCATGTATGCTCTTTCGTAGGAACTTTAAAAATGGTGAATATCAAAAAATAAAAAAGTGAGAAAAATGTTATGGAGCCTCCGTAGACGTCGTCCAAGGTCCACCCTAATTACCTATCCAGGGTAAATTATCCAGGTGAGGAGGATGAGAAATAATAGTACATTTAGTCACGACGTCTGAGCTTGAAACTTACGAAAGACCATAAGTGACAAGCAAAAAAATCATTTTTACCATAATTTGATTTTTTCGTGTCTGTCACGTATGCTCTTTCGTAGAAACGTAATGGTGAATAAATGCAAAAATGAAGGAAAATAGGGTCCTTTCCAGGATAAATTCCTCAGGTGAGGAATGGTAGTACATTTGGTCACGACCAACGCCTGAAGCAAGAGTCACTAATGGTGTTGGATGCGAGTAAGAAGAGCCTTTAGATCACCAAACTCGATAGACTAGAGAGAATTTAGTGGTTTAAAGTTACCCTACTTTATAAGATTTATTCAAGTAGTTGCCATGACAACCTGGGATGTTCACTTTGGTGGAATATATCCCCACTCCAAACGTTGTATAGGTACTTTGCCAAGAAAAGATGAGGTGACGAGAGTTCACGAGAGTTCACGAGAGGTCGACGTGACCCACCTATGATATGGATCTTATCATACTTGGCCAATGGGGCATGATCTTCCTTTGAGCTAAACTCAGGGAGATGAAACCAGAGAGTGATAATTCCCACATCAAACGCGATCAAAGGGAGTCCAGCCCTTTGAAGGTATCAGGAAATTGATAAGATATATTTTAAATGATTGTTAGACTGTCTTTGAGATTTGAAAATTTAAAAAATGAAATGAAATATTCCATTTGTAGGGTAAAAGAAAGCACTATTTGTCATGCATGATAAATGAATTTTCATACATGGAAAATCATTAAGCATGCATGCGAAATGATTTGTCATGCATAAAAATTCAATTATCATGCATGACAAATAGCCCGTTCATTTGTCATGCATGACAATTTATTTTCATGCATGGTAAATGAATTGTCATTAATGATAAATGAATCGTCATGATGCCAATTCATTTATCATGCAAGATAAATGAATTGTCATGCATGAGAAATACCAGCTAGATTTCATGCATGGAAATTCATTTAGCATGCATAATAATTGATAAATGAGTTCTCATGCATGAAAATCCATTTAGCATGCATGCTAAATGAATTTCCATGCACGGCAAACAGTGCTTTTTGCGATACTTTATGAATCTTCCTGTGGTGTATGTGTGTATTCAATATATAGTCTTTTATAAGGCATTTGAATCTATTTTGTGTCATATTTTCCACAAAACCATGGAAGGTGTTCAATGTAGGCAGCTCTCTTTCTCTCTCTCTCTCTCTCCTTCTCCAGAAGCTGCCTTTGGCTTTAATTATATATATATATATATATATATATATATATATATATATATATATATATATATATATATATATATATATATATATATATATATATATATATATATATATATATATATATATATATATATATATATATATATATATATATATATATATATACAGTGGAACCTGTCAAATTAAACACCTGTGTACATTGAACACCTGCATACATTGAGCAATTTTTCATGTCCCGGCACACTCCCATTGAAAATCAATGGGGGGCTACCTGAATACATTGAACACCTGTCTACCTTGAACATTGAACACAAAATTTGTTCCCGCAGGCCACATTTAATCAGGCTACCTTGAACATTCTGCACTGATTTGAAACTTTTCACCGAAAATGAGGACAAATGAGATACATAAGATTAACTGTTTTGTTAAGTGATATTTTTCAAAAGCTGAACATGTGAGATTTTTAACTATATGAAGAAAGTGAGGTAAAGAAATAGTAGATTTTGCAACGAAATGATCATGTTTCTCTAATTACCCTTGATTTTGTTTCTATTTCACCCGACCTCCAATTACTCAGAGAGAGAGCGCGTTCTCTACTGCTCCTATATGTAGCTAGCAGGTAAAGATGCTGATGACGCTGTGCGAGGTTTGGTGTAAAGTAATATTTGCGCCAAAAAAAATTGCCATCGCTTCATCAGCCTCCCTTTATATTAATACATTCTACCCGTGCCTCAAGGCTCTGAATACCAGAAACAGAATATTACATTTCTGAACTCTATGATTTCTTCTAAGATGAGAAAGCAGGAATTCTTTTGGACATTTTTAATAAATCATTCCTTCTCCTTCCAACTAGAATATAATAGGACACGTGACACTCTAGATAGACCTCTTCTGTCTGCTTTTGATAATCGGAGCACTGGAAGCTACGATGGTTCAGATATGAACGGCAGAAAAGAATATCCGCTGTTTTTTTCTGGAAAACTACTGAAAAAAATACTGCTGTTTTTTGAAAAACGGTAGAAAAATCTTAATTTCTCTTCTGTCGTTTTCCAGAAAAACAGCGTAATTTTTCAAAAAAGAACTTCTGTCGTTCACACCATCGTAGTATATCACTTTTTAATGTGAAAACCTGAATTTTCATGAAACACATAAAGAGTCCTTCTTTATCTCTGATTCAGACCGATATAAGCATGATACAGAAGAAAATCACAAAGAATTAATCATACGTATCCTATATACGCATGGACACTTTAGCATTCTCTAGTAATCTCGAATGTATGTTCTTAACCTACACGTAATCACGTAATTCAATAAAAGAAATTGAAGTGACATGGACAGAGTTTACGATTTGTGTGGATTGTCCATCGGTGGTCTGAGACCAATCCGACTAAATATCAAAATAGTTTTCAATAATTACTATAATTGGTGAACTACGTTCAAAGTTAAAGGAACATGTTTGAAAAAATGTGGAGGAAATGGAGTTGTAGGGGGCAGCATATTTCAAGTTGATATTATACAAATATCACATCCGTGTGGGGTTTCCACCATATATTGTATATTTAATATCGTGGATATTGTCAATAAATACTTACTTACTTACTTACTTACCAGGAATAACTTCCCCGAGAGAGTATTGTAGACAATCCTCTCAAGGATATTTGTTTTATTATACCGAACAAATACAAAACACAAAAGGGGGAAAAATTACTAAGACCATAGATTTTGGATAAATACTCGTCGTCTGCCTTGTTGAACTAGTTTCACCGGTAGTGGGTAATCTTCGGGCTAGCGGTGATTAGTCAACTAATTCATGGCTGTTGCCGTGAATTATTCAACTATTTCATAAGCTGTTAAGGACAACAGCCTGTCACTAAGGAGTGAGGAAATCATGACGATTAATCCATGGCCCTTGACCAACCAGAATAAAGAATCTTCACGTGAGGTATAATAACATAGATGTTTGTACTACTGGAATAGGAAAGGCCGCGTCTAGTAGTGAATATATGACCGTCTCGGGTAGCAGTGGGATCCGATGTCTGAATATCATGGTAAGGACTTTCCCCTTTATCATAGGTCCCTCTCTCTCACCATAGGAACAATTCCACCATGAATAAAATATAGAACCAAATAGTTTCTTAGAGTATTCTTTATTTAAACCCGAGTTCCCATCACTGCCAGCCTTCATACAAGAAGTTAGTTCAACAATATTGAACCTTACTTATGCATCCGATGTTGTTATTGTCGATGTCTATTTGATGCATGTAATACCGTCATATAGGATAACAGAAACAGGAAAATAGGAAGGGATTTATGTCTGTACTAACAAGAAGTATATTGCTGTTTAAACACATCCTAACACACAAGAAATGGGACCACTGGCAGCGGCCATTTTAGTCTATTAATAGCTTATCTAAAGCTACTTGGCTCATACTTGTCATTAGCAGCTACCTTCAGATTTATTCATGGTGTAATTGTACTTTATGACTAGATTGCCAAAATGAATCAACTCAAACTTGCAGAAATAATTCAACACACATTTTTTCTATAGCTGGCCGAATGATATTGACGAATGCAGGTTGAATTGTTCTAATGCCAGGTTGAATTATTTCTGCATGTACCGAGTAAGTTGAATGTTTTTTCAAAAGTTGAATTATTGGTCATTTTGCATTTCATAGGCATGAGTAGACTGACAAAACGAATCAACTTCCACTTGCAGAAATAATTCAACATGGATGTTTCTTTATCTGGCGGAATGATATAGACGAATGCAGGTTGAATTGTTTCTGCCATATTGAATTCTTTTCTTTTGAAGTCATGATGAATTATTTCTGCATGTAGGTTTAATGATGTTCCGTCAGGTTGAATATTTTTTTCATTTGATGAATTATTAGTCATTTCAGGCAACTCTGCTTAATCCGGACTGATGTGGACCCTTACTTTCTGTTCGGACTAGGCAAAACCGGATTATGCGTATAGGAAATACATGTATGGGAAGGGACTGGGACCTTCCAATCTGTATGGTTTAGACAAAAATCCGGATTACACATGTCCGGATTAAGCAGAGTCGCCTGTACTAGCATTCTATACTGGATCACTGTTATCATATAAACAGTCAACTAGATTGCTCACTAAATGGATGCAGGCATTGCTGGTGACCCAATTCTACATGTAGTCTATGATTACATGTGCAACATAGAACATCCACAATAAGATATCGTTGCATATAGTAAGGTTCAATATTATTGGACTTGTCTATGGTGTGATAAAACGCTTTACAGACGCGAAGATTATCAAAACATCTAAAACCTGACGTGTTGGTATTCACTGGATAGCTCTCACTGAGTACCCTCAGCTGAGTACCCATGTGTCAGAATTTCAGCCATTTTCAGTTGATTTTGCATCATTTCTGTATTGGCCAAATTAGCCACCAGCAGCATGATTAATGTTTCTCTCTGTACTTGTCTGGCAATCACTATAATATGTCTGGGTTTTGGTTTCTTCGACTAATCATAGATGAAAGCACAACATAGCATTACCCTGATTAACTGAAACCAGAGATATATAGACATAGCTACATATCTCTACTACTAGGATCAAGGTTTTGGAAAGAGCTCACTTTCCCCACCTGGTGAGCATGTTAAGAACTAAACTGGGGAAGACTCAATTCTGGTTAGGACTATTCCAGAAAAAATGGTAAAGAGGACCGGAATGATATTGGAAAATGAATTATGAATATTGAAAAACTATTTGTGCAGATTGAAAATTACCTTTTGAAAATCCAAAAATATTCAGATTTTCTGGAAGAGCCCTTAAAATTAGGTGTAAAAGAAGTGAAAAATGCTTGGCCTAGCAATCCCTGTGAGACCTGAACAGGCGAGACACTCACGTAGCTCTATAAATAGGCGTCAGCCATCACTCCTTAATAACTCATAGCTTCTAGTTCTAAATTTAGATCAGATTTATTAGAAATCACGACCACAGACTGTCTTCTGATTCAGTAAGATGATTTTTTCCTGAGTTCTAAATCATCTAGCATTAAAGAAATCTCTATAAATAGACATAAGCTCTCACTCCCTCCTGACTAATATAGCTTCTAGTTTTAAATTCAGATCAGATTTATTTTTACAATCACAGACTGTCATCTGATTCAGTAAGATCATTTTTTAGAAGTTCTAAATCATCTGGCATTAAAGAAAACTCTATAAATAGGCATAAGCTTCATATCCATTCAGATCCGATTTATTAGATATGTCGATCACAGACTGTCTTCTGATTCAGTAAGATAATTTCTTCCTAAGTTCTAAATCATCTGGCATTAGTGATTCCTAAGTTCTAAATCATCTGGCATTAGAGAAAACGATGGTCGTAACAATTTCTTCTCTACTTCCACAACCAAATAATCCCGCTACAATTCACAGTAATTGGTTGAATAAGGGTCTGTGTCAGTTCTTCAGCACGGGATCCAATTTTATTACTGCACTTAGTAGCGACAGATGTTTCCGCGTGGTAATTCTACAAAAGGATTGCAGCAATTCAGGGCTTGACCCTTATGCTGCTGGTGGCTAATTTGGCCAATACAAAATGATGCAGAATACATGGAAATGACCGAAACCCTGGCAAATGGGTACTCATATGAGAGAGCTCAGTGAGAGCTATCCAATGAATACCAACATGACAGGGTTTGGATGGTTTTCAAGGATCTTTGCATCATTGTGATTTGGAGGAAAGTAGCCTCAGCATTGGAAGGGTTAAGCAGGATGTAGACACTGCACAATTGTCTAACATATCTGTAGTCATTAGGCGTAAACCATTTGATATTGAGGGGGGGGGGGGGGGGGGAGTGATGTACATTTTGGAAAAAAATGTCTGAATATTTGGAAAAATATAATCTGTCCATGGAAAATGAAATAATGAATTATGTCTTGGAGTCCAAAGTTTAATCATTCCAAAGCTGAGGCTAGGTTCATCAAAAGCACAAGATGCAAGACACGTGTAACCCTGTCATGCTGGTATCCATTGGATAGCTCTTGCTGAGTACTCTGAAATGAGTACCCATATGTTAGAGTTTCAGTTATTTTTCAGGTCTCTAGAATAATTTTGTATTGGCAAAATTAGCCATTAGCCACCACCAGCATAAGGGTTAGGCAGGATGTAGAAGCTTCACAATTGTCTAACATATCTGGAATCATTAGGCATCTACTATTTGATATTGGGGGGGGGGGGGATGTATGATCTGTGTCCGAATATTAAGGAAAAATCCACCTCTTAATACTTGGAAAAAAATTCTCCATGAAAATTCAGATTAAAAAGTATTCGTCTTGGGTGCACTTATTGGTCTGTGCGGTTAAACGGAGGAATACAAAATACAGAAAAATTGGAACCAAGGATTGAGTTTGTCTGAGCTTGATACAAAGAGATAATTAACCCAAAGAAAGAAAAAGAACAAAAACACTAAAATGAATTACATACACTTTACTTTTTACATATATATTTATACAGACATCAAAGAAGCTTCAATATATTCAGACAAATATACAAAAATACACATAATTACAAAATTGCCAAATGTACTTGGGAATACCTAGGAATTCTTATAATGATGCTAGAAAAATTCTAGGATTTCCAAGAAAATCTCAGCTTCATCTGGTAAGGTGAATGCGACATTCTCTGCCTGTCTCTCTCTCTCTCTCTCTCTCACCCACTCTCTCTCACACTCACTCTCTCTCACTCACTCCCTCTCACACACACTCTCTCTCTCTCTGTCTCTCTCTCTCTCACACACTCTCTCTCTCTATGTCTCTCTCTCTCTCTCTCTCTCACACACACACACACACACACTCACTCCCTCTCTCTGTCTCTCTCTCTCTGCTTTTGTGGATGAGAGAATATTTATTATGTTTAGTTGTGATAAATATGATACAGCAGCATTTAGTTCATTAAGATATGTACAAACTGTTTCAATACTGTCCCTTTATGATTACTGAAGAGCTATTAAGACCCGACACAATAATTCTTATAAATATATCTGTATTATGTTACATATGATATATACTATTATTTATCACTAACCATGTGATTGTTGCTTTTTGTTAAATCTATCATTGCCCACTTGTGGGCCATTTTAGTATATAAACTTATCATATGATATACCATAATTGCTTATATATTGACTGTTAGTACCCCATGATTAATAACTCTTTATTGCATTTAGTTTTATCATCTCCTACTAAGAGCGTTATGTGCCTTAATTCTTCAATGCCAAATATCTGATTGAGTTTTATCATCTCTCTAAGAATGCAATATACCTTTATCTCATGTTAAATATCTGATATTGCAACACAGTTTTTATTGCCTACTGACACCAAGAGTGTGATACACCCTTATCGTTCATGAAAATACCTAATATATTTATTACCACATGGTGAGTATTTATTGCCGACTAACAATACCTTTTGCATTATCTCTGAATTTGTAAAACCTAAAGTTCAATTCCAGTCTATTGCAGTCCAGTGGTATCTATTATTGCATAGTAAAAGCCTGCTTTCATAGCGTAGCTGAAAATGGTTATGTGTTAGCATTATATTTTCATGTTACTTTCCATTGATGTGTGTTAAAAAAATTCAGTAAATGTCCCATTTTAAATATTGTTTGGGATAATAAGAAATATTATATGAAACACCAAATATGAAAATGAAATTCATAAGAAATTAATATAGTATGATACACCAAACATAAAATGAAAATGATGATAATACAGTCTATTACTACCACGAAACAAATATACTGTACTAAATCACATTCTTTCTATGTGCAGTACTATGTTTATATAGAGACTGAGACACCCATCTTAATTGCACCGTACAGAGGCCTAAACACTAACAAATACTACCTTTTTGTGCTATAACACATCTAGGTACTTCACATGGCTAGTAAGAATAAAGGAATTCTGTAAAACATTAGCAGTGTAGTACCTAAAGCACCTGGGCGTGTGAGTAGTAGTACATATATATATATGTATATATCTATATATATATATATATATATATATATATATTTATATATGTATATATCTATATATATATATATATATATATATATATATATATATATATATATATGTATATATATGTATATATATATATATATATATATACATATATATATACATATATATATATATACATATATATACATATATATATATATATATATATATACATATATATATACATATATATATATACATATATATATATATACATATATACATATATATATATATATATATACATATATATATATATATATATATATACATATATATATATATATATATACATATATATACATATATATATATATATATATATATATATATATATATATATATATATATATATATATATATATATATATATATATATATATATATATATATATATATATATATATAAAAGTAGTTTGGCATGAAGGTATTACATTGACCCATTCAGTGCCTAGATTACATTGCTAATATCCTTGTGGCCAGACATGTGTTTTTTTACAAAAATATGAAATGCTGTTTTTGAAAAGGAGAAATGCATTTTGAAACCAAACCTACAGTTCTCTTTCAGATAGTGTTTGAATGTATACTTAATTACAAAGTTATTCTCAGATATCACCAGTCCAGACAACATTTGTCTCGGAGATCCCTAAGCAATTGGTTAAAAGCAGTCATCTTGTTGGTATGATGCCTTTGAGAATAATTTACAAACAAAACCAATTACTCAAATTAAATTAATGGACAAAATTTCCCAAGTAAATTGCCAAAGTTTCTGCATACATATCTCATAGGAGTCACTTATTTACACAGCATTTGCATTTTCTCAGACATCAAGGGTAATCCCATCATGAATGGCTGAATGAGGAATAAGAAGAAAATTTGAAATCCCGTTTTCTTTTTATTTCAGTAGGAGCAAAGATGAAAGAGAAGATGAAGAGGAGAAAGAAGAGCAAGAGTTTTAGAAAAAAAGATGAGGAAAAAGGCACTGATGAAAGAAAAATCATGATTTTATGGTGATCACCAGTGTTGCCACGGAGATCACCAGCATTGTTATGGTGATCACCAGCATTGCCATGGTAATCACCAGCATTGCCATGGTGACTACCAGCATTGCCGTGGTGACCACCAACATTGCCATGGTGATCACCAGCGTTGCCATGGTGACCACCGCCATTGTCATGGTGACCAACATCTCAAACATCATCATACATTTCACGAAAAGGTCACCAGTGTTACCATGGTGAAAAATATCTACAACATCATTTTACAACACCACCACTCTCCTCACAAAGACAACACCAAACAATCTCCTCACAAGATTGCGAGTGTGCCTACCGGAACTTCCTCTAGTAAATCATCCCCCGGCCTATGGATAAGCGCATTCATTCGCTGTTCCAGTATATTTTTCCATGTTAATTTTTTCTCCGTCGTTGGTGCGCGGTATGTCTGTGTAAGTATCGTGTGATCATGTCCGGTCCATATCACAGGCTCAGCCGTAACTTGGATGAAAAACTCCAATGCTGCAAAAAAATTAAGGTAGAGATAAATATATTGAATAAATTAGCATAAATTAGCATGTCGAGTGAAGACAGACAGGAGACAGACATATAACAGGCTTAGTCGTGACTTGGATGAAAAACTCCAATGCTGTAGAAAAAAGTGAGTGAGAGATAAAATTTTGAATAAATTAGCATAAATTAGCATGTCAAATGAAGATAGGTAGTGATACCACCTGCTATCTAAGATTTTATGCCTGAAGCATCCAGAAATAATGTTGCAAGATAAATTTGAGTTTCCTATAGTGGAGAAACACAGATGGCTGTCCGTGTGCAATAATACACTAGGGTCTGTTTAAACTATGCGTAAGTCTCTGTCTCTGACTCGTTGTTGAAAGAGTCTTTGAAAATAAAAGGCTACATTCTTCTGTATTTTATTATCTCTGTAATCGTTCATGCTTTACCCTTTCATGCCTATTGTGAGTTTGGAATTATTATTTTTTCTGCCATATTGCAGAAAAATGAAATTCCAACCTTACAATTTTAAAAACTTTCAAGTGAAATATTGTATTAAAGTAATAAAGTATTTCTTATATTCTATTTAACTATGACTATCTTAAATATCTAAAATGTATTGCATGCTTTTCAATAAGATAGAAATTACAAAAAATCTAAGTTTTTTTAAGTTAAAGTTTTTAAAGTATTTGTCAATTGTTCCTTTTTTATCTATATTTTCTAATTTGTCAGCCCCATGAAATACAACGCAAATTAATGTAAAAAATTTCACATTTAGCCCGACCATAATTAGCTGACAGATACTCACGATGTTCAAGACTGAAGTCGGATGATTTAATATCCTTTAAGATTTAACTATAACTGTCTGAAATATCTAAAATGTATTTAAAGTTTTTAAAATAAAATAGAAATTAAATAGAATATTTTTTAAAATTTTAAGTTCAAGTTTTCAGATAAAATAGAATTATTTTTTTTAAGTTAAAGTTTTTAAAGTATTTGTCAATTGCTCTTTTATTCATAATATTTTCTAATGTTTCAGCCCCATGAAATACCATGAGGGAGAAGGGGTTAACATAAAAAAATCCCACATTTAATCCCCCCCATAATTAGCTGACTAATACTCACGATGTTCAAGACTGAAGTCGGAGGATTTAATATCCTTTAAGATGATTGGATCCTCCGTAACATGTAAGGTATCTCCCTCAGGTTTCGCGACGAGCAAGATGTCGGAAAAAAGTAGTCCCACGTGCTTTGTCCAACGACCTTTCTCGTTCTGAAGTAATTCGGCCGAGTAGATCAAATGACGAACTTCGCTAGCAAGCTGGATCTTCTGGAAAATTAAAAGAGTAAATGTTATTAAATGAAAATTAATCATGGTTTTGATTTTAACCCTTTTACTACTAGGGCTACTTTCCTCCAAAGCACAAGAACACAAAGATTTTTGAATACCATCTAAACCCTGTCATGTTGGTATTCATTGGAAAACTCTCGCTGAGTATTCTCCGATGAGTACCCATATGCCAGGGTTTCAGTGAAATTTCAGGCTTTTTGCATTATTTCGTATCGGCCACATTAGCCAGCAGCAGCATAACGGTTAATCATGGTTTTAATACATCAAATCTGCCTTTCTAATTTACAAAAAACATCCATAGATTTATCAAGCTCATCCTGACCCACTGACTGTCTCTTGTCACTCTCGCTTGGGTTTGACTTTTACCATATTTGTCCGAATAATATTAAGTTTTTCTTCCAGGTAGCCCAGTTGCATCTTCAAAAGCTACCAAAAGAGTTGTGTATAGAAACCAGTACATCTTTGGGCTTCCTACAGAAATTTGAGGGACCTGCAGGAGAATTCAAGGAAGCCCCAGATTCCCGGCACCCCCTTATTTCGAGCCATGTAGGCCATACAAATATAAGGAAAAAAATAAAGTTTTTTTTACCTGAATATTTTTTGCGAATGTAAGTTTACTCTGGATCGCGAGTATTTCTGGATCCACCACCATGTTGGTCGTAATATTTTCCTTCGGCAAACTAGATGACCTTGAGGAAAGCGACCTTGGTAATGTTGAGGATTTCGAGACCTGCCGAGGGAACATGGATAATTTTGTGCTGGTTCTGGGTAGTAACGACATCGAATTACTGGTTGACCTTGACTGTGAAGATGACCTTGAGGAACTCAGTGACCCCCGTCTGCAGGTTGCGGAAACCGATCGTGGTAAGGACGTGGACCAATTGGTGTAACTTATTATCATTTTCCCACAAAGATCTTGTAAATCTGAAATGAATAAATAAACACATCATTAATACTTGAAAATACAAAATAAAATAAATAAACACATCACAAACTCCTGGAAATGCAACATAACCGGAAGATACATCTAAGATATGAACCCTGTTTAACCAGTAAAAATGGTGCTAGGCGGTTGTTTGCCAGGTACTCCAGTTTCCTCTATCAGTTACAACTGGCTAATCACAACTTAGCCATGAATATGGCAAAAAAGTAACAAAAAATTGAAAAAAAAAAAAAAAAGAAAAATTTGAAAAAAAAAGAAGCAAAAAATGGGTAAAAAAAATACTCATGCATTTAGCAGTCAAAAATGCCTAACTATTATTGGTAATAACCCTTTAATATTTCTTGATATTTTGCAAAGGAAGCTTTGATACTGTATTGCAAAAATTGTGCGGCCTTTTTCAATCTCAACAGGCGGGCATTATTGGGTTGTCGTGAGACACCTAAAAAAATTCCTTAACCCATTAATGCTCGCAGCGGCCAAAAAAAGCCTGACAGTTTTGGTGAAATCATGCAGGCAAAAGCATAATTGGAAAAATATTTGAAGAAGAAATGTTAATCAAAACACTACCAACAAAACCGCAACAAATATTTCGCAAAATTATTTTTGATTTCCAAGTTATTGTCAAAAGTATCATAGATGCAGACGACAATTTCAAGAGTTACTCTGGAGCATTAATGGGTTAAAAATGAGATGTCTCCATGCAGTAAAAAGAGTTTCTTATCTAATTTAACAATCTCAGGTAGACCAGGTTCTGCAGAAGCAGTTCCTATAATTTCCCATCCAGTATACAATCAGCGCTATAAAGCAGACTTGCAAATGTAATTTCTTAACCCTTCCAATGCTGAGGATACTTTTGTCCAAAGCATGTATGTAAGTATGAGGACACAATGATTTTTGCAAACCATCTAAACCCTGTCATGTTGGTATTCATTGGATAGCTCTCACTGAGTACTCTCAGATGAGTACCATGTGACTGGGTTTCAGTGGCTAATACAAAATGACACAAAACACCTGAAAATGACCGAAATCCTGGCAAATGGGTACTCATCTGAGAGTACTCAGTGAGAGCTATCCAATGAATACCAACATGACAGGGTTCGATGATTTCATAACAATTTGCGCTCTTGTGCTTTTGACGAGGTAGCTTCAGCATTGGAAGGGTTAAGGGACTCATCACACAATCTTATTCCGCCATTAGGGCTGAGAATCTCCCTTCCCCCTCCCCCCCCCCCTTGCCTACTCATCTAGGCATGAATGGGTTAAAAGATCCCTAGATCCAGAAAATACCTGTCAAGGGGGTGTGTGGGCGTGAATGGTTAAATATTAACGTTCCCATCACACGATCTCATTCCGCCATTAGGGCTGAGAATCTCCCTCCTGTGCCATCCCCTCGAACGAACGCTAACGTCCCCAATCTACATCAATCAGTTCTAAATCTACCCCCGTCCTTTTCAGTCCCACAATGAGGCTCGCGATCGCCTTGCGGATGATTGGGTACTTAGATGGAAATCACACGGAGAGGAAAAACATCGTGGACGTTCGGTAATTAACTGCGTGTATTTCGCGGGTCCATTACAGCTGTACACGTGTAATCAACGCAGATTAAAGGACAGGTCGGGAGTAGGGACCAAACTCGCCTGTTTGTGGCACATAAATATCAAGGAAGAATTAAAGGACAGGTCGGGAGTAGAGACCAAACTCACCTGTTTTCAGCACATAAATATCAAGGAAGAATTAAAGGACAGGTCGGGAGTAGAGACCGAACTCGCCTGTTTTCAGCACATAAATATCAAGGAAGAATTAAAGGACAGGTCGGGAGTAGAGACCAAACTCGCCTGTTTTCAGCACATAAATATCAAGGAAGAATTAAAGGACAGTTCGGGAGTAGAGACCGAACTCGCCTGTTTTCAGCACATAAATATCAAGGAAGAATTAAAGGACAGGTCGGGAGTAGAGACCGAACTCGCCTGTTTGCAGCATATTAATATTGAGGGAGAATTAAAGGACAGGTCTGGACTGCCACATCTGTAGACTGTGAATATTGAAGAGGAAGGGTTTAGTGTAGAGTTTAATGTTCCAAGTCTGGAGCATACTAGAAACTGAATTAAAACATAATTAAAGGAGAGGTTGGGAGTAGAAACTGGTTAAAACATAATGTATGTATAGATTAGAAAATTAAAACATAATTAAAGGGGAGGTTGGGAGAAGAAACTGAATTAAAACATAATTTAACGAAAGGTTGGGAGTAGAAACTGAATTAAAACATAATTAAAGGAAAGGTTGGGAATAAAAACTGCATTAAAACATAATTAAAGGAGAGGTTGGGTTTAGAGACTGAATTAAAACATAATTAAAGGGGAGGTTGGGAGTAGAAACTGAATTAAAACATAATTAAAGGAGAAGTTGAGAGTAAAAACTGCGATTAAATGGGTTAAATGTTTGCCTTTCACCCATTAATATTTGGCATGTTCACAATATTAGTCTGGCACATACAGAAATGACTATAACAATGCAACATAATATATTCAAGAGATATGTTGTTTTTAAGTTTAACAATATCTCTTCAAATGTTTTTATATATTTATCTATTTGATTTAATGAGTAATATGTTCAAAGTTTTATCATTTGTGTTGCCAGATGCCGATGGGTTGAATCTGATTATGGAAGAATACAGGTAGGTGACAGTGGCTTTCGTCTACATTTTGCATGAACAAGTCAGCACCAAGATTGCAACCAGGGCACTAGAGTCTCGCGTAAGATCTGCTGGCTTTCAATCTGTGAATGTATGTCCATGCCAGATCGATCATTTAAAAGCCCGATTAAGTAAGAATACAGGTATGACGTGCCAGTTCTCCAGATCAAAGAGAGAGGCGTTATCACCACACCTTTAAGTTCAGCTTCCATTGCGATCAGAGACGATCCTCTTTGCTGCTTTCTTCCTAGTATAACCTCCCCTGCTCCCCCGCCTTCCACCCCCCCCCCCCGCCCTCCTTTCCAACCTCTATTAACCCATTCACACTCAGAGTTCCTCTAGAAAGTGTCGTCTGCTACTCTCATACTTTTGAAAATAACTTGTGAATAAAGCAAAAGTTCACAAAATATTTGAAGGAGAGTTGTTCTTTGACTTCTGATCCACAATAATCCTTCAAATGTTTTCAAGAAAATGACTTTGTAAGTAAAATATTTCCAAAATTGTCACGCCTCTTTTGGCCGCTCTGAGTGTAAATGGGTTAACCCTTCACTGATCAATCGTGTGTTTGGTAAGGTCAATGGATCTACCTCCACAGGGGATCTGCACGTTGAATATTTTAAAAACATTTCTGAATGTTCCCGTAGTAAATGCTGATTTACAGGTCCTGTCATAATCTAAAGTACTAGTGACATGACCTTGGACCTAGAGGGGGTTCATATCTGTCATTTTCTAAAACACTGGCTTTGAAGATTGCATCGTTATTCACTTTCAGCCAAAAAATGAGATAATGGTTACAATGTTTAAGCTCGAAGGAATCTGCATGGACAAAACAGACAGCTAGGTTACTATCATGGAGCATTTTATAAGGAAAACCTATATGCCCCATCAACCAAGAATTTGAGTGGGGATGTGATACAAATATGCGATAAGTTTCACTCCATATATTTCTAATGTGACAAGTTCCTGATTTACGATGAAATGAGAGTAACTGGCTGTATAGCCTTATGGGTGTAAAAAGACACCATTAAAAGATCTACAGTTGTGACATTTCAGCCCCTTTAAGACAAAAAGGGTGTGTGTTTCACACTGACTAGGTTGAGGTGATCTAAAAATAGGTGTCGTCACAAGACTTTTCCGGCTAAGTTCATGTCTCCGTCACCGCGCACGCACGTCAAAAGGAAGTTCTAGAATAGATTGTGAGAAGTCCCTAATTTTTAATGATGTAAATATATCTGGTTGTGTAGCCACCATAGGGGTGTAAAAAGACACCATTAAAATATCTATTGTTCTGATATTTCAATCCCTTTAAGGCAAAAAGGGTTGACTCTGGGTTGAGGTGATCTAAAAATAGATATCATCACAAGACTTTTACGGCTTAGTTCATGTCTTCGGCACTGCGCACGTCAAAAGGAAGTTCAAATGGATTGTGACAAGGTCCTAATTTATAATGATGTAAATATATCTGGTTGTGTAGCCGCCATGTTGGTGTAAAAAGACACCATTAAAAGATATATAGTTCTGACATTTCAACCCCTTTAAGACAAAAAGGGTGTGTGTTTCACACTGACTCTGGTTGAGGACAGAGGTGATCTAAAAATAGGTATCATCACAAGACTTTTCCAGCTAAGTTCATGTCTTCGGCACCACGCACGCACGTCAAAAGGAAGTTCTAGAAAGGATTGTGACAAGTCCCTAATTTATAATGATGTAAATATATCTGGTTGTTTAGCCATATGGGTTGTAAAAAGATACCATAAAAAGATCTTTATTTCTGATATTTCGATCCCTTTAAGACAAAAAGGGTTGACTCTGGGTTGAGGTGATCTAAAAATAGATATCATCACAAGACTTTTCCAGCTAAGTTCATGTCTTCGGCACTGCGCACGTCAAAAGGAAGTTCTAGAAAGGATTGTGACAAGTCCCTAATTTAAAATGATGTAAATATATCTGGTTGTGTAGCCACCATAGGGGTGTAAAAAGATACCATTAAAATATCTATAGTTCTGACATTTCAGCCCCTTTAAGACAAAAAGGGTGTGTGTTTCACACTGACTCTGGGTTGAGGTGATCTAAAAATAGGTTCATGTCTCCGGCAGGGATGCACACAAGTCAATAGGAAGTCATTTGGTTGCGATTAGCCGCCAGTGATCACTCATGTGTATCTTTGGTTTTCGATTGAAAAATGACTGAAACCCTGGCACATGGGTACTCCTCTGGCTTAGTTCATGTCTTCGGCAACATGCACACACGTCAATAGGAAGTTGTTTTGTCGAGATTAGCCGCCAGTGATCATTCATGTGTATCTATGGTTTCGATTAATACATTCTCCAGGACTAAGTCGAGGACAATCGAGGCCATCTATTCTAGATTTACACCTTAACGCTGCTGGTGGTGGCTATTTCGGTTGATACAAAATGATGAAAAAAAAAGGAAAAATGACTGAAACCCTGGCATATGGGTACTCATATAAGAGTACTCAGTGAGAACTTTCCAATGAATACCAACATGACAGGGTTTAGCTGGTCATCAAAAAATTCAGACAAATATGGTATTTGCACACTCAAGATGGCAATGGCTTTGGACAGGAAGTGGTTTATTCTTACCTTCAACACTGCGAGAGAGATCGTCGTAGTCATGGTGATGGTGGGGTGTGTTGACTAGAACACCCTGAAGGAGGGTACACAGCTCCTGGATATGCTGCAAAGAGGAGAAAAAAGATACATGAAAATAATGGTTTGTTTTTTCAAGTATGCATGTTTATCAACAAGCATATCACAAAATGATGCAATGCACAAGCAGAAATCTAATAACATTTATTATGACTTGTTAATGATAATTAAAATAACAAATCTAATTCAAGGTTTTGGTGAATCTATGCTTAGCTGTCTCTCACATGGATTTAATCCCTGCCGGGGCATATGAGATCATTGCCAGTGACTTAGGGTTAGGCGGTGTTTTTTGCAGGGTACTCCGGTTCCCTCCCCCATTTAGCCAGTTGTAACCGGTGGATGAAACCGGAGTACCTGTCGAAAACCACCGCCTAACCCCAAGTCAATGGTAATGTTCTCACGTCTCATATTTCTCACATGGTGGTATCCGACCCCAGGCAGTGGTGAGAGACAGCTAGCAGTCATTGGCAACGCCTTAGACCACACAGCCATCAGGGCATGCCCTCACTGGTGAGAGACAGCTAGCAGTCAGTGGCAAGGCCTTAAACCACACTGCCATCAGGGCATGCCCTCAGTGGTGAGAGACAGCTAGCAGTCATTGGCAACGCCTTAAACCACACTGCCATCAGGGTAGGCCCTCACTGGTGAGACACAGCTAGCAGTCAGTGGCATCGCCTTAAACCACACGGCCATCAGAGCAGGCAGGCCCTCAGTGGTGAGAGACAGCTAGCAGTCAATGGCAAGGCCTTAGACCACATGGCCATCAGGGCATGCCCTCAGTGGTGAGAGACAGCTAGCAGTCAATGGCAATGCCTTAAACCACACTGCCATCAGGGCATGCCCTCAGTGGTGAGAGACAGCAAGCAGTCAGTGGCAAGGCCTTAAACCACACTGCCATCAGGGCATGCCCTCAGTGGTGAGAGACAGCAAGCAGTCAGTGGCAAGGCCTTAAACCACACTGCCATCAGGGCATGCCCTCAGTGGTGAGAGACAGCAAGCAGTCAGTGGCAAGGCCTTAAACCACACTGGCATCAGGGCATGCCCTCAGTGGTGAGAGACAGCTAGCAGTCAATGGCAATGCCTTAGACCACATGGCCATCAGGGCAGGCCCTCAGTGGTGAGAGACAGCTAGCAGTCAGTGGCAATGCCTTAGACCACATGGCCATCAGGGCAGGCCCTCAGTGGTGAGAGACAGCTAGCAGTCAATGGCAATGCCTTAGACCACATGGCCATCAGGGCATGCCCTCAGTGGGGAGAGACAGCAAGCAGTCAGTGGCAAGGCCTTAAACCACACTGGCATCAGGGCATGCCCTCAGTGGTGAGAGACAGCTAGCAGTCAATGGCAATGCCTTAGACCACATGGCCATCAGGGCATGCCCTCAGTGGGGAGAGACAGCAAGCAGTCAGTGGCAAGGCCTTAAACCACACTGGCATCAGGGCATGCCCTCAGTGGTGAGAGACAGCTAGCAGTCAATGGCAATGCCTTAGACCACATGGCCATCAGGGCAGGCCCTCAGTGGTGAGAGACAGCTAGCAGTCAATGGCAATGCCTTAGACCACATGGCCATCAGGGCAGGTCCTCAGTGGTGAGAGGCAGCAAGCTGTCAGTGGCAATGCCTTAAACCACACAGCAATCAGGGCAGGCCCTAGTGGTAGTAGCCAGGATGTTAAGCGAGACCTGCTGGTTGCGTATCCGGTGATGGACATCTGTGGTTCTACAGGTAAGATCAGGTGAGAGAAGAACACACCTGTTATTATCGTGGCTGGTTCCACAGGTGAAAACGGAGGAAGGTTTCCGTCAAAGGAACATGGCAGCCTCAATGTCGCAAACGGCCCCGCTCTTCAACGGTTGCTAGGTAACTGACCAGGAATGACTTATGTGCGTAAAATCTCCGGAAATCAAGCAGATATTTACCATGCTGCACTGATTAAGTAACTATCTATCAAGATCCACACTAATACCCATTAACACTACCTGTATCAACCCCTTGCTGCGCGGGAAACTCAAACCTTAACCCTTATGCTGATGGTGGCTAATTTGGCCAATACAAAACCATGCAAAAAAATTTAAACCCTGGCACATTATTTTTTGTATTTTTTTTTCACACAATTTTGGTATTTTGTAATTCTATGCCTGATTCCTAAGTTATTTGCAACGGTAGTGCAGATAGAGTTTATTGGCACTTATTACCCTTATGCTGATGGTGGCTAATTTGGCCAATCAACAATGATGTAAAAAAACTAATAAATGACTGAAACCTTGGCAAATGGGTACTCATATGAGAGTTGTCAATGAGAGCTGTCTAATGAATACCAACATGACAGGGTTTAGATGGTTTTTAAAAACCTTTGCGACTTGTACTACAAATGTCTGATCAGTAAAGCCAAGTTGTAATGGGGATTATTGGCTTATATCCAGTATGTTTGAAGATCTTGTAAAAACATGGTTCACTTTAGCTCAGGAAACTCAAACCCTTGTAAGTCTGAATTGTAATTTTTCCTACAAATGCCTGATGTCAAGTTGTAATGGGGATTAATGGCCAGAAATCCAGTATGTTAAAAATTCTTGTAAAATTTTTGTCCACTATAGTCATGAGACATATCAAAATGAACCTTGAATCAAGCAGAACTGACAGCCAATTGCCTAATTTTTGAGCTATGTAAGGCGTTTTTAATTGCTCAGGAATATCTAACCTTAACCCAGAAATTGTTGTCTGGATCTAGGATACTTTTGACAATAACTTAGATATTGAACTTGATTTCACAAAATATTTGAAGGAGAGTAGTTGTAAATGTCCTGATCAACATTTCTAAATCAAATATTTTGCTAACTCTGCTCTTGTCTGCAAGATCTCGTCAAAAAATTGTAAGGCTGCTTTTGGTCGCTGTGAGTATTAATGGGTGAAACCATAAATGCTCACAGTGGCCAAAAGCAGCCATACAATTTTGATGAAATATTGCAAGCAAAAATGAAGGTAGGAAAATAGTTGATGGAGAAAGGTCAATCAGAACATTACCTACAACTCTTCTTCAAATATTTTGTTAATTCATTGCCAATTCTGAAGTTATTGTCAAAAGTATTATAGATCCAGACGACAATTTCTGGAGGAACTCTTAAGCATACATGGGTTAACCCTTCCAATGCTGAGGCTACTTTCATCTAAATCACAATGATGCAAAGATTTTTGAAAACCACCTAAACCCTGTCATGTTGGTATGCATTGGAAAGCTTTGCTGAGTACTCTCAGATGAGTACCCATGTGCCAGGGTTTCAGTCATTTTAAAGGTTTTTTGCATCATTTTGTATCGCCAAATTAGCCATCAGCAGCAAAAGGGTTAAGAAATGCCTTTCGGAAATGGCATTAATAAATATTTCTGCCTGTCCAGTTGCATCAAAGACATTCTCCTTCTACTTGTGCTTTTAGGGACAATAAGTCATCAACTATTGGTTAACCCTTTTATGCCAGAAAGACGCATGGTTTTGCCAATTTTATGAAAATCTTAAAAATCAGGCTTTGTTGAAAATTTATTAGATAAGTGATCAACTCTCAAATTGTCATCAAATGTTGGTTAACCCATTTATGCACGAGTGAGACATTTGGGATAATCAAAAAAATTGAGGCTATGTTGGAAAATTATCAGAAAAATAATTGATTTGCAAATTGGGCAACATATTTTACTTCAAATATATCTTTTTTGAATATACATTTCCCCATACTATTTAAATTTCAAAACATTTTTATTGCCTAGCAAGTCCATAAAGGACACATATTGCAAAATATAGTCAAGGCACAATTAATACAAAAAATGCAAGAAAGCAAGAAGAAATTATCATGTTGTATCTATGTGGTATTATATGTACCATACAATTTGCAAGATATTTGTAATTGTGTCAGTGGTCATGGTTTATTTGATCATAGAAAGGTTACTTTAACCCATTAATGCTCAAAGCAGCCTAAAAAATAGCTGGACAATTCTTATTAAATCTTGCAGGCAAATGTGCAGTTGGCAAAATATTTGAAGGAGAAATGTTTCTTTCAGAACATTGTCAACAACTCTCCTTCAAATATCTTGGTAAAATCATTCTAAATTCCAGAGTTATTGTAAGAATTATCATAGATCCAGACGACAATTGCTGGAGGAACTCTTAAGCATTATGGTTTAAGAGGTCCAAAGGTTAGCTTCTACAACCTGTCTCTAATGTGGAGAGATCAATTAAACTCTCCCTTTGAGATTTAACCTTTGACCTCTCAAACCACTCACATCAATAGGGTAAGGATCAAAGGCGGCCATCTTGGGAGATCACTGGTATCCTGTTGCTATTGGCGATAATGGGTATAGTAAAGTACTCAAAATGTCATCAATTTTGTGAGTTTGTGTACACATTAAGGAGTTCATGAGGATCAAGAAGAGAAAAAATCTATCAACCCATTGAGGACTAGAGACCTTTAATCAATTATTGCTCATAGCAGCCGAAGGCAGCCTGACATTTTTGATGAAATCTTGCAGTCAAATAGCATAGCTAAGAAAATATTTGACATGGAGATATGTTAAGGATT
>OZ012695.1:641849-679349 GCA_963942565.1 Maea johnstoni | reverse complement strand
GGAAGGGAACTACGCACAAGAAGTCTTGTTGACATAGACTTAGGTTTAGGTGTCCCCGGGTACTCCGGTTGCATCTACCATTTATAATTGCCTTTTCTGATTTTTACCTTAAAGTGGCATAAAAGACGATAAAAGAGTAGCATAAAAGAGACACATTCGAGGTTGTCTGATGTGTGGGTTATTTGTAATTGACACAAGAAAGCACCAAAAGCCATACTGGTCAACGATCACTTAGTAGCAGTAGCAAACCCAGGTAGAAGAGACATTGAGTATTTTCAAAATACCCAAAGGAATAATGCTCTCTATGTAAATGGTATATGCGACGCTCGAAAGCTTTAAAAGCCTGACAGGCCAAAGGTAATTTTCTCTTATCACTCTTTTTACTTTAGCTCAATGAGGACTGATAAACATAGTTTACAGAGACAATCATGTTGAGTAATAGATAAGAAGGAATGTTTTTATGTCGCTTTAAACAGCTTAGGTTATATCGCGACGAGATAGAAGCCGGGAACCAGAAGGGAATTCCCTTCTCTTTGCAAATAGTTCCAATGTTTGTATATTTATTGACTGTAGTTTGTATAACAAAATTGACATACGTCAATCAAAAAGAGTGGGAATAGACTAACATGAATAAATGATAGGGTCTTAACCAAAAAGGTATATAGCATACAGATAAGCATATGGGTACTTCAATTGCAGAAGGACCATAGACTGCCCTCCACAACGCCGCACATTTATATAGCGACCAGGCAAACCCGCTAATGGGGATCCAGCGGCGACTCGAACCAGCGAACCTAAGCGTGAGTTTGTCTATGGTCCTTCTGAAACTGATAGACCCTTGGAGCTATTCGTGGAGAGAGGGGAATTTGTTCCAGGCTTCCATTTCGTCTCAATATTACCTAAGCTGTTGAAAGCGCCTTAACCCTTATGCTGCTGGTGGCTAATTTGACCAATACAAAATAATGCAAAATAAAAACACTGAAAATGAGTCAAACCCTGCCGTATGGGTACTCATCTGAGAGTACTCAACGAGAGCTTTCCAATGAATACCAACATCAATTTGCATGATATCTTACTCAAAGACTCACGTTTAAATTGCATTGTAGGAGGTTTAATATCCTAAATATGTTGTACCATAGGCCCTTGCAACAGTCTAAAAATGAAAATAAAGATTTATTGTGGTGTTTACGTTGATTACTGTTGTCATGCTTCGCTCTTTAGTCAGTTTTTTTTTGGGGGGGGGGGGGGGCATGACAACAGTAATCAACGTAAACACCACAATAAATCTTTATTTTCATTTTTTAGACTGTTGCAAGTGCCTATCGTTGTACACACCATACGAACTTTGTGAGGCCCTAAGAAAAAGGGCGGGAGAATTCTTCAACGAACGAACGAACATGGCAGGGTTTAGATGTTTTTCAAAAATCGTTGCGTCCTCGTGCTTTGGGTGAAAGTAGCCTTAGCACTAAAAGGGTTAAAACCCCATTCCTTCCTTCCTTTAGTAATAGGCAGAGTACCTGAGGGCTAGCGTCATGCTGCATATGATGTAAACAGATACGACATCATCAAATGCCACACAGGGCCTTCGATCATTTTCCCATTAACTTATCTTCTTTTTCTTTGGCCAATGTATAATATGTCAAACAGGTATTTGCAAAAAAACTGGAGAAATGAATCTGGGATCATCTTACTAGCTAAGGAAGGAAGGTTTTGGGTTTTACGTCGCTTTCAACAGCTTAGGATATATCGGGAGGAGATAGAAACCTGGAACCGGGAAGAAATTACCTCCAGTTCTCTTTGCGAATAGTTCCAAGGGTCTTTCAGTTACAGAGAGACAATAGACAGTCCTCCACAACGTCGCACAGTTATATAGCGACCAGGCCAACCCGCTATTGTGGTCGTAACCACTAAGCCACGGCGTATCCCTTTTTTACTAGCAAGAGCTCATAATTGGATAGTTGCTGGCAGTTGGCATGAGCAATCCTCACTTGACATGCGCAGTCGTCATCTGGCTGGCCATGGATGTACGTAACGTCTTGTCTTGGAGTGTCGCCTTGGATATATATATATATATATATATATATATATATATATATATATATATATATATATATATATATATATATATATATATATATATATATATATATATATATATATATATATATATATATATATATATATATATATATATATATATATATATATATTGTTCTAATGCCTTTGGTATTCTGAGGAGAACTGGGTTTGCTTTATCGTTAGGGAGACATTTAAAGTTTTCTATTTGAAAAACATCAATATTTTTAATTTCAAATTATGTATGGTTTCGTTAGCAATTTTATTCAATTATGGATGTGGTCGTTGGACCTGCCATTACTAGTATGTCTGCACTGGAGATAATTGCAACGTGATATAGCTTACTTCTGATTGATCTATGATCGATTAGTCAGGCTACTTTCTCTAAACATTTACCAATAGAATTTCGTTTATCATCACTTTTTGTGCCATATGCAGGCTTAATTGTGACTAGCCAGTTATAAGTGTTGCAGGAACCGAAAAACTCAGGGGAGACCCCCTCCTAACGCTAAGTCACTGGCAACATTCTTTCTCGCATGCTCCGCCGTACGCTGGCTTAATTTTGACTAGGGGGTCTGCCCTGACGGCCGTGTGGTTTAAGGCGTTGCCACTTACTGCTATCTGTTTCTCACCACTGCCAAGGCTCGAATCCCGGCCGGGGCATGTGGGAAAGTTGCCAGTGACTTGGGGTTAGGCGGTGGTTTTAGTTAGGTACTCCGGTTTCTTCCACCAGTTACAACTGCCTTGTCACAAATTCCAAAAACCTTATTGTGACTAGCCAGTTGCGGGAACCAAATATTAACTCATGGAGGACCCCCCCCCCTGCCTCTAAGTCACTGGCAACTGTCTTTCTCACATGCTCCAGAGCAGATGATAGTCTCTCAGAGAGTTCCCCTTTATCTTTCAATGCTGAGGATACTTTCATCAAAGGCACAAAAACGCAGAAATTTAAAATCTAAACCCTGTCATGTTGGCATTCTTTGGATAGCTCTCGCTGAGTACTCTCAGATGAGTACCCATTTGCCAGTGTTTCAGTCATTTTTCAGTTTTTTTTGCATTACATTATAATGGCCAAATTAGCCACCAGCAGCATAAGCGTTAATCATAACGACGACGTCCCTGCTTCATGATCTCAACACAGTCAAGTGATTTACAATACTATTTTTCAAGATATGACAGATTTATCAAGAAGGTATTGCAGATGTTCAAGAGATTTTTGTATATATAGATTTATTTGGAAAGAAACATAAGAACCCCACCTGTTCTGATCTCAAAAGATATTTTCTCTTTTCTAAGCCTTCATTGGGTGCACCCCCTTGGCTTGCTCAATGGTCTGCAATAGGAGTTGGCATCGTTCGGGGAAACAAGCTTTTTCCTGCATATTTGTGAAATTAGGAACCTGTCGCAATACGTTTGAATATGCTATGCATGTTTTGTGTTTTTTTTTTCAGTTTTCTATCCACCACATCTTACACCCTGCTGGGAGTGTACATTTGCGATGCTCAATTTATTCCTTCTCGGACGATTTTTCAGGCAATATATGCATTGTATAGGCTAAGTGATCAAATAAAATCAGGTTAGGGAAAATCCGGATCAAAATAATTAACCTCATCAGCGTCATTAAATCGCGCCTGTGAGGGAATTAGTTTTTACGTCGCTTTCAACAGTTAAGGTCATATAAGGACAAGATAGAAACCCGGAACCGGGAAAAAAATCCCCTTCTCTTCACGATCAGTTCCAAGGGGTCTTCCAGTTGCAGAGGCACCATAGACAGCCCTCCCCAACGCCGCACATGTATATAGCGACCAGGCCAACCCGGTAGTATGGATAAAGCGATGCGACTTTACGCTTGAGAGCCAAGCATCGTAGCCACTACAGTGCCGGCATTTAATTCCTGCACTAAATGCTTGAGCAGCCCGGGCATAATACACAATGCGTGCACAAGTCCCTGTCCTCACAACTGACCGTAGCTTTGATTCGCAAGCTACGGGGGTCATTCATGTGCTTGGCTTATTTTTTGGAGATGTTATCAATGCGTGGTTGTACAACCAGGCACTTGCAGACTGGTGCAGAAATTAAATGACTGTACTGTAGGCCACGGCAGATCCCATATCGCGTGCGTGTGTGGAGGGTGGGTGGGAGCTCCCTTCGACTGTCTAGCGTAACTAACCTGAGCTCTGATCGAGGTTGAACATTCTCATCTGAGACTTCAAACGCTCTCCCCTAAGTAGTAGGGGTATCTCACTGTGAAATTATGCAATAGAGGGAATCTGAGAGTGATTTAGCGCTAGACCCGCTATCCAGGTACGAGCTAGCTATGCAAGGCAGGCAACAGCTTAGACGGTATATTTCCTACGTTATAAGTCTTCATTCTTAGTCTCGATGATCTTAACGGACAATTACACCATGAATAAAACATGGGCCAAAATAGTTCCTCAGAGTATTCTCTACTTAAACCCAATTTCCCACCACCTTAGATAAATAAAAACAAGTGGATATGAAACCAGCCAGTCAACCTGAAGAGACTGGCTGCTGCAAATAGCCTAAAAGTCGCGTCCTGCATATATTGGCGCGCAGGTTTCTCCGTGATGTAAACGATACGAGAGCACTCATTGGTCGTTGTCTCCTAGTGACGTCATATGTAGGCTAGATCCCAGACCCCTCTGATAGCCAGGCCTTTACTCCAGCGTGTATAGTAATCGGTCTTGCGCTACATATCCATTCTTCTCTTCATCTAAATCACCACTGCTAACCTTCATACACGAACTGAAGTATATTGCTGTTTAAACACATCCTAACACACAAGAAATAGAGGTACTGGGAGCGGCCATTCTAGTATATTAATAGCGTATCTCAGGCCGTTTGGTACCCATATGTCATTAGCAGTGAAGTGGCTGCTAATGACATATGGGTACCTGGATTGCAAACAGGGCACCTAGGCTGCGATTAAACGTAGCAGTAGGGTTGACCCGCACGGAGGGTCCTGTGCGAGACCTGCTGGCTTCCAATCCGTGTATATATACATCTTTCCTTCATGTCATTATCTGTTTTTTCCTCGATGAATTGTGCGTGCGCATCTTATCCGAATCGAAAACTTCTTATGGAATGAACGTTTCCTTGGATACTAAGCTAAAATATGGCAGACTTTGCCATTCCTGTATCGACCGAGACTGGGAAAACTAAACCTAACGATTGGGGAGACTGTAGATTATCCTAGTGCAATAAACATGTTTTGCCCAACACTAAAGATGTTCTATCTTTTAACCCATTCTTGCACGTAACCACGAATGTCTATCCACCGGATACGCAACCGGCAGGTCTCCCTGAAAAACCTGGCTGCGGCGAATAGCCCAAAAGTTGCGTTCTGCGCATGTTGGTGCGCAACTTTCTCTGTGATGTAAACTATACGAGGTCTTCGTCTCCTAGTGACGTCACACTAAAACGAGTTTCTCGCTACATATCCATTCTTTTATTCATCTAAGCTGTATAACGGCTCAAAAACCGAAGACTATCTCTAATATCTGAAGGAGGAATGACTTTCAGATCTTACCAAAAAAACTTTTCCTCAAATATTTCATGAACTCAACCTTTACTTTTAAGTTATTGTCAGAAGTATCACGGATACTACAGAACTAACTGAAGAGGCATATGATGTAAGCGGCCGGAATTTAGGCAGTAGTTCGGATTTCGCGCACTGCCCACTTCAAATCTGATAACGCAAGATTATTGTTTATTTCCATAATTTGTTTTTTACTGCCTGTCGCCTATGCTCTTTCGTAGATGTATAAAAAACGAAAAATGTGAAGATTTTTCATATATATATGGAGCCTGTGTACTGATACCCTGGTGTACAAGGTCCCCTCAAATGACCTACCCAGAGTAAATTATCCAGGTGAGAAATGGTACTTGTAGTACATTTGGTCACGACGCCTGAGCCTGAAACTTACTAAAGAGCATAAGTGACAAGCAGAAAAAAAATCATTTTCCATGATTGCTGTCACGTATGCTCTTTCGTAGAAACTTAAAAAAATGGTAAGGCCACTCCAATTTAGTTACTTGTCTTACGAGCATTTTTGAAAAAAAAGTCTGTCAGACTCCAAAAAAAAGGATGTATATCTCCCACCCTTCAGGTTACAGGGATTAATTGATTGATTGATTGTATGTAGTTGAAAATAGGCTGTTAGAAACATCTCGCTACCAGTCGTAGTCGGCAGACTCTAAAAAAAGAAGAAAAAAACCCACATTCTTCAACTTTTTTTTTATTCCAAAATGGCTCATTTCCTGCCTCCAGAGCTCGTAAGACAAGTATTTAGATTGGAATGGCCTAAATATCAAAAAACAAAAAAGTGAGAAAATGTTATGGAGCTTCCGTAATTGTCGTCCAAGATCCACCCTAATGATCTTTCCAGGGTAAATTACCCAGGTGAGAAATCATGATACTGCTTTTAGGCACGACTCCAGGCCTGAAACTTACGAAAGCGCATAAGTGACAAGCAAAAAACATATTTTTTTACCATAATTTGATTTTTTTCCTGTCTGTCACGTATGCTCTTTCGTAGAAACTTAAAAGATAATCGTCCAAACGTGTGTGTAACTTACGGAAGAGCAAACGTGACAAGCAGAAAAAAAACATTTTTTCCATAATTTGATATTTTTCCTGTCTGTCACGTATGCTCTTTCGTAGAAACTTAATGGTGAATATCAAAAAAAAAGTGAGAAAAATGATATGGAGCCTCCGTAGACGTCGTCCAAGGTCCACCCTAATGACCTATCCAGGGTAAATTAGCCAGGTGAGAATGAGAAATAATAGTACATTTGGTCACGGCGGCTGAGCTTGAAACTTACGAAAGAGCATAAGTGACAAGAAGCAAAAAAAAAATCATTTTTACCATAATTTGATTTTTTCCTGTCTGTCACGTATGCTCTTTCGTAGAAACGTAATGGTGAATTAAAAGCAAAAATAAAGGAAAATAAGGTCCTATCCAGGGTATATTCCTCAGGTGAGGAATGGTAGTACATTTAGTCGCGACGCATGAGCATGAAACTTACGAAAGAGCATAAGTGACAAGCAGCAAAAAATATTTTTCCATAATTTGATTTTTTCCTGTCTGTCACGTATATTCTTTCGTAGAAACTTAATGGTGAATTAAAAGTAAAATGAAGGAAAATAAGGTCCTTTCCAGGATATATTCCTCAGGTGAGAAATAGCAGTACATTTGGTCACGACCAACGCCTGAAGCAAGAGTCACTAATGGTGTTGGATGCGAGTAAGAAGAGCCTTTAGATCACCAAACTCGATAGACGAGAGAGAATTTAGTGGTTTAAAGTTACCCTACTTTACAAGATTTATTCAAGTAGTTGCCATGACAACCTGGGATGTTCACTTTGGTGGAATATATCCCCGGTCCAAACGTTGTATAGGTACTTTGCCAAGAAAAGATGAGGTGACGAGAGTTCACGAGAGTTCACGAGAGGTCGACGTGACCTACCTATGATATGGATCTTATCATACTTGGGGCATGATCACTCTTTGAGCCACACTCAGGGAGATGTAACCAGAGAGTGGTAACTCCCACATCAAACGTGATCAAAGGGAGTCCAGCCCTTTGAAGGTATCAGGAAATTGATAAGATATATTTTAAATGATTGTTAGACTGTCTTTGAGATTCGAAAATTAAAAAAATATAATGAAATATTCCATTTGTAGGGCAAAAGAAAGCACTATTTGTCATGCAATATAAATGAATTGTCATGCATGAGAAATACCAGCTAGATTCCATGCATGGAAATTCATTTAGCATGCATAATAATTAATAAATGAGTTCTCATGCATAAAAATCCATTTAGCATGCATGCTAAATGAATTTCCATGCACGGCAAACAGTGCTTTTTGCGATACTTTATGAATCTTCCTGTGGTGTATGTGTGTATTCAATATATAGTCTTTTATAATGCATTTAAATCTATTTTGTGTCATATTTTTCACAAAACCATGGAATGTGTTCAATGTAGGCAGCTCTCTCTCTCTCTCTCTCTCTCTCTCTCTCTCTCTCTCTCTCTCTCTCTCTCTCTCTCTCTCTCTCTCTCCAGAAGCTGCCATTGGCTTTAATTATATATATATATATATATATATATATATATATATATATATATATATATATATATATATATATATATATATATATATATATATATATATATATATATATATATATATACATATATATATATATATATATATATATATATATATATATACATACATATATACATACATACATACATACATACATACATACATACATACATACATACATACATACATACATATATATATATATATATATATATATATATATATATATATATATATATATATATATATATATATATATATATATATATATATACAGTGGAACCTGTCAAATTGAACACCTGCGTACATTGAACAACTTTTCATGTCCCGGCACACTCCCATTGAAAATCAATGGGAGGCTACCTGGATACATTGAACACCTGTCTACCTTGAACATTGAACACCAAATTTGTTCCCACAGGCCACATTTTACCTGTCTACTTTGAACATTCTGCACTGATTTGAAACTTTTCACTGAAAATGAGGTCAAATGAGATATTTAAGATTAAATGTTTTGTCAAGTGATATTTTTCAAATACTGAAAATGTGAAGTTTTTAACTTAATGAAGAAAGTGAGGTAAAGGCATAGCAGATTTTGCAATAAAATGATCATGTTTCTCTAATTACCCTTGATTTTGTTTCTATTTCACCCGACCTCCAAATACTTAGAACCTGGATACATTGAACACCTGCGTACATTGAACACTTTTTCATTTCCCGTGAGTGTTCAATGTAGACAGGTTCCACTGTATATATATATATATATATATATATATATATATATATATATATATATATATATATATATATATATATATATATATATATATATATATATATATATATATATATATACAGTGAAACCTGTCAAATTAAACACCTGTGTACATTGAACACCTGCATACATTGAGCAATGTTTCATGTCCCGGCACACTCCCATTGAAAATCAATGGCAGGCTACCTGGATACATTGAACACCTGTCTACCTTGAACATTGAACACAAAATTTGTTCCCGCAGGCCACATTTAATCAGGCTACCTTGAACATTCTGCACTGATATGAAACCTTTCACCGAAAATGAGGACAAATGAGATACATAAGATTAACTGTTTTGTTAAGTGATATTTTTCAAAAGCTGAACATGTGAAATTTTTAACTATATGAAGAAAGTGAGGTAAAGAAATAGTAGATTTTGCAACGAAATGATCATGTTTCTCTAATTACCCTTGATTTTGTTTCTATTTCACCCGACCTCCAATTACTCAGAGAGAGAGAGAGCGTTCTCTTCTGCTCCTGTGTGTAGCTAGCAGGTAACGATGCTGATTACGCTGTGCGAGGTTTGGTGTAAAGTAATATTTGCGCCAAAAGAAACATGTCATCGCTTCATCAGACTCCCTTTATATTAACACATTCTACCCGTGCCTCAAGGCTCTGAATACCAGAAACAGAATATTACATTTCTGAACTCTGTTATTTCTTCTGAGATGAGAAAGTTGGAATTCTTTTGGACATTTTTAATAAATCATCCCTTCACCTTCCAACTAGAATATAATAGGACACGTGACACTCTCTAGATAGACCTTTTCTACCTGCTTTTGATAATCGGAGCACTGGAAGCTACGATGGTTCAGATGTGAACGGCAGAAAAAAAATATCCGCTGTTTTTTTCTGGAAAACTACTGAAAAAAAATACTGCTGTTTTTTGAAAAACAGTAGAAATTTTTTAATTTCTTTTCTGTCGTTTTCCAGAAAAAACAGCGGAATTTTTCAAAAGATTTCTTCTGGTGTTCACACCTGCACCATCGTAGGATATCGCTTTTTAATGTGAAAACCTGAATTTTCTTGAAACACATGAAGAGTCCTTATATGTCTCTGATTCAGACTAATATATGCATGATACAGAAGAAAATCACAAAGAATTAATTATACATAAACGTTCCTATAGAAGCATGGACACTTAAAGGGGCCCTAAAGGCTCACACATATATCAGCTTATATGAAAGTAATACACTTCAAGAACAGGATGCTGCCCTTCTTTTTCTCTCAGTGATCCCATGAGGGGAGATTTTTGCATATTGCCATCATCCTGCCCATGCCCTGGCAGCGGCCATGTTTTTCAATTGTGTGGCAATCTGCCCCTAGCTCTCTTATCTAAGCTCCTTTGCTACCCAATAACACTGACCACAGCAGGGGGTGATGACCCGGATTCACAATGGCGGCGGCCTTGGCTCAGAGGAGGTGCTATTCACTAATTGCAATTTTAGATTTCTCTTTGTGTGGAGCTCTAGGGCTTCCCTGTCTATGACAGATGTTGAGTTATGTTCAAGAACTTTCATATAAAACTATGATTTGTTCTTCCCCAAGTTCCCCTTTAAGCATTCTCTAGTAATCTCAAATGTACATTCTTAACCTACGCGTAATCACATTCAATAAAAATCTGAAGTAACATGGACAGAGTTTACGATTTGTGTGGATTGTCCATCGGTGGTGTGAGAACAATCCGACTGAATATCAAAATAGTTTTCAATAATTACTATAATTGGTGAACTACGTTCAAAGTTAACGGACCATGTTTGAAAAATGTGGAGGGAATGGAGTGGTAGGGGGCAGCATATTTCAAGTTGATATTATACAAATATGACATCCGTGTGGGGTTTCCACCAGGAATAACTTCCCCGAGAGAGTATCCTCTCAATGATATCTGTTTTATTATACCAAACAAATACAAAACACAAAAGGGGGAAAATTACTAACACCATAGATTTTGGATAAATACTCGTCGTCTGCCTTGTTGAACTAGTTTCACCGGTAGTGGGTAATCTTCGGGCTAGCGGTGATTAGTCAACTAATTCATGGATGTTGCCGTGAATTATTCAACTATTTCATAAGCTGTTAAGGACAACAGCTTGTCAATAAGGAGTGAGGAAATCATGACGATTAATCCATGGCCCTTGACCAACCAGAATAAAGAATCTTCACGTGAGGTATAATAACATAGATTTTTGTACTACTGGAATAGGAAGGGTCGCGTCTAGTAGTGAATATATGACCGTCTCGGGTAGCACTGGGATCCGATGTCTGAATATCATGGTAAGGACTTTCCCCTTTATCATAGGTCCTCTCTCATCATAGGAACAATTCCACCATGAGTATTCTTTATTTAAACCCGAGTTCCCATCACTGCCAGCCTTCATACAAGAAGTTAGTTCAACAATATTGAACCTTACTTATGCATCCGATGTTGTTATTGTCGATGTCTATTTGATGCATGTAATACCGTCATATAGGATAACAGAAACAGGAAAATAGGTAGGGTTTATGTCTGTACTAACAAGAAGTATATTGCAGTTTAAATACATCCTAACACACAAGAAATGGGACCACTGGCAGCGGCCATTTTAGCCTATTAATAGCTTATCTAAAGCTACTTGGCTCATACTAGTCATTAGCAGCTACCTTCAGATTTATTCATGGTGTAATTGTCCTTTATGACTAGACTGCCAAAATGAATCAAATCAAACTTGCAGCAATAATTCAACACGCACTTTCTCTATTTCTGGCCGAATGATATTGACGAATGCAGGTTGAATTGTTTTAATGCCAGGTTTAATTATTTCTGCATGTACCGGGTAAGTGGAATGTTTTTTCAAACGTTGAATTATTGGTCATTTTGCATTCCATTGGCATGAGTGGACTGCCAAAACGAATCAACTTCCACTTGCAGAAATAATTTAACATGGATGTTTCTATATCTGGCGGAATGATATGGACGAATGCAGGTTGAATTGTTTTTGCCAAGTTGAATTCTTTAGAAGTCATGATGAATTATTTCTGCATGTAAGTTGAATGTTTTACTGTCAGGTTGAATGTTTTTTTCATAAGTTATATAATTAGTCATTATTAGCATTCTATACTGGATCTCTGTTATATAAACAGTCAACTAGATTGCTCAGTAAATGGATGCAGGCATTGCTGGTGACCCAATTCTAGTCTATGCTTACATGTACAACATAGAACATCCACAATAAGATATCGGTGCATATAGTAAGGTTCAATATTATTTAACAAGTCTATGGCGTGATGAACGCTTCCAATGCTGAGGCTACTTACGTGCGAGGCACACAGACGCGAAGATTATTAAACCATCTAAACCCTGTCGTGTTGGTATTCATTGGATAGCTCTCACTAAGTACTCTCAGATGAGTACCCATGTGCCAGGGTTTCAGTCATTTTGCAGGCTTTTTGCATCATTTAGTCACCAGCAGCATAAGGGTTAATCATAGTTTTGATTTTAATACGCTCAGCTGAGTACCCATGTGTCAGAATTTCAGCCATTTTCAGTTTTTTTTTGCATCATTTTTGTAATGGCCAAATTAGCCACCAGCAGCATGATTAATGTTTCTCTCTGTACTTGTCTGGCATTCACTTTAATATGTCTGGGTTTTGGTTTCTTCGGCTAATCATAGATGAAAGCACAACATACCATCACCCTGATTAACTGAAACCAGAGATATGTAGACAAAGCTACATATCTCTACTAGGACCAAGGCTTTGGAAAGAGCTCACCCTGGCCACCTGGTGAGCAAGTTAAGAACTAAACTGGGGAAGACTCAATTCAGGTTAGGACTATTCCAGAAAAAAGGAAAAAGGGAAGGGAGGAAACTGCCAATATCTATTTTTCATTTTATGAATACAAACCCCGATTTGATTTTTACAGCACACTCTCAATGACTTTTAGGAGTGCATGTCTATGGCAAGTAGAAGTGTTTCTTTATCCCTATTCATCTATTATATCAGTATTTTCCAATATTCATATTTCATTTTCCTATATTTGTAATTCAAATTTCAATATTCCGGATTATTTTTTTAATATTCATAATTCACTTTCAATATTACTAACTATTTTTCAATATTGAATTTTTTTATTGATAAATCTTATTGAAGAATATTGGAAAATCATGACTAATGAAAAATGGTTTACGAATATTGGAAAATTATATTGGAAAATGAATCATTAATTTTGAAAAATCATTTTTAAATATAGACAAATGATTTACAAATATTGCAAAATGATATTGGAAAATGAATTATGAATACTAAAAAGCTATTTATGAAGATTACAAAAAACCTTTTGAATATCCAAAAATATCCCCCCCCCCCCCCCCCCCAATTTTCTGGAATAGCCCTTATAATTAGGTATATTAAAAGTGGAAAAATGCTTGGCCTAGAAATCAGGTTACTATTCTCATGAGACCTGAACAGGCTAGACAATCACGCAAGTTCTTTAAATAGGCATGTGCTGTCACTCCTTAATAACTCATAAGCTTCTAGTGCTAAATTCAGATCAGATTTATTAGAAATCACGACCACAGACTGTCTTCTGATTCAGTAAGATGATTTTTTCCTGAGTTCTAAATCATCTAGCATTAAAGAAAACTCTATAAATAGGCAAAAGCTGTCACTCCCTCCTGACTAATATAGCTTTTATTTTAAATACAGATCAGATTTATTTTTACAATCACAGCAGGCCTCAATGCTAACTCAAAATGATACTGGCCCTGTAGGACCAGTAACACCTAGCATCTACTGGTCCTGCAAAATGTTTACTGGTCCTACATTTTTACTCCAACGTAACAAGAAAGAACATTGTATAAGATTCACTACAACAATATCTTTATAAATTTTATCTTCATTTATTTCAAAAACAATTGGGGACATTCTCAGGGGGAAACTTTTTAACAAGAATGTCTCCAAATGTTTACTGGCCCTGTAGGACCAGCTGAGGTCTATTTTTACTGGCCCCAAGCTGTTTTTTGGATTTTTTACTGGCCTGGGGCCATAGGTTTACCTTTAGCGTCGAGCCCTGCACAGACTGTCCTCTGATTCAGTAAGATAATTTCTTATTAAGTTCTAAATCATCTGGCATTAAAGAAAACTCTATAAATAGGCATAAACTGTCACTCCATTCAGATCAGATTTATTTGATATCACGATCACAGACTGCCTTCTGATTCAGAAAGATAATTTCTTCCTAAGTTCTAAATCATCTGGCATTAAAGAAAACGATGGTCGTAACAATTTCTCCTCTACTTCCACAACCAAATAATCCCGCTACAATTCACAGTAATTGGTTGAATAAGGGTCTGTGTCAGTTCTTCAGCACGGGATCCAATTTTATTACTGCACTTAGTAGCGACAGATGTTTCCGCGTGGTAATTCTACAAAAGGATTGCAGCAATTCTTAGCTTAACACTTATGCTGCTGGTGGCTAATTTGGCCGATACAAAATGATGCAGAACACATGAAAATGACCGAAACCCTGGCAAATGGGTACTCATCTGAGAGTACTCAGTGAGAGCTATCCAATGAATACCAACATGACAGGGTTTGGATGGTTTTCAAGGATCTTTGCATCATTGTGATTTGGAGGAAAGTAGCCTCAGCATTGGAAGGGTTAAGCAGGATGTAGGCACTGCACAATTGTCTAACATATCTGTAGTAGTTAGGCGTAAACCATTTGATATTGGGGGGGGGGGGGGGGGGGGAGTGATGTACATTTTGGAAAAAATGTCTGAATATTTGGAAAAATATAATCTGTCCATGGAAAATGAAATAATGAATTATGTCTTGGAGTCCAAAGCTTAATCATTCCAAAGCTGAGGCTAGGTTCATCAAAAGCACAAGATGCAAAACATCGTAACCCTGTCATGCTGGTATTCATTGGATATCTCTTGCTGAGCACTCTGAAATGAGTACCCATATGCTATATGAGTACCCACCAGCAGCATAAGGTTTAAGCAGGATGTAGACACTGCACAATAGTCTGACATATCTGGAGTCATTAGGCATCTACTATTTGATATTTGGGGTGGGGGGGGTGTATGATCTGTGTCCGAATTTTAAGGAAAAATCCACCTCTTAATACTTGGAAAAAAATTCTCCATGAAAATTCAGATTAAAAAGTATTCGTCTTGGGTGCACTTATTGGGATGGGGGTCTGTGCGGTCAAACGGAGGAATACAAAATACAGAAAAATTGGAACCAAGGATTGAGTTTGTCTCAGCTTTCAAAGAGATAAATAACCCAAAGAAAGAAAAAGAACAAAAACACTAAAATGAATTACATACACTTTACTTTTTACATATGTATTTATACAGACATCAAAGTAGCTTCAATATATTCAGACAAATATACAAAAATACACATAATTACAAAATTGCCAAATGTACTTGGGAATACCTAGGAATTCTTAGAATGATGCTAGAAAAATTCTAGGATTTCCAAGAAAATCTCAGCTTCATCTGCTAAGGTGAATGAGACATTCTCTGCCTGTCTCTCTCTCTTACACTCTCTCTCTCTCTATGTCTCTCTCTCACCCACTCTCTGTCACACTCACTCTCCCTCTCTCTCTCTCACAAACACACACTCTCTCCCTCCCCTCTCTCTCTCTCTCTCTCTCTCTCTCTCTCTCTCTCTCTCTCTCTCTCTCTCTCTCTCTCTCTCTCTCTCTCTCTCTCACACACACTCTCTCTCTCTGCTTTTGTGGATGAGAGAATATTTATTATGTTTAGTTGTGATAAATATGATACAGCAGCATTTAGTTCATTAAGATATGTACAAACTCTTTCAATACTGTCCCTTTATGATTACTGAAAAGAGCTATTAAGACCAGACACAATAATTCTTATAAATATATCCGTATTATGAAACATATGATATATACTATTATTTATCACTAACCATGTGATTGTTGCTTTTTGTTAAATCTATCATTTCCCCTTAGTGGACCATTATATGATATCCATAATTGCTTATATATTGACTGTTAGTACCCCATGATTAATAACTCTTCATTGCATTTAGTTTTATCATCTCCTACTAAGAGCGTAATGTGCCTTAATTCTTCAATGCCAAATATCTGATTGAGTTTTATCATCTCTCTAAGAATGCAATATACCTTTATCTCATGTTAAATATCTGATATTGCAACACAGTTTTTATTGCCTACTGACACCAAGAGTGTGATACACCCTTATCGTTCATGAAAATACCTGATATATTTATTACCACATGGTGAGTATTTATTGCCGACTAACAATACCTTTTGCATTATCTCTAAATTTGTAAAACCTAATGTTCAATTCCAGACTATTGCAGTCCAGTGGTAGCTATTATTGCATAGTAAAAGCCTGCTTTCATAGCATAGCTGAAAATGGTTATGTGTTAGCATTATAATTTTATGTTACTTTCCATTGATGTGTGTTAAAAGAATTCAGTAAATGTCCCATTTTAAATATTGTTTGGGATAATAAGAAAAATTGTATGATACACCAAATATGAAAATGAAATTCATCAGAAATTAATATAGTATGATACACCAAACATAAAATGAAAATGATGATAATACAGTCTATTACTACAACAAAACAAATACTGTAGAACACATATATGACGAGCGTCCCAAATATAGCATATTGGGGAATTTTCGCATCATAGCGTATCTTTATCTTAGCGACGGTAGCGGCCGCTGACAGCGCCAGTATAGCAAGACAAAAGTACAGCGTTTTTATATATAGCGAAGCGGAACCACACGCTATGTACGCTATATATAAACAGACGCTAACATTGTGTGTTCTACAGTATACTGTACTAAAACACATTTCTTCCTATGTGCAGTACTATGTTTATATAAAGACTGAGACACCCATCTTAATTGCACCGTACAGAGGCCTAAACACTAACAAATACTACCTTTTTGTGATATAACACATCTAGGTACTTCACATGGCTAGTAAGAATAAAGGAATTCTGTAAAACATTAGCAGTGCATTACCTGGAGCACCTGGGCGTGTGAGTGGTAATAAAGGTATCACTTAAAATACAAGGCTGTGGGATATATATATATATATATATATATAGATACATACATACATATATATATATATATATATATATATATATATATATATATATATATATATATATATATATATATATATATATATATATACATACATACATACATATATATACACACACGTATATATATATATATATATATATATATATATATATATATATATATGTATATATATATATATATATATATATATATATATATATATATATATATATATATATATATATATACACACATATATTTATATATATATACATATATATATATATATATGTATATATATATATATATATATATATATATATATATATATATATATATATATATATATATATATATATATATATATATATATATATATATGTAAATGAAGTTTGGCACTGAGGTATTACATTAATTCATTTATGCCTGTACCAGCCATAAGTGCCCAAATTACACTGCTAATACCTTTATGGCCAAACAATTTTTCAAAAATAAGAAAAGCTGTTTCTAAGAAAGGAGTAATGCTGTTTGAAACCAAACCTACAGTTCTCCTTCAGATAGTGTTTGAATGTATACTTAATCACAAAGTTATTCTCAGATATCACCAGTCCAGACACATTTGTCTCGGAGATCCCTAAGCAATTGGTTAAAAGCAGTCATCTTGCTGGTATGATGCCTTAGAGAGTAATTAACAAACAAAACCAATTACTCAAATGAAAATAATGGACAAAATTTCCCAAGTAAATTGCCAAAGTTTCTGCATACATATCTCATAGGAGTCACTTATTTACACAGCATTTGGATTTTCTCAGACATCAAGGGTAATCCCATTATGAATGGCTGAATGAGGAATAAGAAGCAAATTTGAAATCCTGTTTTCTTTTTATTTCAGTAGGAGCAAAGATGAAAGAGAAGATGAAGAGGAGGAGAAAGAAAAACAAGAGAGTTTTAGAAAAGAAGATGAGGAAAAAGGCACTGATGAAAGAAAAATCATGATTTCATGTTGATCACCAGTGTTGCCATGGTGATCACCAGCATTGTCATGGTGATCACCAGCATTGCCATGGTAATCACCAGCACTGCCATAGTAATCACCAGCATTGCCATGGTGATCACCAGCATTGCCATGGTGACCACCAGCATTGCCATGGTGATCACTAGCATTACCATGGTGACCACCCCATTGTCATGGTGACCAACATCTTAAATATCATACATTTCACGAAAGGTCACCAGTGTTACCATGGCGACAAATATCTACAACATCATTTTACAACACCACCACTCTCCTCACAAAGACAACACCAAACAATCTCCTCACAAGATTGCGAGTGTGCCTACCGGAACTTCTTCTAGTAAATCATCTCCGGGCCTATGGATAAGCGCATTCATTCGCTGTTCCAATATATTTTTCCATGTTAATTTTTTCTCAGTTGTTGGTGCGCGGTATGTCTGTGTAAGTATCGTGTGATCGTGTCCCGTCCATATTACAGGCTCTGCCGTGACTTGGATGAAAAACTCCAATGCTGAAGAAAAAAATAAGGTAGAGATAAGATTTTTGAATAAATTAGCATAAATTAGCATGTCAAGTGGAGACAGAAACGAGACAGACATATGACAGGCTCCCCAGTGACTTGGATGAAAGACTTCGATGCTGTGGGGGAAAAGTAAGGTAGAGATAAGATTTTTGAATAAATTAGCATAAATTAGCATGTCAAGTGAAGATAGGTAGTGATACCACCTGCTATCTAAGATGTTATGCCTGAAGCATCCAGAAATAATGTTGCAAGATAAATTCGAGTTTCCTATAGTGGAAAAACACAGATGGCTGTCCGTGTGCAATAATACACTAGAGTCTGTTTAAACTGTGCGTAAGTCTCTGCCTCTTATATCTGACTCGTTGTTGAAAGAGTCTTTGAAAATAAAAGGCTACATTCTTCTGTATTTTATTATCTCTGTAATCGTTCGTGCTTTAACCCTTTCATGCTTATTGTGAGTTTGGAATTTCGTTTTTTCTCATTTTTTCTGCCATATTGCAGAAAAATGAAATTCCAACCTTACAATTTCCCTAGTAGATGAGAGTCTTAGGGATAACTTAAAGTTTTGACAACCACTGAATAAATGAAGGAATTCACAAAATATAAATAAAATTAAACAAATACATAAAAAGTAACTACAATAAATTCGAAAATATAAAGGAGAACATGCAATTGATAACTGACAATTTTGATAATATTTTTCTCACAAAAGCATTTTTTGAACAATATTTCAAGTAGAAATGTAAATCAGAAGCCAAATAACAACTCTCCTTCAAATATTTAGTCAGCATCAGCTTAATTTCTGAGTTATTTTCAAAAGTATGAGATTTGTAGACGATACTTTCTAGAAGAACTCTGTGAATAGGTTAATGCCATGTCAGTATATAAGTACACATTTTGTTTGTGATTGAGTTGTAAACAATAAATACTTAAATCTCTCAAAATAGTTTCTCATTTTCTATTTAACTATGACTCTCTAAAATATCTAGAAAGTATTGAAAGTTTTCAAATAAAATAGAAATTAAAGAAAATGTTTGTTTTTTTAAACTTTAAAGTGAAATATTTTGAAGTATTTCTTATATTCTATTTAACTATGACTCTCTTAAATATCTAAAATGTATTGCATGTTTTTAAATAAGATAGAAATTACAAAAGGTTTTATTAAGTTAAAGTTTTTAAAGTATTTGTCAATTGCTCTTTTATTCATAATATTTTCTAATTTATCAGCCCCATGAAATAGCATGGGGGAGAAGGGGTTAACATAAAAAAATCCCACATTTAATCCCCCCCATAATTAGCTGACTAATACTCACGATGTTCAAGACTGAAGTCGGAGGATTTAATATCCTTTAAGATGATTGGATCCTCAGTAACATGTAACGTATCTCCCTCTGGTTTCGCGACGAGCAAGATGTCGGAAAAAAGTAGTCCCACGTGCTTTGTCCAACGACCTTTCTCGTTCTGGAGTAATTCGGCCGAGTAGATCAAATGACGAACTTCGCTTGCAAGCTGGATCTTCTGGATAATTAAAGAAGTAAATGTTATTAAATGAAAATTAATCATGGTTTTGATTTTAACCCTTCTACTACTAAGGCTACTTTCCTCCAAAGCACAAGAATGCAAAGATTTCTACTACTAAGGCTACTTTCCTCCAAAGCACAAGAACACAAAGATTTTTGAAAACCATCTAAACCATGTCATGTTGGTATTCATTGGAAAGCTCTCGCTGAGTACTCCGATGAGTACCCATATGCCAGGGTTTCAGTGATTTTTCAGGCTTTCTGCATCATTTTGTATCTGCCACATTAGCCATCAGCAGCATAACGGTTAATCATGGTTTTAATACATCAAATCTGCCTTTCTAATTTACAAAAAACATCCATAGATTCATCAAGCTCATCCTGACCCACTGACTGTCTCTTGTCACTCTCGCCTGGGTTTGACTTCTACTGTATTTGTCCGAATAAAATTAAGTTTTTCTTCCAGGGAGCCCAGTTGCATCTTCAAAATCTTCCTAAAGGAGTTGTGTATAGAAACCAGTACTCCTTTGGGCTCCCTGCTAATATTCGAGGAAGCCCCAGGAGAATTCAAGGGAGCCCTGGGCCGCCGGTAACCCCTAACTTCAAGCCCTGTAAGCCCTAAAAATATGAGAAAAAATAATGTATCCTTACCTGAATATTTTTTGCGAATGTAAGTTTACTCTGGATCGCGAGTATTTCCGGATCCACCACCATGTTGGTCGTAATATTTTCCTTTGGCAAACTAGATGACCTTGAGGAAAGCGACCTTGGTAATGTCGAGGATTTCGAGACCTGCCGAGGGAACATCGATAATTTTGTGCTGGTTCTGGGTAGCAACGACATCGAATTACTGGTTGACCTTGACTGTGAAGATGACCTTGAGGAACTCAGTGACCCTCGTCTGCAGGTTGCGGAAACCGATCGTGGTAAGGACGTGGACCAATTAGTGTAACTTATTATCATTTTCCCACAAAGATCTTGTAAATCTAAAATAAAAAGATAAACACATAATTAATACTTGAAAATAAAATACAAAATAAAATAGATAAACACATCACAAACTCCTGAAAATGCATTACAAATAGAAAGTACATCTATGATATGAACCCTGTTAAACCAATAAAAATGGGGTTAGGCGGTGATTTTCGTTGGGCAGTCCGGTTTCCTCCACCAGTTACAACTGGCTAGTCACGACTTAGCCGCAATATGGCTAAAATAAATACACTCTTGCATTTGGCAGCCAAAAAAGGCCAGATTTTTATAGGTTATACCCCTTTGATATTTCTTAATATTTTGCGAAAGAAGCTTTGTCCGGAAACAAAGAAAATATCCTTAACACGTTAATGTTCGCGGGGTCAAAAACAGCCTTACAATTTTGGTGAAATCATGCAGGCAAAAGCATAGTTGGAAAAATATTTGAAGAAGAAATGTTAATCAGAACACTACCAACAACTCCCAAACAAATATTTTGCAAAATTATTTTTGATTTCCAAGTTATTGTCAAAAGTATCATAGATGCAGACGACAATTTAAAGAGTTACTCTGAACCATTAATGGGTTAAAAATGATGTCTCCGTGCAGTAAAAAGAGTTTCTTATCTCATTTAACAATCTCGGGTAGACCTGGCAATGCACAAGCAGTTCCTATAATTTCCCATCCCGTGCAATCAGCGCTATAAAGCGGACTTGCAAATGTAATTTCTTAACCCTTCCGATGCTGGGGCTACTTTCGTCCAAAGCACAAGGGCGCAAAGATCTTTGAAAACAGTCCGAACCCTGTCATGTGGGTACTCATTCGAAAGCTCTCGCTGAGTACTTTCATATGAGTACCCATTTGGCAGTGTTTCGGTTATTTTCCAGGTATTTTGCATATTTTTTATCGGCTGAATTAGCCACCAGCAGCATAAGGGTTAACCCTTCCAATGCTGAGGGTACTTTTGCCCAAAGCATGTATGTAAGTATGAAGACACAATGATTTTTGAAAACCATCTAAACCCTGTCATGTTGGTATTCATTGGATAGCTCTCACTGCAGAGTACTTTCAGATGAGTACCATGTGACTGGGTTTCAGTGGCTAATACAAAATGACACAAAACACCTGAAAATGACCGAAATCCTGGCAAATGGGTACTCATCTGAGAGTACTCAGTGAGAGCTATCCAATGAATACCAACATGACAGGGTTCGATGATTTCATAACAATTTGCGCTCTTGTGCTTTTGACCAGGTAGCTTCAGCATTGGAAGGGTTAAGGGACTCATCAAACGATCTTATTCCGCCATAAGGGCTGAGAATCTCCCTTCTCCCCCCCCCCCCCCCCTTGCCTACTCATCTAGGCATGAATGGGTTAAAAGATCCCTAGATCCAGAAAATACCCGTCAAGGGGGTGTGTGGGCGTGAATGGTTAAATATTAACGTTCCCATCACACAATCTCATTCCGCCATTGGGGCTGAGCATCTCCCTCCTGTGCCGTCCCCTCGAACGAACGCTAACGTCCCCAATCTACATCAATCAGTTCTAAATCTACCCCCGTCCTTTTCAGTCCCACAATGAGGCTCGCGATCGCCTTGCGGATGATTGGGTACTTAGATGGAAATCACACGGAGAGGAAAAACATCGTTGACGTTCGGTAATTAACTGCGTGTATTTCGCGGGTCCATTACAGCTGTACACGTGTAATCAACGCAGATTAAAGGACAGGTCGGGAGTAGAGACCAAACTCGCCTGTTTGCAGCATATAAATATCAAGGAAGAATTAAAGGACAGGTCGGGAGTAGAGACCGAACTCGCCTGTTTGCAGCATATAAATATTGAGGGAGAATTAAAGGACAGGTCGGGAGTACAGACCAAACTCGCCTGTTTGCAGCATATAAATATTGAGTAAGAATTAAAGGACAGGTGGGGAGTAGAGACCAAACTCGCCTGTTTGTGGCATATAAATATCAAGGAAGAATTAAAGGACAGGTCTGGAGTAGAGACCAAACTCACCTGTTTTCAGCACATAAATATCAAGGAAGAATTAAAGGACAGGTCGGGAGTAGAGACCGAACTCGCCTGTTTTCAGCACATAAATATCAAGGAAGAATTAAAGGACAGGTCGGGAGTAGAGACCGAACTCGCCTGTTTTCAGCACATAAATATCAAGGAAGAATTAAAGGACAGGTCGGGAGTAGAGACCGAACTCGCCTGTTTTCAGCACATAAATATCAAGGACGAATTAAAGGACAGGTCGGGAGTAGAGACCAAACTCGCCTGTTTGTGGCATATAAATATCAAGGAAGAATTAAAGGACAGGTCGGGAGTAGAGACCGAACTCGCCTGTTTGCAGCATATTAATATTGAGGGAGAATTAAAGGACAGGTCTGGACTGCCACATCTGTAGACTGTGAATATTGAAGAGGAAGGGTTTAGTGTAGAGTTTAATGTTCCAAGTCTGGAGCATATTAGAAACTGAATTAAAACATAATTAAAGGAGAGGTTGGGAGTAGAAACTGGTTAAAACATAATGTATGTATAGATTAGAAAATTAAAACATAATTAAAGGGGAGGTTGGGAGAAGAAACTGAATTAAAACATAATTTAACGAAAGGTTGGGAGTAGAAACTGAATTAAAACATAATTAAAGGAGAGGTTGGGAATAAAAACTGCATTAAAACATAATTAAAGGAGAGGTTGGGTTTAGAGACTAAATTAAAACATAATTAAAGGGGAGGTTGGGAGTAGAAACTGAATTAAAACATAATTAAAGGAGAAGTTGAGAGTAAAAACTGCGATTAAATGGGTTGAATGTTTGCCTTTCACCCATTAATATCTGGCATGTTCACAATATTAAGTCTGGCACATACAGAAATGACTATAACAATGCAACATAATATATTCAAGAGATATGTTGTTTTTAAGTTTAACAATATCTCTTCAAATGTTTTTATATATTTATCTATTTGATTTAATGAGTAATATGTTCAAAGTTTTATCATTTGTGTTGCCAGATGCCGATGGGTTGAATCTGATTATGGAAGAATACAGGTAGGTGACAGTGGCTTTCGTCTACATTTTGCATGAACAAGTCAGCACCAAGATTGCAACCAGGGCACTAGAGTCTCGCGTAAGATCTGCTGGCTTTCAATCTGTGAATGTATGTCCATGCCAGATCGATCATTTAAAAGCCCGATTAAGTAAGAATACAGGTATGACGTGCCAGTTCTCCAGATCAAAGAGAGAGGCGTTATCACCACACCTTTAAGTTCAGCTTCCATTGCGATCAGAGACGATCCTCTTTGCTTTCTTCCTTGTATAACCTCCCTGCTCCCGCGCCTTTCACCCCCGCCCTCCTCTCCCACCTATATTAACCCTTTCAATGCTGAGACTACTTTTGTTTAAGGCACAAGAACTCAAAAATCTTTGAAAATCATCTGAACTCTATCATCTTGGTATTCATTGGAAAGCACTCATCGAGTACTTTCAGATGAGTACCCATTTGCCAGGGTTTCGGTCATTTTTCAACTTTTTTCACATTATTTTGTATTGATCAAATTAGCCACCAGCAGGATAAGGGTTAACCCTTCACTGATCAATCGTGTGTTTGGTAAGGTCAACGGATTTATCTCCACAGGGGATCTGCATGTTGAATATTTCAAAAACATTTCTGAATGTTCCCGTAGTAAATGCTGATTTACAGGTCCTGTCATAATCTAAAGTACTAGTGACATGACCTTGGACCTAGAGGGGGTTCATATCTGTCATTTTCTAAAACACTGGCTTCGAAGATTGCATCGTTATTCACTTTCAGCCAAAAAATGAGATAATGGTTACAATGTTTAAGCTCGAAGGAATCTGCATGGTCAAAACAGACAGCTAGGTCGCTATTATGGAGCATTTTATAAGGAAAACCTATTAGATGCCCCATCAACCAAGAATTTGAGAGGGGATGTGATACAAATATGCGATAAGTTTCACTCCATATATTTCTAATGTGACAAGTTCCTGATTTACGATGAAATGAGAGTAACTGGCTGTATAGCCTTATGGGTGAAAAAAGATCTACGTACAGTTCTGACATTTCAACCCCTTTAAGACAAAAAGGGTGTGTGTTTCACACTGACTCTAGGTTGAGGTGATCTAAAAATAGGTGTCGTCACAAGACTTTTCCAGCTAAGTTCATGTCTTCGTCACCGCGCACGCACGTCAAAAGGAAGTTCTAGAATGGATTGTGAGAAGTCCCTAATTTATAATGACGTAAATATATCTGGATGTGAAGTCATGTGGGTGTAAAAAGATACCATTAACAGATCTATGGTTCTGACATTTCAGCCCCTTTAAGACAAAAAGGGTGTGTGTTTCACACTGACTCTGGTTGAGGACAGAGGTGATCTAAAAATAGGTATCATCACAAGACTTTTCCAGCTAAGTTCATGTCTTCGGCACTGCGCACGTCAAAAGGAAGTTCTAGAAAGGATTGTGACAAGTCCCTAATTTATAATGATGTAAATATATCTGGTTGTGTAGCCATATGGATTGTAAAAAGACACCATTAAAATATCTATAGTTCTGACATTTCAGCCCCTTTAAGACAAAAAGGGTGTGTGTTTCACACTGACTCTAGGTTGAGGTGATCTAAAAATAGGTTCATGTCTCCGGCAGGGATGCACACACGTCATTAGGAAGTCATTTGGTTGTGATTAGCCGCCAGTGATCACTAATGTGTATCTTTGGTTTTCGATTGAAAAATGACTGAAACCCTGGCACATGGGTACTCCTCTGGCTTAGTTCATGTCTTCAGCAACATGCACACACGTCAATAGGAAGTTGTTTTGTCGAGATTAGCCACCAGTGATCATTCATGTGTATCTATGGTTTCGATTAATACATTCTCCAGGACTAAGTCGAGGACAATCGAGGCCATCTATTCTAGATTTACACCTTAACGATGCTGGTGGTGGCTATTTCGGTTGATACAAAATGATGAAAAAAAAGAAGAAAAATGACTGAAACCCTGGCATATGGGTACTCCTATAAGAGTACTCAGTGAGAACTTTCCAATGAATACCAACATGACAGGGTTTAGCTGGTCATCAAAAAATTCGGACAAATACGGTATTAGCACACTCAAGATGGCAATGGCTTTGGACAGGAAGTGGTTTATTCTTACCTTCAACACTGCGAGAGAGATCGTCGTAGTCATGGTGATGGTGGGGTGTGTTGACTAAAACACCCTGAAGGAGGGTACACAGCTCCTGGATATGCTGCAATGAGGAGAAAACAATACATGAAAATAATGGTTTATTTTTCAAGTATGTATGTTTATCGACTGTATAAGCACATTACAAAATCATACAATGCACAAGCAGAAATCTAATAACATCAGTCATAACTTTATAATTAAAATAACAGTTCGCTAATTCAAGGTTTTGGTGAATTTATGCTTAGCTGTCTCTCACGTGGGTTCAATACCGGCCGAGGCATATAAGAAAATTGCCAGTGACTTAGGGTTAGGCAGTGTTTTTCGCCGGGTACTCACGTTTCCTCCGCCAGTTGCAACTGGCTAGTCACAATATGGCAGAAAAGGTGATGATTAATGAATATTCTTTCCCCTACCCAAAAGTTACCTTCGCCTGAAAACTGTATCTGTAATTGTTAATTTGATCAGAGCAGGGAAGAGGAAGATTCGAGGGTTTTAATCCCAGCCATGGCATGTGAAAAAGTTGCCAGTGACTTATATTAGGGTTAGGTGGTGGTTTTCACCAGGTACTAGCTAGTCATAATATGGCAGAAAATGTGACGATGTAGAAATTCTTTCCCCCACCTGTAAATTATCTTGGCCTGAACACCAAACCTGTAATAACTAGTTCTACAGCATAGAACAGGTGAAAGCCAAGCATATTTCTGACAGAGGAACATCTAAGGTAGAATTAACCTCAATAACATATAGGCTCTGGGTTCCCATGCTTCCAATTTTTATTTGGAAATGTTTTTCGTGCGCATTGACCCTTCCCCATGTACTTTGGAATTTTGGAATTTCGTTTTTCATCGCCTTTTCTGACAAATTGTGGCTAATTTGTGATTAGCCAGTTATAACTGGTGGAGGAAACCTGGCAAAAACCATCGCCTAACCCTAAGTCACTGGTAATTTTCTCACATGCCTCGGGTGGGATTCAAACCCAGGTATAGGTGAGAGACAGCTAGCAGTCAGTGGCAACGCCTTAAACCACACTGCCATCAGGGCATGCCCTCAGTGGTAAGAGACAGCAAGCAGTCAATGGCAAGGCCTTAAACCACACTGCCATCAGGGCATGCCCTCAGTGGTGAGAGACAGCAAGCTGTCAGTGGCAATGCCTTAAACCACACGGCCATCAGGGCAAACCCTCAGTGGTGAGAGACAGCTAGCAGTCAATGGCAACGCCTTAAACCACACGGCCATCAGGGCAAACCCTCAGTGGTAGTAGCCAGGCTGTTAAGCGAGACCTGCTGGTTGCGTATCCGGTGATGGACATCCGTGGTTCTACAGGTGAGATCAGGTGGGAGAAGAACACACCTGTTAATATCGTGGCCAGTTCCACAGGTGAAAACGGAGGAAGGTTTCCGTCAAAGGAACATGGCAGCCTCAATGTCGCAAACGGCCCCGCTCTTCAGCGGTTGCTAGGTAACTGACCAGGAATGACTTATGTGCGTAAAATCTCCGGAAATCAAGCAGATATTTAGCATGCTGCACTGATTAAGTAACTGTCTATCAAGTCCCACACTAATGCCTATTAACACTACCTGTATCAACCCCTTGCTGCGCGGGAAACTCAAACCTTAACCCTTATGCTGCTGGTGGCTAATTTGGCCAATACTAAATGATGCAAAAAAAATTAAAACCTAGCACATTATCTTTTGTACTTTTTTTCACGCAATTTTGGTAATTTGTAATTCTATGCCTGATTCCTAAGTTATTTGCAAAGGTAGTGTAGATACAGTATATTGGCACGGTGGCTAATTTTGCCAATACAAAATGATCTAAAAAATGTAATGACTGAAACCCTGGCATATTGGAACATCTTAATGTGCACAGTGAGAGCTATCCAATGAATATCAACATGAGAGGGTTTAGATGGTTTTCAAAAACACCCTTGTGAGTCTGAATTATAATTTTCCCTACACATGTCTGATCAGTGATTTCAATTTGTGATGGGAATTATTGGCTAAAATCCAGTATGTTTGAAGATATTGTAAAGTTTGGTCCACTATCATCATGTAACATATCAAAATGAACCTTGAATCAAGCAGAACATTCTGATAGCCAACTGCCTTATTTTTGAGCTATGTAAGGCATTTTTAATTGCTCAGGAATATCTAACCTTAACCTAGAAATTGTTGTCTTGATCTAGGGTACTTTTGAAAATAACTTTGGATCTAAACTTAATTTTACAAAATAGGTGAAGGAGAGTTGTTGATAATGTCCTGATCAACATTTCTAAATCAAATATTTTCCTAACTCTGCTCTTGTCTGCAAGATCTCGTCAAAAAGTTGTAAGGCTGCTTTTGGTCGCAGTGAGTATTAATGGGTGAAACCATAAATGCTCACAGCGGCCAAAAGCAGCCTTACAATTTTGATGAAATATTGCAAGCACAAACGAAGGTAGGAAAATAGTTGATGGAGAAAGGTCAATCAGAACATTACCTACAACTCTCCTTCAAATATTTTGTTAATTCATTCTCAATTCTGAAGTTATTATAAAAAGTATTATAGATCTAGACGACAATTTCTGGAGGAACTCTTAAGCATTAATGGGTTAAGAATGCCTTTCGGAAATGGCATTAATAAATATTTCTGCCTGTCCAGTTGCATCCAAGACTTTTTCATATTGCTTCTGCTTTTAGGTACAATAAGTCATCAAATATTGGTTAACCCTTTCATGACAGAAAGACACATGGTTTTGCCAATTTTGTGAAAATCTTAAAAATCAGGCTATGTTGAAAAATGATCGATTCTCAAATTGGGCAGACTGAAAAGGACTGAATTGGGGAGGTCTTATTTGAAAGGTGACATGTATACGCTCATTTTGAACCTAAATCATTCTGATGGTGCATTTGCCCTTTACTTTGAGTTTCAAACCATTTTTATTGTCAAGCAAGTCCATAAAGAACACATAGTGGAGGCACAATTAATACAAAATATCCAAACAGGCAAGAAGAAGAAATTATCATGTTGTAATTGTAATTACCATATTGCAAAAAATATAGTGAAGGAACAATTAATACAAAAAATGCAAGAAAGCAAGAAGAAATTATCATGTTGTATCTATATGGTATTTATATGTACCATACAATTTGCAAGATATTTGTAACTTTGTCAGTGGCCATGGTTTATTTGATCATAGAAAGGTTACTTTAACCCGTTAATGCTCAAAGCGGCCTAAAAAATAGCTGGACAATTCTTATTAAATTTTGCAGGCAAATGTGCAGTTGGCAAAATATTTGAAGGAGAAATGTTATTCAGAACATTGTCAACAACTCTTCTTCAAATATTTTGTAAAATCATCCTCAATTTCAAAGTTATCGTAAAAATGATCATAGATCCAGACGACAATTGCTGGAGGAATTCTTAAGCATTAATGGTTTAAGAGGAAGAAAGGTTAGCTTCTACAACTGTCGCAATGTGGAGAGATCCATTAAAATATCCCTTTGAGATTTAACCTTTGACCTCAAACCACTCACATCAATAGGGTAAGGATCAAAGGCGGCCATCTTGGGAGATCACTGGTATCCTGTTGCCATTGGAGATAATGGGGCATAAGTAAAAGTACCAAAATGTCATCATTTTGTGAGTTTGTGACACATTAAGGAGTTCAGGAGCATCAAGGAGAGAAAAATCTATCGACCCATTGAGGACTAGAGACCTTTAATCAATTAATGCTCACAGCAGCCGAAAGCAACCTGACATTTTTGATGAAATCTTGCAGTCAAAAACATAGCTAATAAAATATTAAGGAGAAATGTTAATCAGGACATTACCAACAACTCTCCTTCAAATATTTTGCGAAATCATTGTAAATTCCAAAGTTATTATGAAAAGTAGCATAGATCCAGACGAAATGCTGGAGGAACTTATGCATTAATTGGTTAAAAGTGTTCCTTTGTATAATGCTTTTAAAAAATAACCACTGAATAGCGCATGGTTTCATGAAAGACTTTTCTCCAAAAAGATATCACCAAATTTGTCAGGCCTTTTTCAGTTGTTATGTGTATGAGTTGGTTCTTTATATGGAGATTCTTCGAAAGATATCACCCATATTGTCAGGTCCTTTTCAGTAGCTACGGGCAGGAAGTAGTAATCATTATATGAATTCTTCGAAAGCTATCACCTTGTCAGAGCTTTTCCTGTTGCTGCGGACAGGAAGTGGTTCTTCACATGGAGATTCTTTCTTATTATTTTCCTTCTCTGCATGCCCGCAGCAGGATGTTACCAGACCATCTAGTGTGTTAACCTCCCTTCCTCTACTCGGCCTGTCCCCATGGCTACCAATATATTATAGCCCCCAGTAAATAATGACAATGATACAGCGTATCGAATAGGGTTGCGGTGTAATAACTAGCGAACCCTAGCCTGAGTTAGGAGTATGATGTGGGTGTCTATTTTAACCCTTCATTGCTTAACCCATATGCTGCTGGTGGCTAATTTTGCCAATACAAAATGATGCAAAAAAACTTAAAAATGACCGAAACCCGCGCAAATGGGTACTCATCTGAGAGCACTCAGTGAGAGCTTTCAAATGAATACCCACATGACAGGGTTTAGATGGTTTTCAAAAATACAGCGTATCGAATAGTGTTGCGGTGTAATAACTAGCGAACCCTAGCCTGAGTTAGGAGGGTGATGTGGGTGTCTATTTTAACCCATTCACCCTCAAGAGGTCCTCTCAAAATATCGTCTGCTACTTTCATACTTTTGAAAATAACTTAGGAATGAAGCGAAATTTCACAAAATATTTGAAGGAGATTTGTTGTCTGGCTTGTGATCAACATTTCTCCTTCAAATGTTTTCAAGAAAATACTTTTGTAAGTTAAATATTTCCAAAATTGTCAGGCCTCTTTTGGCTGCTCTGAGTGGTAATGGGTTAACCCTTTCATACTTTACCCATTAATAACCACAGTGGCCAAAACAGCCTAAAAATTGGGTAAAATCTTTCAAGCAAAAGCTTAGATGGGAAAATATTTGAAGAAGAAATGTTGATCAGAACATTTCCAACAACTCTCTACCAAATATTTTGTAAAACGATCCTTAATTTCCGAAACAATGTCAAAAATATCATTTATCCAGACGACAATTGAAGAGAAACTCTTCAGTATTAATGGGTTAACCCTTATGCTGCTGGTGGCTAATTTGGCCAATACAAAATGATGCAAAAAAACTGAAAAATGCCTGAAACCCTGGCATACGAGTACTCATCTGAGAGTACTCAGCGAGAGCTTTCCAATGAAAGATATGACTGTGATATGATTTCATAAAAAAAAAATTCTCTGCACAAAAATAACATCTGGTGCAGGCCTCCTTAATGTTCAACATTGAATTTTCTTTCAGTTAAGATTTAATACCTTTTTATTGAATATAATATTGTACTCATTTGGATTTATTTTAGCTATTTCTTTTGACTGAAATTTTCCTGATTTACTATCCCGGTAAGGCTAATGTTTGATAATTCAACAGTCTGAACCTGTTAGTCTAACGGCATTGTCCATTACAGATAACACAGCTTTTGTTTTTATTCTGCACTTTATTCCCTCCTTTCTGCCTTTTAGCAATTCATTAGAGATATATCTCGGATTGAAATGTGAGCAGGTCCAACCTTTGGTATTCAGAATAGTGGTAAACGCATTATTTGACTATCAGGACTCTACAGGAATGAGAGAATGACCAATTCGCACCCAGATACCGATTCCTACCAAAAATCTCAAACATTTTTCAATAAACAATGAATAAAGTATTTTTGTGAAAATACTTCAATGAGACTTGTTTCGTATTGTCTTTTTCTATATATTTCCATAAAAGTTTCACCAAAAATTTCTCATTAAAAAAAAAAATGGGACTACTTTCTCGGCTGCGGTTTTTTTCTGGGTGTGGATGAGTTAAACGGCTTTTATTGTGCTATCTCATGTATGAAGCATCGCGGCACAGGATCGGTGCAGCGGATAAAGTACATTAGACGGCAGGGTCAGGATTGGACAAGAGAAACTCGATGGAACGCTCACAGTGACGCCAGATTTGCTACAAGTCTGCGGAAAACACCCACCTCTATGGTCTATCCTGAGGTCAGACTGAACCTCATGTTTAGTTCAGTTTATTCCCTCATGGCGGAGCCAAAAGAGTTGCAGTAGAAAGCAACATGTCTGTGGTAGAATCCCATCTCCTCAACCTATCTATTTGAATTTTAGACTGAACCTCAAGTTTAGTTCAGTTTTTTCCCTCATGGGGGAGCCAAAAGAGTTGTAGTAGATAGCAACAAATCTGTGATAGAACCTCAAGATTAGGTCTGTTTGTTCTTTTTTCCCCTCATGGGGGAGCCAAAAGAGCTGCAGTAGATGGCAGGGTGAACCTGCTGAACCTGTAATATCAGACAACTCAATATTAAGTCATCTTTGAATGACTGTAGTCTCTGATGTGATGGTCGAGAAATACATAGATAAACCTACCTCCAATGGCTTGTATAATACTGTTCCTAAATCCAGTTGAGCATTGTGGGATGTTTCCTGAAATAATAACAAAAAATATATTTTAAAAAAGAAATTCTCCAGAAGTGAATTTGATGTTATGATGGTCCATTACCAATGAGAGACATCCTACAAAATCCCTTGGTTTTCTTAGAAAATCCTAAGATTTTCTTTGCCTTTTTGTATCCCATGCCAGGGTTTTAGCCAGGATTTAAAACTGGTTGCCAAAAATTGGCAATTGTAAAATCTTTTGGTCTCCTATTTTCCAAGGGCGACAACAATATACTTAGATTACAACCATAAATATTTATATATACTTATTGAAAAATGGCATAATATCCTTATACAATTTATATAGGGGTGAAATAAATTCAATTACATGTTTCAAAATGACATTTTACGAAACTACTCCCCCAAAAGGTTGGGTGTCCTAAGGGGTGATTTTTGAGGGTTTGGGTGTCCAAATGATGCCCAGACGCCCTGCTGGCTATATTAAAAGACCATGTCCCATGCTTTATTTGGTAAGGTTAGGGTGAGCCACTTAGACTCCCCCTAATAAAGAAATAAACTTCACAAATATGCAGAGGGTTCATGTTTTAGGCTGAAGAATTCTTATGTGACAATAATGGTAAGATAAGGGTAAATCACGCTGACTCTATTAATAAAGAAATAAACTTCACAAATATGCAGAGGGTTCATGTTTTTGGCTGAAGAATTTTTATGTGACAATAATGGTAAGATAAGGGTAAATCACGTTGACTCTATTATTAATAAAGAAATAAACTTCACAAATATGCAGAAGGTTCATGTTTTTGGCTGAAGGATTTTTTATGTGACACTAATGGTAAGATAAGGGTGAACCACTTAGAATCTCCTAATAAAGAAATAAACATCACAAATATGCAGGGAGTTCATGTTTTAGGTTAAAGGGTATTTTATGTGACAAACTTAAGTGGAGCAGTGGCCAGCAGGTTAAGACAATAAGGAAATATCTTCCGTAATTTACGGAATTTATTCTGACTCGAGCGCGGCCCTGATGGGATTGTAAAAATGTCTTATGACATTTATCAAGACGAACTGACCAATCAGAAGGGCTTAAACGTGACTCATAGTTTAGCACAATGACCAAGACTCAGCGAAGAAAGAGTTGTATGCATTCTGGTCTGCCTGCTAAGACAGGGATATGAATGGGGCTCAACATTAAAGGCTGCCCGCCTGGCCCAGGCAGGTATAACTTTTCAAAATGGCTGGAGGGCAGGTAAAAATCAGAGTGTGGCTGCCCTACATGCCAGGTTAGATTACATGATGTGACTTCAAAGATTGTGTCAAAATCCAACCCATGTCTCCATCCCCATCAGATATTTTTAGATATTTTATATTTCATAAAATAATCTTTATTCTAAATCTAATTTTCAAAAGTATCATAGGTCAAAAAGTTTACTCAGGGAAAAATCTCTGAATAACCACAAGTCGCTAGCAACTTTCTCATATGCCTCAAACAAGAAATTTCATACTATTTTATATTTTATGATTTAATTTTAATTCTTAACCCTTCAAATGCTGAGGCTACTTTCATCCAAAGCACAAGGACGCAAAGAAGTTTGGAAAAAAAACCTAAACCCTGTCATGTTGGCATTCATTGGATAGCTCGAACTGAGTACTCTCAGATGAATACCCATGTGCCAGGGTTTCAGTCATCTTTGAGGTCTTGTGCATAATTTTATATTGGCCAAATTAGCCACCAGCAGCAAAAGGGTTAATCTGGTTATCCTGTGAACTGGAGTACCCTAAATATCTTTTCAAAGGAATTGCAGAAGTGTTACACAACCAGCAAGTGCTAAGTATAATAACACTGAATAATGCATTTCATTCCTCTAGCTTTGTCTGGTTTCTAGGAATGTGTCCATTCCAGTTTATAAATGCACTGGCAATATTGTACAAACAGGGCTCGAAACAAACACATTGAATAATGTATTCCATTCCTCTAGCTTTGTCTGGTTTCTAGAAAAATGTTTCAGTTGCAGTTTATAAATGCATTGGCAATATTGTACAAACAGGGCTTGAAATAAACACATTGAATAATGCATTCCATTCCTCTAGCTTTGTCTGGTTTCTAGGAATGTGTCAATTCCAGTTTATAAATGCACTGGCAATATTGTACAAACAGGGCTCGAAACAAACATACAGAATATTGCATTCCATTCCTCTAGCTTTGTCTGGTTTCTAGGAATTTGTCAATTCCAGTTTATAAATGCATTGGCAATATTGTACAAACAGGGCTTGAAACAAACATACAGAATATTGCATTCCATTCCTCTAGCTTTGTCTGGTTTCTAGAAAAATGTTTCAGTTGCAGTTTATAAATGCATTGGCAATATCTACAAATGTGTACAAAACAAAGCTTGAAAAAAAATTCTAGGATCTTACTTGGATAATCCTGAATCTTTCTAGAAAGTCTCAGTTTTGTTTTCTAAAGGAATAATAAGAATTCATTTAATCATTACATTTACGCCTTAGACCACTCAGCCATCAGGGCAGGCCCTCAGCAGTAGTTTGAGACAAGGAGCAGTCAGTGGCAATGTATTAGATCAATCAACTATCTGGGCAGGTCCTTAGTGGTAGGAGGCAGTGAGCAGTCAGTGGCAACGCCTTAGACCACTCGGCCATCAGGGCAGGCCCTCGCTGTAGAGAGACAGCTAGCAGTAAGAGGCAACGCCTTAGACCACTCGGCCATCAGGGCAGGCCCTCGCTGTAAAGAGACAGCTAGCAGTCAGTGGCAAGGCCTTAGACCACTCGGCCATCAGGGCAGGCCCTCGCTGTAAAGAGACAGCTAGCAGTCAGTGGCAAGGCCTTAGACCACTCGGCCATCAGGGAAGGCCCTCGCTGTAGAGAGACAGCTAGCAGTAAGTGGCAACACCTTAGACCACTCAGCCATCAGGGCACGCCCTCGCTGTATAGAGACAGCTAGCAGTCAGTGGCAACGCCTTAGACCACACAGCCAGCAGGGCAGGCCCTCACTGTAGAGAGACAGCTAGCAGTAAGTGGCAACACCTTAGACCACTCGGCCATCAGGGCAGGCCCTCGCTGTAGAGAGACAGCTAGCAGTCAGTGGCAACGCCTTAGACCACACAGCCAGCAGGGCAGGCCCTCAGTGGTGAGAGACAGCCAGTTAGTGGCAATACCACACGGCCATTAGGGCAGGCCCTCAGCAGCAGTTTGAGACAAGGAGCAGTTAGTCAATGCCTTAGATCATGCGACTATCAGGGCAGGTCCTTAGTGGTAGGAGGCAGCCAGCAGTTAGTGGGATTATTTATTCCTTAGATCACTCCCCTATCAGGGCAGAGCTATCCTCCTGTGTGATAGGTTTACGCACACCTAACAAGTGTGGTGCGTGCATTCTGGTGGTAGGCACGGCTTAGCTGATTAACCCATTAATTCTCATAGTTCGTCTGCTACTTTCATACTTTTGAGAATAATTTTGGAATGAAGCAAACGTTTATAAAATATTTGAAGGAGAGTTGTTGTTTTGCATCTGATTAAGATTTCTCCATCAAATATTCTCCTAACAATGCTATTGTTTGAGAAATATTATCAAAATTGTCAGGCCTGTTTTGACCGCTCTGAGTGTGAATGGGTTAACCCTTTAAATGCTCAGAGCGGCCAAAAGAGGCCTGATGATTTTGGATATATTTTACTTACAAAAGTATTTTCTTGAAAATATTTGAAGAAGAAATGTTGATCAGATGCCAAACAACAACTCTCCCTCAAATTCTTTTTGAACTTTCGCTTTATTCAAAAGTTATTTCCAAAAATATGAGAGAAGCAGACAATATTTTCCAGAGAAAGTCGAAAGTAGCTCAGTTCCGGATGACACTTGTAGAAGGGATCTGCTAGCCTGATAAGGGTAACCCATTCATTTTTGGTGATATCTTGGTGACCTGGGCAAATTTATGAAAAAAATTGAGGGAGAAATTTTAATCAGAACCCAAACTAAGACTCGTCTTCAAATATTCTGTGAAATTATGATTGATGTGGAAATTATCATCGAAAGTAGCTCCATTTCAGACGACACTTGTAGAAGGGATCTGCTGGCCTGAAAAGGTTAGCCCATTAATTTTTGGTGATATCTTGGAGACCAGGGTGATTTTATGAAATAAATTGAAGGAGAAACTGAAATCAGAACCCAAACTATAACTCTTCATCAAATATTTTGTGAAATCTATGAATTTCTGATTGATGCGGAAGATATTTGCGTAAATAGCTCAGTTCCAGACAACACTTGTTGAAGAGATCTGCTGGCCTAAAAAGGTCAACCCATTCATTTGTGGTGATATCGTTGAAAAAAAATTGATTGAGAAATGTTGATCAACACCAAAACAAAAACTCTTCTACAAATATTTTGTGAAATTATGATAGATGTGGGAGTTATTTTTGAAAGTTAGCTCAGTGTCAGACAACACTTGTTAAAGAGATCTGCTGCACATTCATTTTTTTATGATATCTTAGTCCCCAGGGTGATTTTTGGATAAAAATTGTAGGAGAAATTTTGATAAGAACCCAAACCAGAACTCTTCTTGAAATATTTTGTGAATTTCAGATTGATGTGGAAATTATCATCGAAAGTAGCTCCGTTGCAGACG
>OZ012695.1:497034-641649 GCA_963942565.1 Maea johnstoni | reverse complement strand
TAGCTCCGTTGCAGACGACACTTGTTGAAGAGATCTGCTGGTATGGAAAGGTTAAGGTGCGAGAAGAGTAATTATAGGGATCACTGGCTTCAGCTCCCAAACATCACTCATTCCTAATACGACTGAGCAGTCGCTTAATGCATTCTTAATCACATCCAACTCCCTAGTCATCTGCTGCCACCTCACCATCCTGCTTAACCCAGTAATGCTCTAGAAATTGTCGTCTGCATCTAAAATACTTTTGATGATAACTTTGGAAATAAAAATAATTTTGAAAAATATTTGAAGGAGAGTTGTTTGTAATATTTCATTTAACATTTCTCCTTCAAATATTTTCCCAATTAATCACAACCAACTACCAACTCATCTGCTGGCACCTTACCATCCTGCTTAACCCAGTAATGCTCTAGATATTGTCGTCTCCGTCTAAAATGCTTTTGACAATAACTTTGGAAATAAAAATAATTTTGAAAAATATTTGAAGGAGAGTTGTTTGTAATATTCTATTTAACATTTCTCCTTCAAATATTTTCCCAATTAATCACAACCAACTCCCAACTCATCTGCTGCCACCTCACCATCCTGCTTAACCCAGTAATGCTTAAGAGTTCCTCTAGAAATTGTTGTCTGCTTCTAAAATACTTTTGACAATATCTTTGGAATTGAAAAGATTTTTTAAAAATATTTGAAGGAGAGTTGATTGTAATATTCTGCTTAACCCATAAATGCCTAAGAGTTCCTCTAGAAATTGTCGTCTGCATCTAAAATACTTTTGACAATATCTTCGGAATGGAAAAAAAATTTACAAAATATTTGAAGGAGATTTGTTTGTAATATCCTATTTAACATTTCTCTCTCAAATATTTTCCCAAAAATGCTTTTGTTTGAAAGATTTCATCAAAATTGCTAGGATGCTTTTTGATAATCAATTGGAATAATATTTGAAGGGGTGCTGTGTGTTATATTCTTATCAACATATCTTCCTGAGATATTTTTTTACTAAAAAATTATTCTGATACGGTGATATCACCAAATCAGTCAGGCAACTTTGAGTGATTCAGGCAAGAATTGGATAGGAATGAGGGTAACAATGAACCAGTTATATATTGTGGAGGAAACAGATGATCACCAACTAACTTGCTTATATGTCTCAAGATGGTAATAGATAGCGGACTGTCAGTGGCAATCTCGTAGACCATTCAGCTTATTCGGAGCAAGTCGGGTATTTCATATCTTTAGCACCATTATTGAAGGAGAAATATTAACCCATTCACACTTAGAGTTTCTCTAGAAAGTGTCGTCTGCTACTCTCATACTTTTGAAAATATCTTTTGAATAAAGCAAAAATTCACCAAATATTTGAAGGAGAGTTCTTGTCTGGCTTATGATCAACATTTCTCCTTCAAATGTGTTCAAGAAAATGTGTTTGTAAGTTACATATTTCCAAAATCGTCAGGCCTCTTTTGGCTGCTCTGAGTGTTAATGGGTTAAACAGAACAACGCTACATATCCACAGGTCTGTCTCAAAATCATGCTGCTTTTCAGTGCCAATTCTTTCTCAAAGTATTCTAGCAGCAAAATGGTGATATTCATAGGGGAATGTGGGCAGAAATAGGTTAAAACTAAGCTACCATGTAAAATGTCTATTACATTATGGGAATACTGTCAGAATAAATGGAAATATTGTGATTCCTTTTCAGTAACCTATTAATGTTTATGAAAAATTGTCGTCTGGAACGAAAATACTTTTGTTAATAACTTTAGAATCAAAATTCATTTTACAAAATATTTGATGGAGAGTTGTTGGTAGTGTTTCAATTAACATTTCTTCTTCAAATATTTTCTCAACCATGCTTTTGCTTAAAAGATTTTGTCAAAATTGTCAGGCTGCATTTGGCCACTGTGAGCATTAATGGGTTAATTATTATCATCTTTTATGAGATGCAAAGTGGAAAATTAAGTGTTAATCAAAATATTAATGCATAAGAGTTACACTTGAAATTGTCGTCTGGATCTTTGATACTTTTGACGATAACTTTGGACTTGAGAATGATTTTATAAAGTATTTGAAGGAAAGTTGTGGGTACTGCTCTGATTAATATTTCTTCATTAAATATTTTCCTAAATATGCTTTTGTCTGAGAGATTTTATCAAAATCGTCTGCTGCTTTTGGCTGCTGTGAGTATCAATGGGTTAACCCATTAATGCTCACAGCAGCCAAAAGCAGCCTCACAGTTTCAATGATATTTTGAAGGTAAAAGCAAAGTCTGGAAAATATTTGATGGGGAAATGTCAATCAGAACATCACCAACAACTCTCCTTCAAATATTTTGTAAGACCATTCTCAATTTCAAAGTTATTGTCAAAAGTATCACAGATCCAGACGAAGATTTCTGCAGGAACTCATAAGTATTAATGGGTTAAACCAAGCTACGATGTAGAATGTCTATTGCATTCTGGGAATACTGTCAGGATAAATTGGATATTGTGTTAACCCATTTGCACTCACAGCGACCAAAACCAGCCTGATGATTTGGGAAATATTTTACTTCCAAAAGCAGTTTTTGGAAAACATTTGAAGGAGAAATGTTGATCAGAAGTCACAAAACAACTCTCGTTTAAATATTTTGCAAAATTTTCCTTTATTCCCAAGTTATTTTGAAAAAATATGAAAGTAGCAGACGATACCTTCTCAAGAAACTCGGAGTGTGAATGGGTTAATAATCATCTTTTATGAGATGGAAATTAAGTGTTAATCACTGCCTATAGAAATGCAAAGAATCAAATAGATTTTCCAATACATATTCATTTTGCTGATATTCACCAATTAGGAAGCACCAGACAATCTAATATTGGCAAAATGATCATCCTCATTATTTCGATGATGACTCTTTGTTCAGAATATTTTCAGAAAATAGGTAAAGGAATGTTGATCTAATCAACAACCCTTCATCAAATTCTGAATTCATGCTTCATTCTATATTTATATTCAATAGTGTCATAAGCAGATACAGATTATGCCAAGGACAGATGATATAACATATGGATTAAACATATATAACATGGTCACGCTAAGAGAGCAATTTCATAATTGTGTTCTGGATCTATCATACTACCTAGTCATTATTTAACCCATTAATGCCCACAGCAACCAGAAGCAGCCTGACTATTTTGATGAAATCTTGCAGGCAAAAGTAAATTCAGGAAAATATTTGAAGGAGAAATGTTATGCAGAACATAACAAACAACTCTCCTCCAAATATCTTGCAAAATCTTTCTGAATTTCATGGTTGATTACCAAAAGTACCATAGATCCAGACAACAATTTTTATAGGGACTTTAAGCATTAATGGGTTAACCAAGGAGTGAAAAATGAGTTCATAAAATGCAAAAGTGTTTTAGTGTGAGTTTTGAAAAACATTCCTCTTTCAAATATTTTCCAAAAAGTATTTGCATTAAATAGATACCAGTGAAATAGTCAGGTTGCTCTGATGCTCACAGCGACCAAAAGAAGCCTTACAATCTTGATGAAATCTTTTAGGCAAAAGCATGATTAGGAAAATATTTGATGTAAAAATGTTAATTGGGATATTTGCACCAACTCTCCTTCAAATATTTTGTAAAATCATTCTCAATTCCAAGGTTATTGTCAAAAGTATCTTAGATCCAGATGACAATATCATCCAAAGCGCAAGGATGCAAAGATTTTTGATAACCATCTAAACCCTGTCATGTTGGTATTCATTAGATAGCTGTCACTGAGTACTCTCAGATGAGTACCCATGTGCCAGGTCTTTAGTCATTTTTCAGCTTTTTTGCATCATCTTGTATTGGCAAAATTAGCCACCACCAGCATAAGGGTTAAGCATTAATCCTTATGCTGCTAATGGCTAATTTGGCCAATACAATATGATGCAAAAATCCTGAAAAATGACTGAAACCCTGACACATGGGTACTCATCTGAGAGTACTCAGCGAGAGCTTTCCAATGAATACCAACAAGACAGGGTTAAGAAAATTTTCTAAAAAATCTTTGCGTCTTTGTGTATTGGACAAAAGTAGCCTCCGCATTGGAAAGGTTAAGCTGAATGGTCTAGGAGATTGCCACCGACAGTTCGCTATCTTTTACCAGGTTTGTCACCATCTTGAGTCTTATTTAAGCAAGTTAGATGGTGATTATCTGTTTCCTCTACACTTTATAACTGGGTAACTGTCCTAAATTGTGCTTTGGGCGAAAATAGCCTCAGCATTGGAAGGATTAACCCTTATGCTGCTGGGGGCTAATTTGACCACTACGAAATGATGCAAAAAAAACTGAAAAATTACTGAAACCCTAGCAAAGGGTACTCTTCTGAGAGTACTCTGGGAGAGCTATCCAATAAATACCAACATGACAGAGTTTAGAAAATTTTCAAAAATCTTTGCATCCTTGTGCTTTGGACAAAAGTAGCCTCAGCATTGGAAGGATTAAGCATTAAAGGGTTAATAATTATCATCTTCTAGCTGTTGGGTAATCAGCTTAGGACCAATTAGCTGCGTTAGGCATGACAATACCAGCGCTGAGGCTAATTTCGTCCAAACCAAAAAATGCAAAGATTTCTGAAAATCATCTAAACCCTGTCATGTTGGTATTCATTGGATAGCTCTCGCTGAGTTCTCTACAATGAATACCCATTTGCCAGGGTTTCGGTCATTTTTCAGTTTTTTTCACATAATTTTGTATTGGCCAAATTAGACACCAGCAGTATATGGGTTAAGCATTAAAGGGTTAATAATTATCATCCTCTAGCCATTAGGTAATCGGCCTAAGATCAATTAGCTGCGTTAGGCGTGACAATACCGTCCCTAATTAGCTTAGAACCCTACAGGAAAGCTGGAATGCCCAGATTAGATAATCAGGATGTCAGTTTCACGAAGACATGCGCTCTTACAATAGGTAACATGTCTGTCCGGACAGATTAATCTGAGGAGAATTGATCAGGGACTTGGTCATGACCCGTCGACCTGTCTCTTGGACAGGCATTGAACTCAGAAATTCCTTTTTGGACAGGCAGTGTACTAAGAAAACTCCTTTTTGGACAGACAAATATCTTTTGGACAGGCAGTGTACTAAAAAAATCAAATTTGACTTTTGGGGGGTAATGATCAAATATTTTTCATACAAACTATCTTCTAGGACATGGCTAAAGTGTAAGTTATTTTTGACATATTAGGCTATAAAATGTAGTTAGTATTAAAATATGAAGATATAAAGATACAATATTCACACTCAGGAGAATAAATTTTGGTAAAACCTAAGATGGGTTACTAATTTCCTTTAAAAGATCACTAATATTTCAAATATGGAAAAGATGAAGGATTATAAAGTTACTGTTCATTTTTCTCAGCTTCTATGAGTCAGATCTTCGTATCAACATAATAATTCCTGTGGGATTCCAGTATTTCTTTAAATCATCTTAATTTTAACCCTTCCAATGCTAAGGCTACTTTCTTCCAATACACAAAAAAGCAAAAAGTTATGAAAATCATCTTAACCCTATCATGTTGGTATTCATTGGAAAGCTCTCGCTGAGAGGACTGTCAGAGACAATCTCCTAGTCTACTCAGCTTAACCCTTTCAATGCGGAGGCTACTTTCGTACAAAGCACAAGAATGCAAAGACTTTTGAAAACTAAGCCCTGTCATGTTGGTACTCATCGGATAGCCCTCGCAGAGTACTCTCAGATGAGTACCCATTTGCCAGGGTTTCGGTAATTTTCCAGGTATTTTGCAACATTTTGTATTATCAAATTAGCCACAATCAGCATAAGGGTTAACCCTTTCAATGCTGAGGCTACTTTCGTACAAAGCACAAGGAAGCAAAGATTTTTGTAAACCTGTTATGCTGGTATTCATTGGAAAGCTTTCACTGAGTACTCTCAGATGCGTACCTATGTGCCAGGGTTTCAGTCATTTCTCAGCGTTTATGCATCATTTTGTATTGGCAAATTAGTCACCAGCAGCATAAGGGTTAAATCTATTTATGTCTTACAATCTCCATCATTATACTGGATTTACACTACCTTTGCAGATAATTTCAGAATTAGGCATAGAACTACAAAATATCTGAAGGAGAGATTTTAGATGAGTTCACATCAATATTTCTCCTTCAAGTATTCTCTGAAAATTTTCCTAATGAAACAGATATTACCATAATATCAGGTACAATTTATGTTTCTACAGGTGTAAATTGGTTTAAAATCAGTGCATGTGAGAGTCCATTAGGGTAGACAGGTGTGAATAGGTGACATATTTCTGACTATTAACCTCTTAACCTTGCATCAGAGAAATACATCCCCTTGATCCGCAACCCCATAGGCACAGCATGCTAGTACCTAGGGTATGTGCGCCTTGGGTTACGCGGTGTAGGCTGGGGAAGTATTGGTCAAGTATTCGCTGCCTCTATCTAGGTCAGATAGGTTGCCAAGGAGATGGGATCAGCAGGCAGCCAGGCTGGGGTACACAGGTTATCTATGACTCATGTGTGGGAGGCAGCGAAATTTGATGATGCATGCACAGTGCCCACTCCCTGTCTACTACTCTCAGCTTGCATGCAGAGAATACTCTTAACACATTCATGCTCACAGTGACCACAACAGCGTTACAAGTTTGATGAAATCTTTCACGAAAATGCGTCCTTGGAAAAATATTTGACGGAGAAATATTCATCAAAATGCTATCAACAACTTAAATTGAAATATTTTGTAAAATCATTACCAATTCCAAAATCTACTTCAGGGCTCAAAGTTAGAGGGTGCCTTGAACTCTCCTAAGGCTCCCTCAAATTTCTGCAAGGATCCCAAAGATGTAGTGTTTTCTATACAGAGCACCTTTAGGTAGCTTTTGGAGATGCAATTGGACTCCCTAGAAAATACCAGTAGCTTTATTTCAAGCCCTGCTGTGTATATATAATATATAGTCTACAGTCTACAGAACGTAATTTCTAGGTGTTCTCAGTTTCAACTGTCATATGCACATGAAGGGTCTTAGCCAGGATTTAGAAACTGGGTGCCCAAAATTGGCAATTGTAAAATTTGTTGGCGTCCAAATTTTTAGGGGAGACCACATTATAGATTTCAACCATAAACATGTATAAATTTATCAAAATAAGGCATGATATTCTTATACAATGTTATGGGAACTGTATGGAGATGAAAAAAAATCAATCATATGCTTGAGATTGACATTTTTGGAAATTCCTCACAAAAAGAATTGGGTGTCCTGAGGGTTGGTTTTTAAGGGTTTGGGTGTCCAAAAAGACACCCAGACGCCCTTGCTGGCTAAGACCATGGCACAAACCACGCAGCATTTTCAGACCATCTACCTTTTCATTAGGAATAGATAGTCCTGTCCTCTCCTGTGCATTATGTGAGAGCTATATTTAGATACATAACCTATTCTGTAATATAAGCATCTTTTGAAAATTGTTTGGACATCATTCAATCATCTGGTGTTCTCAGATTTTCGACTATTTTAGACTATCACAATCTATGCAGCATTTTTTCAGACCATCTCACTAGGTATGGATAGCCCTGTTCTCTCAGGTTCATTATGCGAGAGCTATATTTAGATACATAACCCGTTCTTGCCATTACACCATGTGCCTCTAACAGTACTATATAATAGTACTAGCAGCACAGCAAACAACCCAACCCTGTCTTAGTGGTACTCATTAGAAAGCTCTCACTGAGTACTTTCAGATGAGTACCCATTTGCCAGGGTTTCAGTCATTTTTCAGCTTTTTTTGCATCATTCTGGGCATAGAAAGACCTTACTAGCTAGCTGCTTTCTCTGTAATATAAGCACCTTTTAACAATTATTTGGAGAAATAGTATCCCTTATGCTGCTGGTAGCTGATTTGCCCATACAAAATGATGAAAAAAGCAGAAAAACGACTGAAACCCTGGCATGTGGGTACTCATCTGAGAGGACTGAGTGAAAGCTATCTAATGAATGCCAACATGACAGGGTTCAGATGGTTTTCAAAAATCTTTGCATCCTTGTACTTTGAAGGAAAGTAGCCTCAGCATTGGAAAGGTTAAACAGACCTCTCTTCTAACCATACGTGAATTCACACTTAAATATCACATTATTTTTGATTACCACATATCCTGACAATGCTAATTTTCAAAGGAAACTTCATGCATAAATTAGTAAAAACAACTTCTAAAAATACCAACTGGATCGACCATCTCTATTGAAAGTAGTTTACAAAGGCTTCGCTTGCTAATTCATCTTGACAAGCATTGTCTAGATCTACGGTACTTAATGATATAGGATAATTTACCATGAACTAGCTCATTATATGAAGGAGAATTATTAATTGGTTTTTGATTGGCATTTAACTTTACATGTTTATTTCAAACGATGAAAGATGTTTTTGTTTAGAGACCTCAAAAACTGTCAAGTATTAATTTGATCAGCTGGTAATGGAAGCTATTCCTCTAAATATAATTAAAATAAAATTACTTTTAATTAATTAAATTCATTTAAAAAAAAAATTCTGGCCAACTCTACTTTCAATCCGTTGACATGTTTTTCATCCTTGACAAGTGTTATCTATATGATACTTATGAAAAAACTAATTAATTAAATAGGAATTAATTAAAACCTTTGCATCCTTGGATATTGGATGAAAGTAGCCTTAGCATTGGAAGGGTGAAGATTTTCCACACAAGTAGTGTTAAGTGTTTTTGTCCTACCAGTACAAATCTGCTGAACTGCTTGTTAGACTTGAGTAGTGGAATTTACTGCTCTGCTAGAAATTGTCGTCTGCATCTTTGATACTTTTGACAATAACTTGGAAATTAAGAATTCTTTTACAAAACATTTGAAGGAGAGTTGGTTTGTAGTATTCTGATGAACATTTCTCCATCAAATATTTTCCCTACTACGCTTTTGTCTGGAAGATATCACCAACATTGTCAGTATTAATGTGAGTATTAATTTGGTAAAAAATATTTGATGGAGAGTTGTTGGATTACTTATGAGTAACATTTCTCCTTCAAATATTTTCCCAGAAAAGCATTTGTTTAAAAGATACCACCAAAACAGTAAGATTTTCACACAAGCAATTCTAAATATAGTAGTATGTATAGTCTTACCTGAACAAATCTGCTGAACTGCTTGTTTGATTTGAGAAGTAGAAGTTGCTGCTCCGCTACCTTAATCCCTCTCCTGTACGTATCGTATTCGCGACAGAGCTCTCCTACCTGTGGAGATAGGGAAAACAATAGCGGTCGTGAGAGGCATCGCTGTCAGCAGCCGAGCTCGTGGACTGGTCTGCGGCTGTGAGTATCAGCTGTTTACGGCACTGAGCCAGCAGCTCCGTGACAGCAGAGGTGAAGGGTGGTGCTGCCCCCTGGGGGATGAGAGGGGAACTAATATGTCAGCAGCCAAGCTCGTGGACAGGACTGCAGCGCTGATCAGCTGTTTACAGCACTGAGCTGCCGGCTCTGTGGCTGCAGAGGTGAGGGGTGAGGTAGCCCCCTGGGGGACAAATCGAGAACTAACATGGCAATGGCAGCAGCAGCATCCAGGGACTGAAAATGGACACTCTTATTCTTAAAGGATGACACTGCTCTTATGTCACAAAATGATCAATACTGAATTGGTGTATGAATTGTGTTAAATTGATATAACTTAATAAGAGTGAACTTAACCCTTTAATACTAAATAGAGAGTTGATAAACTTATTGTTAAAGATTCCAATTAACCCTTGCACATCTTAAGTGTGATATTCACAAAGTATTCCTTACCTTGGATTCGTAGACGCCTCCTATGGTGTCGATGAAGACCTCGTGTCTCCTGTCGTTGTCTGAGTAGGGAACACTGTACTCCTGAAGCTGAGACAAGTGGTGCTCTGATAGACGCAGCAACTAAAAAGACAGGAATACAATAAAAGGTTACCATAAAGGTAAAGGGTTTGGATGACCTCGCTACTAAACAGATTTCTAGCAGCTACTGATGATGATGATGATGATGATGATGATGATGATGATGATGAAGATGATGATGATGAAGAAGATGATGGTGATGATGATGATGAAGAAGATGATGATGAAGATGATGATGGTGATGAAGATGATGATGATGATGCAGGGCTCAACATTAAGAAAAAAATTCATAAGTCCAGCAGGGCTAGTTACCGAAACTTTTACTAGCCCTGAAATATTTTTGCTAGCCCTGATATTAATGATAACTCTTCTCAAACAGTGACCTCTGTTGATATCATAGCCTCTGTTGATAACATGAAAAGAATACAGTGTATTGTGGTAAATTGGGTAATTGAGGTAAATTATCATCCAGGTATGCAGAGCCAAAGGTGGGCTTCATGATTTTTAAGTGCTGATATTCTAATTCTATCTAGTCCCTCAGGGCTACTCACAGGTGGAATTTACTAGCCCTGACATTCAATAACTAGCCCGGGGCTACGGGGCTAGCCTTAACGTCGAGCCCTGTGATGCTGAAGAGGATGATTATGATGATGATGAAGAAGATGATGATGAAGATGATGATGAAGATGATGATGATGATGAAGATGATGATGATGCTGAAGAGGATGATTATGATGATGATGATGATGAAGAAGATGATAATGAAGTAGATGATGATGATGATGATGATGATGAAGAAGATGATGATGAAAAGGATGATGATAATGATGATGAAGAAGATGATGAAAAGGATGATGATGATGATGATGATGAAGAAGATGATGATGATGATGATGATGATGAAGAAGATGATGATGAAGAAGATGATGATGAAAAGGATGATGATGATGATAATGATGCTGAAGAGGATGATGATGATGATGAAGAAGATGATGATGATGAAGAAGATGATGATGAAAAGGATGATGATAATGATGATGATGAAAACTTGGGATGCCTGCAGTAATTTAAGGGAGCCGCAGGAGAATTCAAGCGAGCCCTGGGCTCCTTACTCCAGCTTATCTTGAGCCCTGGTTTCAAACCCCTGTGTTCTGTGACGGTTTCAAACCCCTATGAGATACGATATGGTGTGTACATCTTTGGGTACCCTGCAGAAATTTGAGGAAGCGCGGGAGAATTCAAGGAAGCCCTGGGCTTGTGGCTCTAGTCAATTTTGAGCCTTGATTTCAACTCCTATGAGATATGATGTATATTGGGAGCTGTGTCCTTCAATTCCCTATGAGATACGATATGGTATGGCGTGGGACCTGTATTCTGTGATGGTTTCAATTTTGAGCCCTGGTTTCAACCCCCTATGTGATACGATACGATGTGATGTTGCGTGGGAGTAGTGTTAGTTCATGAGTAAACAATTATTAATTTCAACCCTGGTTTCAACCCCCTATGAGATACGATACGATGTGATGTTGCGTGGGAGCTGTGTTCTGTGACGGTTTCAACCCCCTATGAGATACGATACGATGTGATGTTGCGTGGGTGTAGTGTTAGTTCATGAGTAAACAATTATTAATTTCAACCCTGGTTTCAACCCCCTATGAGATACGATACGATGTGATGTTGCGTGGGAGCTGTGTTCTGTGACGGTTTCAACCCCCTATGAGATACGATACGATGTGATGTTGCGTGGGCGTAGTGTTAGTTCATGAGTAAACAATTATTAATTTCAACCCTGGTTTCAACCCCCTATGAGATACGATACAATGTGATGTTGCGTGGGAGCTGTGTTCTGTGACGGTTTCAACCCCCTATGAGATACGATACGATGTGATGTTGCGTGGGTGTAGTGTTAGTTCATGAGTAACAATTATTGGCCTGACTGGCTGCAGCTGATTATTAATATTGCTAGCGCTAATTAAGAACTGACGGAAGCAGAGTTGATGAGGAAACCAATTATTACCTGTCGTAGAAACAACGATGACATGTTTCTCAGAATACTGTCGGCGGGAAAAAATTAAATACTGTATTTCTCCGATTAAGCGCACAGTGCGGGTGCACTTTGGGAAAATGTCCTGAATATAAGGTGCCGGTAATCATCAATTTAACCCCATACCCCGATCGCTATCTCTTTCTCTGTGAAAAATAGGGGTCCGTTTAATAGGCGGGGTCCAGATATTGGATGAATACGGTACTGTTTTTGTCTATTTCTATGCGAGTCATTTATTTCATTCAAAGGTGGTAGGATAATTAAATGCTGCTTTTGTCAATTTCGATGTGGAATAATCAAATACTATTTTTGTCTATTTCAATGTGAGTCATTTATTTCATTCAAAGGTGGTGAAATAATTAAATTTTATTTTTGTCAATTTCAGTGTAATTTGAAGGATGACATGTAAGTAGCTAGTTGTAGGTGAAATAATTAATTACTATTTTTGTCCATTTTAATGGGAGTCATTTAATTTATTTCATTCAAAGGTGGTGAAATAATTAAATTTTACTTTTGTCAATTTCAGTGTAATTTATTTCATTCAAAGATGATGGAATAACGAAATGCTGCGCATGTCTATTTTGCTGTAAGCCGTTTATTTCATTAAAAGGGTGTGGTGTCTTATGGTAAACACAGGTGGCGCCAGGGGTAGTCACCTGCATCATATCGTAAATTCTCTAAAATTTAGACCACCCTCGGAATATTGCTTGTGCTAATCAAGAACTGACAGACGCACATCAGCTGATGAGGAAAACAATTATTTGTCGTAGAAACAAGGATGACATGTCTCAGTAGACTAGCTACCTGTCAGCGGAAAAAAATTAGATACTGTATTTGTCCGATTAAGCACACGGTGCGAGTGCATTTTGGGAAAATGTCCTGTACACAGGGTGCCGGTAATCACCCATTAAACCCCATATCCTGATCGCTATCTCTTTCTCCGTGAAAAATAGGGGGGTGCAGTTAATTGGTGGGGTGTAGGTTATTGGCTGAATACGGTACTGTTTTTGTCTATTTCGATGTGAATCCTTTACTTCATTCAAAGATGGAGGAATATTCAAATGCTGCTTTTGTCTTTTTTTAATGTGCACCCTCAACCCATAAAAATCGTTAAAAAAAGTGTCCCAAATTACCAAGAAATTAAAGTAATCAGTGTTTTCAGGCAGAGTTAGATAGGCGCAAAGCACCTACTACCAGTTTGTAAGTAAGTATAATGTTGTTATTTAACAATAGATGGCAGCACATTAGTCCGGGGTTGTAGTTAATAATTGTGTTATCTACCGCAGCTCTTGTTGGCGAACTGTCTTTTGATTGGATAAACCAAAATCAAACTCACCTCTAATTGGCTGATCAGGTCAGTGAAGGTTTGGGCAAAAAGAAATGTTATGCTTGTGGTTACATGACCCCCACAAAAAGGGTCGGTCGGTAAGCTTTTTTTTTCACTTTTTCTTTTTGCTGATTGCCAGGTATTTTAATAAGAAGTGCCAATATATAGATATTCAGTTAGGTTGTATTGTGCATGTATGATTATATGTATCATTTTTAGGCTAATATGAGTTTATACATAGTACTTGTACTACTGTAAGATTTAAAACAAGTCCCTTGTGTACCTGCAGTTCTTTTGTGTACCTGCATTAAGACCAAAAAAGCCTAAAAGAGCTTTACAGTAGGGGGGTCAAAACTGGTTCGGTAGGGTAACCACAAACATAACTTTTTTTTGGCCTTGGCTAACTGTGACAATTACAAGAAGCGAATGATGAATATCTTACCTTTTCTAGGTTCTGGAAGATGGCTTGATGTTGTTGTTGCGTGAGAAAAGAGCTCTTCAGTGGCTGGAGGTAGCTCTGGATTCCCGCTTGTACGATATCAAGGAAATGCTGCTCACACTGCACCAGCTTCTGAACAACTGTCTGTTTCTGCTGCTCAGACGTCGTCAGATCCTGAAAACAAATGAAACAATAATGGAGGTTAGTACTGGTACTTAAGGTGGGTCCAGCACTTAGGACATTTCCGACATTAGCTAGCATTTTCTTCATTTACAGCTTGTAGGTGATTGTAACACCCAATAAACTATATATTTTCTGTAAGAAGACCTTTTATGCTACTTCTTAATGCTACTTTGATTTAGCTTTTCTTAAATGTCAGAGTTTTATTATAAAAAATGTAATATGTTATTTTTTCAATTAAATCACTTTCCGCCCACAGCAGCGGGTCAGAACGCCAACTTAACTTGGATGGATTATAAGTTCATTTATGAACCTTGGATTTTCAATAGGATGCCCACTTCGCGAGATGTGAGGGAAATTAACTCATTTCTCTGGAAAGACCACCCCCACCTGGCTTTGACATTAGATATCTGCCACAATAATGCAAATAAAATAAATCCAAGACAAATTTTCTAGGTACATGTATGAACTTGTAATCCATCCAAGTTAAATTGGCGTTTTGTCCCGCTGCTGCGCGGGCTGAAAGTGATTTAATTGAAAAAATAACATTTTACATTTTTCTCAATAAAACTCTGACATCTAAGAATAGATAAATCAAAATAGCACTGAGATGTAGCTAGAAAGCTCTTCCTTTAGAAAATATATAGTTTACTGGGTGTTACAATCCCCTACAAGCTATAAATGACGAAAATGCTAGCTAATGTCCTAAGTGCTGGACCCACCTTAATAGGATAACAAATACCAATATTGAATGGGAAAAAGTATTGTATTGTTTAAGACTGGTTAACCAATACTTCTTAATGGTATAAGATTAACATAACTGCTACCGGTCATACTCCCCAAGAGGGCAGTTCACTATTTATTAGCAAAACTCTAACCCTATTAATGCCACATATGTATAGAGGCATGTGTTATCTAATGAGACAGGCAAGCATATACGCATACAAGATGATCAAATTTATTTCAAAACGAGACTGGCCTGCGAAACAAACTGTGGGGTTAATTTGTGAAAATAGGGTCATTTTTACATTTGTTAAAGTTTGCAACCTTTTCCTCATAATCAGATCAATTGAGAATGTCTAGGCCATCACCGAGAAGAGTGAGAGACCATGTTTGATAAATATATGAAGAGCAATTGGTAAAGCCAAAAGAAACCGCCACTTTCAGGCAAATATTTCTCATAATAGCCTTATCAAGATACGTCAATTTCGGTTAGACTTTATGTATACTTTAGATAAAAATAGGATTGATTAATTGATTGATTGATTTTATTGATCTCAAAACAAACTCAGTACAAAGCTATGCCATTGATATACATGTTAAGGATTATGGGAATGGCCAAGGTCAAGGTCATGACTTACCTGGAAGGTCAAGGTCAGCCGTGGCATGCACTCCGTCAAGGGCATCTGTATACCCGGTAAATAGGCGTCCCATTCTGCGGTAGCACTACCCTCCTCGACCTCGTCTTCAAAACACCCCTGAGGCACCCCCGGTAGTATCGTCTGACTGACGCTGCACGCCTGGACCTCACCGAGAATCCTCCGGGAATTGGAACTCTCCTGTGTCGGGAGACCGCAACGTCGTGTTCGCTGAATATCCAGCACCAGTTGTTTCGTACTTTGTCTGCAAACGAAGGGAGCGATGAAAATTCTCAGATGAATAAAATCATGTGGATATGAAAACAGCTGGTCAACCTCAACGAGCTGGCTGCGGTGAATAACCCAAAGTTGTGTTATGCCCATATTGGTGTGCAACTTTTTCTATAATGTAAATGATACAAAAGCCCTCATTGGTCTTTATCCTAGTGACATCACACTAAGGCCAGATTCAAGACCCCTGGGATAGCCAGGCCTTCTCTTTAGCGCATACAGTAATTGGTCTCTCACTACATATCCATTGTTTTATTCATCTTAGGTAAATTGAATGCCATAATTACGTCTTTCCTCAATTAATAAGCAATTTCCTCGGCTCACTCCTTGTGAGGTTGCTGCCATCACTGTCGCGCCAGCTTGCATCAGACTCCGACAATCGTCAGGTAATCGCATTAACACAATTAGGTCCTTAGGAAATTACTCTCAATGCAAAACAACATGACAGTTAGCACATGAAAATCGCCAGCTGACAAGAGAATTAGCAGTTATGGTTGTGTTGTAGTCGTTTATCAATATCTTTTTCTGCCATTCTAGGAATTCATAAAAAGCACATCACTAGCCAAAGATTTCTCAAAACCGAAAACAATATGTCAGTCATGACTGTCTCCCCCACAAGATAATTAGCGGATGGGCAATGGGGTTTTGTTTTCTTCAATTACTTTTCATGCCATTGTAGCTGTTTGTCATCATCTTTTTCTGCCTTTCTAGGTATTCATATAACACAATTACATTGCTAGAAAAAAAGGTTTTTCATTAGAAATTTTAAAAGAAATTTAACAAAATATTGTAGGAAAAAGACATGTACAAGCTAGCATTGGAGAACCCACTCAGAACACCTAATGAGGTATTTTACAAGAGGGGCATGTGATAAAGTTGCCAGTGACTTGGGGTTAGGTGATGGTTTTGCCTGGTACTCTGTTTTCCTCCACCACTTACAATTGGCTAGTCACGAATTACCTGCACTATTGCATAAATGTGACAAAAACAAAAAAAATCCAAATTGTAGAATCTACTTTACAAGATATTTCACCAAATAGTATTCATGCAAAATGAATATAAATTGTACTCACTTGACTATTCTGACGACACTTTCTGCTGTTGAGCGTGATACGTTCTGACCGTTTATTCTCACGATATAATCTCCCTCTCGGAGACCCGCTCCTTCAGCCGCTGATGCTAAAATGAAAATAGTTTGAAAAATATAAATATGTAATCATAATATAGTAAAAATGATAATAGTAATAGTAATGATAATAATCATAATAATAATAATAATAATAATAATAATAATAATAATAATAATGATAATAATAATAATGATAATAATAATAATGATAATAATAATAATGATGATATTAATAATGATAATAATAATGATAATAATAATGATAATAAAAGTAATAGTAATAATAATAATAACAATAATAATAATAATAATAATAATAATAATAATGATAATAATAATGATAATGATAATGATAATAATAATAATAATAATGATAATGATAATAATAATAATAATATTGATAATGATAACAATAATAACTACGGTGAAGCTATAGCCATACTTTAGTGTGTGTTTTGATTAATAGAGGGCGTTACTCACCAACATCCACCATTCCCACTCTGACGGGACTGCAGCCCACCACTGTGAAACCATAGCCACTACGGCCCCTTTTCACTGTGACCTGGAAGTAGAAAGTTCACAAAATGAGGTTAAGGTCAACCAGAGGTTAATTCAAGGTCAGTACAAAATAATATAGAATGACCAATGTAGCAACAGAGGGTTAAGTTTTTAATTCATTGTATCTGGAATGCACACAGCTCTGGCAGCAATAAATAATAAATAATAGAGTAATATATGAAATACATTTAAAGAGGAATCGTTAATTCAAAGAAACATTAACTTTCGGTCAAATATTCCTCAATACATCTTTAAAAATCTGAAAATTCTTCATGGAAATGTTTGCCTGTCCAAAAAGGAGTTTTTCATGAAATGGCCTGTCTACAAAACAGGCTGGAAGGGTCCTGGCTAAGTCCCTGTTTGCAAGTGAGTGCTGAGCTAAATATAAGACTTGAGTTGGTAATGCTAAAAGATGTGACAAACTTATTTGGTCTAAGGCTAGGCTGTACTTACTGTAAAAGGATCCATCCATAGAATATCTCTGTTCACTTGTGGAATAGATTTGCCTGGAAAATGAAGGTAAAAAAGGGTAAAAGAGGTCAATGAAAAAAAAGAAACAGTGAGTGTAAATATGATTAGAAATCAACTTACTTGGAAGGTGGAAGGGCGGGAAAAACTTAAGGATAAGAATCTTTTTGCGACAAAACTTGTCAGGGTTGGGTTACAGGATACAAACAACTTTCTTTTTGGTCCTAAATCTGATTTCCAACTGACATGCACTCATTGTCTTGATGGCTCTCAACATAAACGGATCAAACAAGATCAAATTATTGAATCATCAAATCCCTCAAAAATAACAGCTCTCAGTCAAATGCTTCATAACATTTTGCTTTTTTTATCAAGATATTTCCACGAATGTGAGAGCTATTGTTATTTTAGAGATGTAAATGAGCTTATTGTGTGTTTTCCTCACCTTTCTGTAAGCTGTCAGTTTTTGGCTCATTCACCACCAGATGTTTTCCTCGTCCAACATCCTCTGTAAGAAGGTAGTACCAGCCATTGATCTGCTGGAAGACAAAGCAATAAATAAATGAATAAACATGTAAACATATACTTAAATGAATGATTAATGAATGAATAAATGAATGAATGAATGAACAAATAAATGAATAAATAAATAAATAAATAAATATATAGGCAAATGAATAAACGAATATATAAATAAATGAATAAAATAAAATAAACAAATAGAGGAAAAAACGAAAAGAATAAAAATAAATGAATATACATGTATAATATATATATATGTTTAAAAAATTAAATGAATAAATAAATTAATGAGTAAATGAATGAATGAATAAAAAATAAACAGATAAATAATCAAATAAATTAATCAATCAATGAATAAATAAATAAAAATTCACAAGTATTACCTTTTTGGAAGACAACAAATGACGAACACCAAAGGACATCCCTCCTAGGAACTCTATCCTCCTGGAATATAGAATATACTGATTTACAGAACAATCAGGTCTAGAAACAAAAGAAATCTCAAAAGAATAACATAGCAATAACAATGATAACAATAATGATAAGAAGAAGAGCATGCTCATGTTTATATATTTGTGTCAGACTTATGCATAGGCAGAGGTTCCGAAAAAAGTGCCTGATGGCAACGGTGGAGTGAAGAGGACCAGTGTCCACTACACCAATAGCATAAGTTTATTAACCCTTCAAAGTGACCACCCCTCTATGTTTGCTGGTTCACTTTAGAGAGATTCCACTGTCAATATATTATTCCACAATTGATAATTTTAAAAAGTCGAAATTCTTTTGACTTATATTGAAGAAAATTTGTCATAACTTACCCTTTCTCTAGATCTTTGTGCCAAACTGATACCAGTAACCTTCTTCTTGAGTCCTCCTTTAGTAGTTCACTGGAAAAAGCAAAGATAATTAATAATACTTCATTGAAACAATTCTTAGAATATGAGCACTAAATACCAAGTTACATTAGTACCCATCAAAACTCTCAACAAAAAACATTAGTAGGATGGTATTCATTTGTTTTGGGAATGAACTACCAAATATTAATTTCAAATATCATGTTAGCCCCTGTAAATCCAATCATTCCCTATCTAACAAAGCTTAAAATACCAAGCATTTACGAGTATATTCCCAGGAAAATTGCATGGAAAACCTAGGTAATCTATGCTACATTTGGTCAGGGATACAGAATGTAATAACTAAGGATAATATGACGAGAAAGCAAAGCTTTAAATGCTCGGGCAGCTCGATGATATTTCTGCATTCCCTTTCAAATGCAGTCACAAAGTGTTTGTTATTGTTATCATTTCTTTACTTGAACTTCGCTGAAACATATTGGAAGCCCCTTAACATGAGCTTCAAATGTGTGCAATAACCACACACAGTATGCGTAGCGATCGATTGAGCAAAAATATGTCATAAAAATTACTACGACTTCAACCTGTTGCAAAATCGTCATTTCGCGACAGATGTCAACTAGAATTAAGAGACATGTAGAATTATTTGTGGCGGTTGTAGCGATTTAAACTGCATTGAAATCGATTCACGGAAAGACGAGTAAAGTCATTTCTACCGTGAACATCGAAGTTACGACTTTGGAATACGCGGAATTCCATCGTAACATGACGTCATTTCAATACGTCAGCATTTGTCGCACGTGAGCATGTATGTTTCAGTTGTTGCATAGTTCGGCGTGTGTTGCACGATAGTCGGCGACCAAGACGCTATTTCAACACAATTTAAAGGAAACAATCCAAATTTATTATTTGATTAAGAAATATTTAAAACATGAAACTATCTGGCGGCAAAATGTGCTCTTAAAGCAAAAAGTTATGCTCATTTTTCCGAGGTAATCGACCGAGCAGGGTCGAGCGAGCGAGCCCGACGAGAGACGAACAGACAGACGTCAACACCAAAAATCCTGCCTCAGTGTGTATCCTGCCATTACACTATATATATACCGTAAATGCTCGCTACGCTGAGCCGGCCTTCGGCCGACTCACTACGCGAGCTATTAATCAATAAGCAAAAATCAGAAACTGTCCCTATGACCTGAGAGTAGTAGACAGGGAGTGGGCACTGGTCATGCATCACTACGCGAGCTATTAATCAATAAGCAAAAATCAGAAACTGTCCCTATGACCTGAGAGTAGTAGACAGGGAGTGGGCACTGGTCATGCATCATCAAATTTCGCTGCCTCTCACTATCTGACCTAGATAGGATGACATCCCCAAGCCAGCCAGTCAGCCAGCCAGTCTCTCTGCTGCATGCTTACTGCACAGATCACGTGACCAATACAACCCCAGGCTACAGCACGTAACCCGAGGCGCAGATGCCGTAGAGGCTAGCATGCAGTACCTATGGGGTTGCAGATCAAGGTTATGTATTTCTCTGCTATGACATAGTGATAATACCTATCAACATTTTCCCAGCCACTATCAGTAAAATTCCTGAATTAATATAATCTGTTGGAGCCTGTTTCTCAGATTTTTTTAGTTTCTTTTCTGACCACCAGGGGGTATAATGATTCTTTAACCCCCTCCTTTCTATAACATACACCAGAGTTGACCATCTGTCATATGATGTAAGCAGTCAGGATTAATAAATATATATATAAATATACATATATATATATATATATATATATATATATATATATACATATATATATATATATATATATATATATATATATATATATATATATATATATATATATATATATATATATATATATATCCATATATCTAATGGAGCTAGTTTTGCAGATTTTTAGTTTCTTTTCTGACCACCAGGGGGTTGTAATGATTCTTTAACCCACTCCTCCCAAAACATACACCGTAGTTGACCATCTGTCATATTCTGTAAGCAGTCAGGATAAATGGGGTTCTGCTTTAAATAGCACATCCAACACCCTCTCCCAGGGTGCTACCCCTGGGGTGCCATCCTGTGGTACACACCACCCTGCTGGGGTACAACCCTAGCATCTCCTCACATGCCCCATACCCCCTAGGTACCCACATCTGCCACTAGCATCAGACAGCCTAGACTATATAGCTATTAGCAAAGGTTTATTAACATATGTTAATAAACCTTTGCTATTAGGCTTTACTTAGCCTAGATCTAGGCTTCAAAATCTATATCATCTTTGACATGAAAACAATCCCAACTCACAACTGTGTCCCCTTACCAGATGTACCTCAGACTTCCTAGGAAATCAAGGGATTTTCCTAGGATAATCCTAGGAATTCCTTGGTATTCCCAGGTTCATTTGGTTAGGGTCTATCCTGATTTACTTACTTTTTCAAAAATTAAACATCTGACAAATAAATATATAGATTTCCTAATAAAAATGGCATTAAAGAGTTATGTATACCTATGTTAAATCATGACTGAAAAATCATGCCAACCTCATGTTCTACAGCCATTCAAACATCCCGTACAGCCACAGGGGAATAATAAGGCATTGTTGATGGAACTTTAGAGAGCAATTACTGCCGATAGAAGGGCCTTAGGATCAACCCCTCTGTCGTTTGTTACCTCTAAGTTTTTATTCAAAAAAAATCCATCCCCTAAAGTTTCTTACACATTTTCTGAAAAATATTAAATATTCAAAATGTCACAGAAAACAAACAACTTATTTAGGCCTATGTTAAATTACTAAAGAGTTATGTATATTTATGTTAAATTGTGACTGAAATATCACCTGAAACTCATGTTCCTTAGCCATTCAAACAGCCCACAGCCACGAGGGAATAATAAGGCATTGTTGATGGAACTTTAGAAGGCAATTGCTGCCGTTAGAAATAACATCTACTATCTCCCATAATTTACCCTTCCAATGTTAAGGCTACTTTCGTCCAAAGCACAAAGATGCAAAGATTTTTGAAAAACGTCTAAACCCTGTCACGTTGGTACTCATTGGATAGCTCTCACTGAGTACTCTCATTTGAGTACCCATTTGCCAGGATTTCAGCCATTTTTTCAGGTTTTTGCATAATTTTGTATTGGCCAAATTAGCCACCAGCAGCATAAGGGTTAAATATAAATCATGGCTGAAGAATCATCCCAACGTCATGTTCTGAACCATCCAAACATTCTATACCCACAGGGGAATAATAAGGCATTGTTGTTGGTCGCACTTTTGAGACCAATTGATGCCAATAGAAATAACATCAGCCCCCCTTAATTAAAGGGGGTGGCTGAGGCGCCTCTTAGGATCCACCCCTCTGTCAAAACATTTACTTCAGCAGTGTCAGCTGATGACAATGAATGCCGCGGTTGCTATGACTTCAGGTGATGCCCAGTAATTAGTCCAGGTAAGTCTACCCTCAGGTGAGAATTTTTCGTTACAGGTGTGTGCGGGGGAGGGGGGGGGGGCCTGGCCTGTCTGTGCTGGCCACACTTGGTTAGTGTATTAACCCTTATGCTGCTGGTGGCTAATTTGGCAAATACAAAATTATGCAAAACCCCTACAAAATGACTGAAACCCTGACATATGGGTACTCATCTGAGAGTTCTCAGTGAGAGCTATCCAATGAATACCAACTTGACAGGGTTTAGATGATTTTCAAAGATTGTGCGTACTTGTGCTTTGGATGAAAGTAGCCTCAGGGTTAGGTGGAATTTCTCGTTAACAGGTGTGGGGGACACTGGCGTGTCTCTAGTGGCCAGACAGGTTAGTGTATTAAGGTATGATTAGGCTTGGGTCATTATCATCATCTAAATGGTTCCTCTAATCAGCATCAGCCCACCATAGGACTATGTAATAGCACTGTAGATTCCATACTACATATAACAGGTGGCTAGGTGTCTAACTTCAGGTAAGGCCGCAGCAAGACAATCCATTGCATTGCAAAAAGTCTATTCTAAATATGTCTAATTTTCTAATTTTCCTAAATATATGAAATACCAACTGGCTGTCACTGTATCCAAGAGCCATAATTATTTAAACCCCTAGTATATGAACAAACTTTTCTCATATACATGTCAAGAAAACCACAGCTATGGTACTCGAAATGCCATCTCCTCACTATCAGCTCTTCCAAAATGTAATAATCAATTGGACAAAAAAGCATTTCATACCCAGGGCCCAAAGTTTGGAATAGCTAAAACTGAAGCAATCAGTAAGATCACAGGAAGATACTTCTAAAGCCATGCGAAGCCCAACTCACAACTCTCCCTCAAATATATTGTAAAAAGTACTGAAAATGGTGCTTGATTTTAAATTCATTTCCGAAAATGTTATCATCATATGTCCAGACACCACTGGCTTGATTTTAAATTCATTTTCCAAAGTGTCCTAGACTCATATGTCCAGACAACACTTGTCGTGTGGGTCTGCAGGCATGACTGGTGTAAGCTAATATTAAGTGTTTGAATCAGGACACAGTGCTCAAGGGAGGGATTATCTTATCATCTGACAACTAATGACATACATCTGCTTAGTGACCGGTATCTGTTGACCACCCTCTATCTAGCACTGGTCAGCCTGCTTGACCAGTGCTAGTCAGACACTGGTCTTTATCTTAAAGGAACAGCTGGAACCCTGCCTCTCAAAGGAAACATATATATATATATATATATATATATATATATATATATATATATATATATATATATATATATATATATATATATATATATATGTGTGTATATATATATATGTATATATATATATATATGTATATATATATATATATATATATATATATATATATATATATATATATATATATATATATATATATATATATATATATATATATATATATATATATGTGTATATATATATATATATATATATATATATATATATATATATATATATATATATATATATATATACATATATATATATATATACATATATATATATATACATATATATATATATATATATTTATATATATATATATATATATATATATATATATATATATATATATATATATATATATATATATATATATATATATATATATATATATATATATATATATATAAAATAATGACATACATCTGCTTAGAGACCAGTTTCTGTCGACCACCCCCTATCTAGCACTGGTCATCTGGTCAGCCTGCTCGACCAGCACTGGCCAGACACTGGTCTTTATCTTATTATCTTAGAGAAACAGCTGGAATCTTGTATCTCAAAGGAAACACAGAGATAGCTGTTCTATTCATTACAGTAAAATCTCAGTAATTTGGTACACTTTTTAATTATTACAATTTTTATGGGTTCTGTGAGGCCCTTTTTTCTGAAAATACCTTGATTTTGTATCGGCAAGATTTATAGCCAGGTCTATATTTTGTGAAATGGCAACTGATGATAGAACGAGGGTTGCCCATATTTCCCATTAATTATTTTGCAAAATACTTATAGTGGACAAAATTCTTAAGGGGGTCTAAATTTCTAAGAACTAATGGTAGTTGTTGTTTAGTGGCTACTTCTTAAAGTTAACACTTAATAAAAAGGTAATAATTTAGCACTATTTACAAATAATTTCAACTTGTTACTTTTTAACCCATTTACACTCAGAAAGGCCAAAACAGGCCTGACGATTTTGGAAATATCTTTCTAACAAAAGCATTTTTTGGAAAATATTTGATAAGATACGTTAACCAGTGGTCAAAGAACAACTCTCCTTCAAAAATTTTGTAAACTTTTGCTTTATTCCCAAGTTATTTTCAAAAGTATGAAAGTAGCAGACGATATACTCACAAAGAGAATTTCTGGTCATATATTGGTTGATTGCAGTCTGTATAAATCTCTGTCTTACAGCGCGTCCTTTTCTTCTCATCTGGAACCAGAGCAAGCTGAAAAGAACAAAGGAAATATGATATAACAATATATTACATAACAATAGATTATATAACAAAATATTCAGTTACCCATTCATGCGTATCATGCTAAGAACTTTTACCCAAAAGTTGTGTCTGAATGCTGTCATACTTTCTTAAAATATTAAAATCAATAAAATGTAAACACTCAGAGGAAATGTGTTTTTTTATTAAATATTTTTCAACTTTCTGATTTATGTTCCAATTTCTTACTGTGCATACTCTCCAGATGCTAATGTGTTAGAGGGAAACTATTGGTTGGGTTCTTTTTACACCATACCTTCTCCAAATATTTTCTCGTAGATGAGATCTCTCTATTATAACATGAATAGACTGGGTTCTTATTGTACCCTATCTCCTAAACTGGGTGGGCCAGCTATGTCTCATTATCACAGGAGTTTGTTTTATAAGATGTCAACGCAAAGGTTGACTCCATTCCTATGGTCATCTTAATGAACTTACATAACTCTCAATCAAAACAAAATCATCCACAAATCAAGACATGACTTATTCAAATAAACAGTTCTGCAGGCTCTAGGGGTAAGAATGTGATTGTGAAATCATTAGCGATAAGGGCTCAACAAAGGAGATAGTCATCCTAACTAAGCTTCCACAATTAGCCAAATGTTCTATCCAGTAGACCCAATGCAAGGATAGATAGCCTTCACAGACTCTTTCAAGGGAAGTAGTTGGTGGGGTTCTGAGTGACATTTTAGCAACAAAATTTTCCAAAAGATTTTTTGGTCAAAAGAATATCCCCTTAATAGTCCGGGCCTTTTTGGTCGTATTCAACAGGAATGAATATATGTTAAGCTAATCATGCCTGTCTATTTTGATAAAATTTGTCTCATGAAAATAATTTTGGAAATCGTTGAAGGATATATTTTGTGAAAACTTAACGTCCTTTTAAATTTTCAATTTCTCTTTGAAATAATTCCACCAGAGATAGTGTATTATTACCAATTTATCTTCGAAAGCATCAGAGATCAAAAACAAACTTGGCATGGATAGGCACCCTCCCAGAGGGGTGGCTGTCTACAGCACTACCCTAACTTATACAATGTTACCCCAAATGCCTACAAACCAAGGGTGTTGGCTGCAGCGGTTATTAGGGTGCCCTAACTGTTGTAATGTTACCGCACTCCTCAACAGAGCCAATCATGATTGTCTGTAGGACCAGGGAGTGAGGCACCCAACTTAGGGTACAGTAGGGTACAGCAGGGTGTCGTAAGGGTTGCAATGTTACCCCATTGCTCCACAGAGTCAATGGTGAATGTCTGTAGGACAAGGTGTGACACCCCAACTTTGGGTACAGTAGGGTACGGTAGGGTGCCCTAAGGGTTGCAATGTTACCCCATTGCTCCACAGAGCCAATGGTGAATGTCTGTAGGACCCGGGTATGAGACACCCAATTTTGGGTAACAGCACCCCACATACCCATGGGTGCCTGTCTGGTACACAATTGTACCCAGGAAGTAAAGTAAACATGTTTGTGCAATGTTACCCTTACTTGGGAACACCGCAGAGAGAGGGTGCCACAAAGCGGGTACAACCCTAGGGGTGCTTGGGTATGGGTATGCAAGGGTATGCAATACCTATGCAATCTTAGCACACCCCATGCCACAAGGCGGGTATAGCACCCCAGGTGGGTGTCAGAGGGGTTGGGTTGCGGGTTCACAACCCTGAGTAATTTCAACACCCCTTCTACTGGATAAGGCATAGAACCCAAGGTGGGTGGGGTGTCTGCCCTTACTAAATGTAGCTGGGAAAGGATAGGAAATTGTTGGGTTTTTTCCAAGCATTATTTTAATTAATCTTGGTTATAATTTCCAGCTACTTAATATTGGTAAGGGGATTGAGGCAGGGGTGTCCAACTGTCACATTGCCGCACCAGTGGGCTACAGAGGCTAAGGAACTTTCACCAAAGCATAAAGCAAAAGGTGTAGAAAAGAAACAGAGAAAAGGAGGATTTAATTATTGCATAGACAACTCTAGCATACTAGACAGTGCAAAGTAATTTTCAGCACATACCCTGTATTCAGGGTTAATTGAATCAGCAGGGTTTGGGAAAGGGTAGCGGAAGGGGTTGGGTTTGGGGGTCATGTTACAGAATATTGAACAATACTGTGGTGAGAAGAAACCTACAATAATAGACGTGGCACCTTCCTGTCTGTGGGGCTGTGGTGAGGATAAGACAAAGCAAAGCAACGTAAAACAGATCTTGGAATCCTTTATCTATTCATGTTCTCAAGAAACTAAACCTTGAAGAACAATTTTCAACTCTGTGGCCTGAAGAATCAAAGGTATAACCCTTAAATCAGAGGGCCACAGCGAAAATAAAATCTTGTATTTGACTGTGTTACCCTAGTGAAATAAAGAGTATTATTACTATCATTATTATTATTATTATTATTATTATTATTATTATTATTATTATTATTATTATTATTATTATTATCATTATCATTATTATTATATGTCCTACAGGGTCTGCCCTCAGAGTCTAGTGGTCTAAGGCATTGCAAATGACTCTTTATATCTCCCAACACTGCCTGGGTTCTATTCCTAGCTTGGGCATGTGAGAAAGTTGCCAGTAACTTGAGACTAGCAGAGAGATATAATGTTTGTGGCTGCCCTGGTTGTCAAGCGGTCTGAGGCATGGCAACTGACTACTCATTTCCCTCACCACTGCCCGGGTTCTATTCCTATGCGGGGCATGTGAGAAAGTTGCCAGTAACTTGGGATTATCGAAAGATGTAATGTGTAGAGAGAGTACTTTCAGTGCATACCCTGTATTCAGGGTTAATTGAATCAGGGGGGTGTTAGGGAAAGGGTAGCGGAAGGGGTTGGAGTTGGGGGTCGTATTACAGAATATTGAACAATACTGTGAAGAGAACCGCTACAGACACAGACAGATGCAGAGACCTACAACAATAGTTCTAGCACCTTTGTGTCTACAGGGCTGTGAGGATATGACAAAGCAACACAGATCTTGGAATCCCTTTTCCTGTTCATGGTTTAATCAAGAACCCTTGAGAAATAATGTCTGGGGCTTCCCTGATAGTCATGTGGTCTAAGGCATTGCAAGTGACTTACTATGCCTCTCACCACTGCCTAGTTTCGAATCCTGGCTGGGGCATGTGTGAAAGTTACCAGTGACTTGGGGTTAGGCAGTGGTTTTCACCAGGTACTTTGCTTTCTTCCACTGCTTACAACTGGTAAGTTATGACTTTGCAGCAATATTGCTAAAAAAATTGATGATAATAGAAATTTCAAATTCAAAATATAATGACTGAATTTCTGAATACTCTAGTTAACAGCTTTCAGATAAAAGGCGTATTCTTGAAGCATTTCAAGCAGTGTAGTAAGTGTGGGTACTTAATAACTTTTTTGAAAAGACACCCTAGTCAAAAGGATAACAAAGCTGACAGACAGCAGAGAGAGATTTAATATAAATAGAGCCACCCTCTCAAGTCTCAAAGATGATTAGCAGCCACCTGCTCAGCTAGCCAATCAAATTCCAGGACAGGACCGTGCCAACTGGTGATAAACGATCAGTAGACATCGTAACACCTGCCCTCCGTAGGAGGAGAGCTGTCAGATAGGGTGAGCATGATAAAAGTCAAGACAACACACCAAATAGAATAAGCCAAGACAAGAGTGGGGTGTGGGGAACCCAGGGTAACTCACATGCTTTTGTAGCACCAGGAACTACATAACTTTAAGTCTATACTTCCTGGTAGCACATTTTATTTTTTGGAGGATTTTCCTAATTATTATTCAATATTTCATCTAAATGCGCCGATTATGTATTTCATGATAAAGGCCTGTATAAAGTTGCCTGTTTCCTGTAACCCATGCCTAACAAGGTTATACTCAAGAAATCCCTACCCATATAGATTTTTCCACCCTTCCAACACCCAATCAACATAAAACATGCATGAAATAAAATATTTCCAAGATAATAATTAAAAGATATATTTTACCTACCTACCCCATTTCTTGTTAACCGTCACAGTAGACAAACCATTTTTTAGGCCTACAGTTACTTTCAAACCCTTAGCCTTTCAAGATTACATATTTCCTAAAAAAGTTACTTTCAACCTCTAAACATTCAAGATTATATACTGCCTGATAAGTTACTTCCAATCCCTAAACTGTCAAGATTATATATTTCATATTAATTTTACTTTCAACCACTTTCGAGAATATATATTTCCTGTTTAAGTTACGTTCAACCCCTAAACTTTCCATATTAACCCCAACAAGGTACTCACTGAGAGACAATGAGGGGGGTCCTACGACCAAACAGAAAAGTTCTTTCTATAAAAACAGCACTATGCAATCAACCTATATATAATATATAATATATATATATAATATATATATATATATATATATATATATATATATATATATATATATATATATATATATATATATATATATATATATATACATTAAGTTAAGTTTCAACCCCTAAACTTTCAATCTTGGCACCGAGAAACAATGAGGGGGGTCCTACAAGTAAACGGAAAAGTTCTTTCTATACAAACAGTACTATGTAATCAACCCATTGTTTCGTTCTATAGGTAAAAACAGCGAGCTTACCTTGACATAGGAGTCGGCAAAGGTTTTCCATTTAGATGCCAGATGTCGAGCTTGAATGACTGGAAGGTAAACAATGCAGAAATAAATAATAGACCGACAAAGGTTGCAAATATAGAGCAGGGTTCAGATGGGAAACAATAGAAGGGGAAGGTTAGTAGAAGTATATGGTGTTATAGCGTGATGTGAGTGTATGGTTCGCAGCTAGGTTCATCAAGAAAAGACAATAGATTTTGGGTATTGTTAAAAGGACAAAGCAAGGAAAACCCTGATTTCAGATGATCTTATAGGGATTAAACCTATACTTTCCCCTTCACATTTTAAGCATACACATACATCACATTGAATGGAGATATTGTATCTAATCAAAAAAACTAAGTGTCGTATAGTATCGTTTACATTTAAAGTAAATAGAAAATTGACTGAATTGCTACCTGGACCTCTCCATATGGAGATATTTCGCTATTTATTGTCTATGTTCTTTAAGCTTGATTTTACAAAATTAGGTCCCTGAGAGGCAGCAGTATTGTTAAAAATATTGCTATAAAATTATTATAAGGTATCGTATTGTTGATGAAATATCGGTGTCAAATCATATTGTGAAAAATTCACAGGTACCAATTCTTAATTCTCTAAGCATATAAGCAAAATTTTCAAAGCTGACCGTGCTGAATCAAATGAAATTAGGTCTCTTGGAGGCAGGCAGTACCATTTGGAGTATTTTAAGGTATCGTATTATTGTGGAAATATCAATATAATATTGTATTGTGAATATTTTAAAGGCGCCAATCCATAATTCTCTAATATAGGTTCATATAAGCAAAATGAATTTTCAACGCTGACAGTGCTAAATTCAATAATAAAATTATGTCTCTGGTGGCAGTATCATCTAAACTATTGTTAAGGTATTGTATTGTTAATAAAATGTCGGTATCGTGAAAATTATTAAGGCGCCAATCCTTAATTCTTCAAGCATGCGTGGGTGAATGCAGAAGGCAAGAGTGCATGACTCATTAAGAAGTCCTCATCAGGGGAAAGTTGAAATTAAATATCCAACGGTTATTTTTTCTCACCATAAATTTCATGCGTCCAGCGTTGGGGGCATGCTTTATGGGAAGGGGAATTGGGGGGTCAGTAGCCCAGGGGTACAAATCTTGGGATTTCCCACATCTGCCAATCCCATGCTGATAGTTCATACACATGTTACAGGGCTATACTATAAAACCATATCTTCCGAACATGTATATTGTAATGGTAATTGTGAGAGTTATGATAATTTTAACTCTAGTTTCTAGTAAAGGTAGGATACCATACCCTGGCTGTCACCTTCCTTGAGAAACACTCTATTCAACTAAGAATTTGCGCTTTGAAATTATTATTTTTTGCGATACAATACATTACAATATAATATTGATATTTCCCCAATGATACAATATTTTTAAAGGTTCTCCTAGGTACCTTACTTTGTTAAATTCAGCCTCATAAATTTTGCTAATAAAACGCAAACTGGCTTCGTAGGGAGATGTCTGGGTAACAATTAAGTCAATTTCATAGATATTTTAAATCTTAATAAGGCCACTCCAATTTATTTACTTGTCTTACGTGCTCAGGAGGTAGGAAATGAGCCATTTTGGAATTTTAAAAATGTGACTTTTTTATTTTTTAAATTTTTTTTAGAGTCTGACGACTAGGACTGGTAGCGATATGTTTCTACCAGCCTATTCTCAACTAAATAAAATCAATCAATCTATTAATCCCTGTAACCTGAAGGGTGGGAGGTATACCTCCTCAAGTCTGAGGCTCTACTACAGCAATGATAGCTTCCTGTAGTTGATTGAATCACACTTACAAAGAATATTCTTAAAACTTGCACTTTTTTTTTTTTTTTTTGGAGTCTGACAGAAAATTTCAAAACCACTTTCGTCCGTAAGACACCAAAGATGACTTTTTTTTTGGAGTCTGACAGGATTTTTTTTCCAAAAAAAGCTTGTAAGACAAGTAATTAAATTGGAGTGGCCTAATAAAATACTATACTTAACTTTTCCAATATGATACTGACCATCTCTACCTCAGACATTTAGGAAAAGTCAATCAAATACAAAACTGTTGTTTTCTCATAAGGATATTTCCTTATCTGAGAGAGTGTGTGGGTATGAATGTTTTTACAGATTTTGTGATAGATAGGTATTGACCAATTGAACTTGAATTTCATACTTACTATGTATTGTTAGTAGTCCTGAGTTGAAGTATACTGCCAACTTGAGTTGTCCTGAAACTAGAAAAGGAAGAGAGTCAAAATCTAATAGAAAATAAAATGAATGCGATAAGTAAAACCCTAGTGGGGTAGACCTATGCAGACTACTGGAAACTTCATTATCTAGAATCAACAATTCATCAGTTACAGAACTGGACCACACCCTCCTAATTATACAGTTGTCTTAGAGAACAATAGATATATTGTTCTGCTGTCTTTACACATTGGTTCTTCAAATTATATTGTATACTTCGAGACATCCAAAATCTCTAATTTAATTGATAATTATACAGTAAGTAAAACCCTGGTGAAGGGTAGATCTAAAATGCAACTGGAAACTTCATTATCTAGAATCAACAATTCATCAGTTACAGAACTGGACCCCGCCCTCTTAATTATACAGTTGTCTTAGAGAACAATAGATTTATTGTTCTGATATTGTTAAACCAGGATTCTTCTAATTACATTGTATACCTTAAGACATCTGAAATCCCTTAGTTCATCCTCTGCAGTTGGCAGAATTGTACGCTCCTAATTCTACAGTTATCTTAGAGAACAATACATCTATTGTTCAGCTATTGTTACACCAGGATTCTTCCAATTACATTTAATTGTATGCTTTTAGACATCTGAAATCACTTGATTCATCCTTTGCAAAAGTGTACCCTCCCAGATGTACAGTTATCTGAAGAACAATAAATCTATTGTTCTGCTATTGTTACGCCATGATTTTTCCAATTACATTGTATACTTTGTATACTTTAAGACATCCAAAATCCCTAGGCTCATCCTTTGCCAAATTGTATTTTGATTAGAATCCTTGCTGTTTTTTCAACAACTTACAAGCATTCTTGTCTGAAGCAGTAACCCAAACTGCCTGGTCATTGGCCCTAAGGTTGTACCAGCAGTGGATGGGCTTAACCCTTATGCTGCTGGTGGCTAAGTTGGCCAATACAAAATAATGAAAAACCCTGAAAAATGACTAAAACCCTGACATATTGGTACTCATCTGAGAGGACTTAGCGAGAGCTATCCAATTAATACCAACATGACAGGGTTTAGATGGTTTTCGAAAAACATTTAATTTCATATCTATGCATATGGTCAATAAATATTACAATTACAATTACTATTGCGTACATGTGCTTTAATTTTGAAGGATTAAGTCACTAATCCTTATCGGAAAGTATCATTAAAAATTTCATTACACTATCGTATTTTTGAGGAAAAATTAATATTGTATCGTTCAACAAAAATACTAAAGGAGCAAAACCCTACCCCCAACATGTCCTGAAAACCAAAATTAGACTGGCCCCAATTTTCAGTAGCCCTGGGCTAGTGGGCTACCTTTGTGGCCATGCTTCAGTGTCCAGCCTCAGGTTGTACGGGCTAAGAATGGGATTAATTCACTAATCCTAATTACATAGGATTACCCTCCTACCAGAAGTTTACTAGCTAAGAGAAAGGGATTAAGAAACTAATACCATCTTTTTATTGGGCACACCCTGTGTTAGATCTCACAACCCAAAACAAATCACCTTTGGACAAAGCTTCTTAAAAATTCCTTTCTGAAGTACATGAGCTGATTTTCCTCTTTCCACAAACTCCTTTCTACCAAGTATACAAGCTCATTTACCTCTTTATCTAGACCATGACCAAAACAAAAAGGGGATTACCTACAAGTATATCTTCTATAGGAACCAAGTAGTTCAACATAAGCTTAAAACAATCGCAAGTACATTGTAAAACAACATTCCAATAAGTTTACCTTGATTGGTGCTCTGCAGTGGCCCAAAACAGCTAGACTTGGTATGGATTTGAATTTCCCTTTTTGTCTCTTTTCTGCCATATTGTGGCTAAATTCTGACTAGTCAGTTGTAAGTTGTGGAGGAACCTGGAGTACCCGGCGAAAACCACCGCCTAACCCTAAGTCATTGGCAACTTTTTCACATACCCCAACCAGGTTTCTATAGTATTGGTGATATATTTCTGACCATTCCAGGGGATATACTTCATGGAGAAATAGAAATTATAACTCAACCAGCAACTTTATTTCATAACTTTTGAAAATTTGTTTTTTCTAAAATATTTATGTCAACAAATATCATAGCACTAAAATATTTATATCAACAAATATCATAGCACTCAGATACGTTTTACAAGGGAATATTAATAGTAGTGGTGTAGGCATTAACAAGGCTTTTGAAGATGCAATTGGGCTCTGTGGAAAAAACTTCATTTTGAGCCCTGTACTTCCTTAGACTCAGAACAGTGTTCGACATTCCCAGGGGCATATGCCCCTAGATTTTGCTGTGGGCCATTAGATTTTTCAGGCTAGGGGCCAAAAATTAGTATGTATAATAACCAGAAATCCTGTTTTTGACTGCTTATTTTAATCAAAAGACCTGTTCGGGCCCCTAGACTGAAATCCTAGTGTCAGACCCTGCAGAATGCCAGCAGCAGCAGTAGTGTAGCAGGAAGTAGACAGAGTCTGGTAGCAGAGTTCTGGGTATGAAAGGGTTAATCTAGAATTAGGGTTTGAAACATGTATTCACCTCTATGGTGAAATCAGGAAGTACCCAAAATGACACCTATCAACACTAAACATCCCTCAACAGAACTCTGCAGCCAGTACCTGTCTACTTCCTGCTTCACTCACTACTGCTGGCATTGTGAGAAGGAAGTACAGGGGTCGAAATGAAGTCTTTTCTTGGGAGTCCAATTGCATCTACAAAAGCGACTTTAAGGTACTGTCACCCTGTTTATGGAAGCCAGTACATCTTTCTACTGTGGAATCAGGAAGTACCCAACATGACACCTACCAACACTAATCATCCGTCAACAGATGCGTCCAAGGCCAGACGTCTACTTCCTTCTACACTACTGCTGCTGCTGGCATTCTGATTTTTGGAAATATATGTATTAATCATAAAGTTTACCAAAATTGACTTGTTACTGTAAAATCGGAAAAGATTGTGTTAGTTTAACTTTTGCGGTTTTTAGCATTAAGCCTCGGACGCAAAAAATGCAAAATTCGATATTTTGTAAATTTGCCAAACTTACTCTACACAATCTTAAGTGAATCTACAGTATTTTTGTATGCAACAGTTGTATTATATGTGGGTGGGGTAGAACTCCTAACAATTGTTTTCCTTGTTTCTGCTTGGTTGAACTGTTTCAGGATAATAATGCATAATTTTGAGAGATTATGATGCCATTGGCATGAGGCAGTGTTGTACCGCTCTTAGATCATGATTAGATCATCAGGGTAGCTTCAGGCAGCTGCAGCAGCGGTAAGGAACGGAAGGATAAAGTGTGCCCAGTACAAATCTATTGTAATCATCCACTCATGCATACTGATTAAGAGATGAAATGCCTATAGTTTGTATGAAGTTAGCATCAGTTTTATTAGAAAATAACTAGAGGACTATTAATTCCCTGTATTATGATTACAAGTCCTGTTATCATCATTATAAGTATCATTACTATTATATGTATTATTATTGTTATTGTTATTATTGTTATTTTTGTCTTTTGTCATTACTGTCATTATTATCATTATTATTATCATTATTATCATCATTATCATTATCATCATCATCATTGACATTATCATCATTGATGATTGGCATTTGATATAGCACACAGAGATTTATTTGCTGCAATGCTCACAACCCCTGGTGCAGGGTACCCACATGTCTGTATCTCTCAGACACAGGTTCATCTGAGTGCAATGTAGTAGATGTAGTAGTATAATTACCATTGTTATTATCATCATTATCATCATCATTGTCATTATCTTATATCATCATTGATGATTGACAATTGATATAGCACAGAGGGATTTATATTCTCCTAAATTTGAAATCCTAGGAGCCAATTCTGCTCCCATTGGAAAAGGTTTGGTACAATCCCTGTGCATACAATGCTACCAAGTACCAATAAAATTAATGCTCACAACCCCTGATGAAGGGTCCCCACATGTCTGTATCTCTGAGAGACAGGTTCATCTGAGTGCAGCCAGCCAGCAGCGTGACATCACTAGGAAGCAGCTGTCATCTCATAACAGTGGGCATCATCCCCAGGGAGGGGACGGTTGACAACGCACCCAGGGGACTTTTATTCTAATACCACATTCAAATAGGAAATAATGCTCTTTTTTATTCATGAAATATGAACCTACTGCTCTACTACTTTCTGAAACCGCAAATATCATTATCATATGCTTTGACTATGAATGGAATGACATACCTAATCTGGGCCTCAGAAAGCTTATCTATTCAATTTTCTCAATTCAATACTTTATTTCAGACAATGGTGGTACATATACAATGGTACAAAAATGACAAACCATGATGTATCTCTTCATAATTACAGACATCACATTAGGACTGTTATAACTTTTCAAGTGTGCTGTTTGTTATCGGAATTCCATTCCATGAGACCGCTGAAATCACAGGCAACACAACAACCCTCGATCTACCAGCTGCCTGTCACATGAGATATCTTTAACCCTTTATGCCTGCAGAGGACCAAAACAATCTTACAGTATTGCTGATAATTTCTTAAGAAAATAGAAACTTTTGGAAAGATTTTCAACAAAAAATGTTGGTCAGATATCTACCAACAAATCTTCTTCAATGTTTTGTGAATATTTGCTTTATTCTAGAGTTGATAATTTCTTAACACAATGACCCTCGATCTACCAGCTGCCTGTCACATGAGATATCTTTAACCCTTTTATGCCTGCAGAGGACCAAAACAATCTTACAGTATTGCTGATAATTTCTTAAGAAAATAGAAACAAGAAATGTTGATCAGAAATCTACCAGCAACTCTCCTTTTGTTAATTTAAGCTTCATTCTCGAGTTTTGTTTTGTATTCAAAAGTATTAAAGACAATACTTTTCAGGGAAGACACTGAGCATGATTGGTTTAAGTTACACACTATAGCTAATTTGAATATTGCATATAGAATAGAATAATATACAATAGAAATATGAAGAGGTATTTTTATTTCCATATATTAAAAGGAACATCTTTAATTCAATCATTTTTCAAACTTTTGCTTTGTCCTGAAGATATTTCCATACATGTGTGTCACATTATGTGTTCCATGCTCCGGCTGTGAGGTGGTTAATTTCAGGCAGATGTTTAGTTTATGTTTCATAGACCGTTTGTTAGGAAAATATTCAGTTATTACCCCATAAAATTAGAAAATTACCTCAAAAATGAAAATTCTTCATATAATTTTTTGCCTGTCCAAAAAGTAGGTTTTCATGACACTGCCTGTCCAAAAGACAGGCTGGACAGGTCCTGGTCAAGTCTTTACATGTGTGTCTGCTGTCAGATAATGCGTTACATGCCCCAGCTGTGAAAGGGTTAATAGGCAGATGTTCGGAGGTGATGTCACAGAGCTTGCACAGTCAGAGATTAGGGAGATATTCTATCTCTGCAGCAGGCCTGTAAGCTGGTCAGATAAGACATCTCCTCAGTGGTCACTAACGGCTGATGAGCACTCTATTAGGCCCTGGACAACTGGACATCGAGAAAATCCAATCTCACACTCAATTTGGTTCAATAAATATCAATATCAAAACTAATTGATTGAGTTAGGAGAGATTTATATAGAATACAACTTCTCAGTGGTCACTTACAACTACTGACCACTCTATTAGGCCCTGGACAACTGGACACTGAGAAAAGCTGATCACACGCCCAATTGGTTCAATAAATATCAATATCAAAACTAATTGATTGAGTTAGGAGAGATTTATATACAACTCCTCAGTGGTCAGTAACAACTGCTGACCACTCTATTAGGCCCTCATCTACTAGAGACAGAAAAGCCAATCTCACGCTCAATTGGTTCAATAAATATCAATATCAAGAGTAATTGATTGAATGAGGAAGGATCTATATAAGTTTATCTGTCTTGATCATTTAACCAGAGGTACATTACATTGACCACACCGGAGGCCCTTAACCAACTGGTCAGTGAGAAAAGCCAATCTCACGCGCAATTGATTCAATAAATATCAATAGTAAGAAAAATTAATCGAGTTAGGAAGGAACTATATAGGTAAATCTGTCTCTTTTTAACCCTTCCATGCTGTGAGTAACAAGTCTTAATGAATATGTTGAGAATAAATACAATATTGCAATGTTGTTCCATGTTTATTTACAAGAAAAAGATTATCTTTGAAGAATTATAAATTTCTTAAATATGCTCCTAGAAACTGGTCATGAATTTTTGAAATTTTGGAATACATATGTCTGCATTCCTTCAGAGTCTGTTTTTCTTTCCGAGAAATTATTTACAAAAAATTTAGGGTGCACTGTGAGTTTTGAGGGTTTGGGTAAAGGGAACCCAAAAGATGCCCAGAAACCCTGCTGGCTAAAACTATGCTTGTACTAGATGAAGACATGCTGATAAGCCTTTAAAAGGGAAGTATTGTATTTCCAATATATCTAGAGTAAGGATAACCTTAACAGCGGCGAAACCATGCACACTTCACCTGAGTTCATTTTGAGGATAATTCATTTATAAGTATCATACTAATCACCCAATTAGAGTTCAAACAGAGGTAGGCAAAACAATTTCAAAAAAGGTCTAATTATGAGTTAAGAAATGGGGTTTCTGCTGGTAGCTAATGTGGCCAATACAAAAGTATGCAAAAAACCCTGAAAATGACTGAAACCCTGGCATATAGGTACTCCTCTGAGAGTACTTAGCGAGAGCTATTCAATGATTACCAACATGACAGGTTTTGGATGGTTTTCAAAAATATTTGCGTCATTATGCTTTGGATGAAAGAAGCCTCAGCATTGGAAGGGTTCAGCATTAATGGGTTAACCCTTTCTTCCTCTCTAGCAGAGATCAGCTGAACTAACACATTAGGAGGTAAGTGCAGGTGATTGTAGTAAGATACAGCAAGACAAACACTCCAGGGACTTTAAGTGTTACCCGTCAGGTGAACTGGTTACGTAACAGGCTCTTAAAGGCTGGATACAGGAAAACAATGCAGGAAGTGAGCAAAGCACACGCCACCCAAGGCCATGAGTAATCTATTCTAGATACACTATGTATGTATGTATGTGTGCGTGTGTATGTTTGTATGTGTGCATGTATGTATGCATGCATGTATGTATATATATGTATGTGTATGTATGAATGTACGTGTGTATGTATGCATGCATGCATGTATTAGTATAAGTATATAGGAGTGTATGCATTTATGTGTGTATGTATGTATGTGCATATCTATGTATGTATGTATCTATGTATGTATGTGCGTATCTATGCATGTATATATGTATGTATGTATGAGTGTATGTATGTATGTTTGTGGGTATCTATGTCTGTATGTGCAAATCTATGTACGTATGTGTGTAAGTGTGTGCGTGTATGTATGAAGGCATGTATACTTATTGAGTGTGACGGCATCTTATTATATCATTGACAGTTGACACATCAAGGCAACCAGCTGGCATGTTTAGCATAGGCCTTCTTTGCTGCTCTAGCTGTGTATAAGGTAATGCTAACGTACAGCAACAAGGCAGAGAGGGAAGGAATGGATATTACCTTAGATAATTAATTAATCAACTAGTGTACTTCATAACATAATGCAATAAGATAGAGATGGATAGAATTAATCAAAATTAATGCATACCCTTAAAGTAGGGTGGATTAAGTAGGATATTTCGAGGCCATGTATTTCAGGGTAACTGTTGGTGTTACCTTAGTACCACAGCCCCACCCCCTAAATCCACAGTAATAATTGTTCCCATTGTTATGGTATTACCTTAGATAAAGGGAACATTTGTGGTACATCATTATCAAGATATCAATGCAGACCGACTGCAGCTGTGGGGTATAGGGATCAGTTCATGTTACAATGAACTGATGTGCTGAGAGATAGAGCTGCCATTATGAATTTCTTCATTAAATCAGATGTTGCCGGTATTGTGAATTGCTTTTGGTATATAATACAATACAGTATTTTGGGTGCAATCAGGGTCATGTACCTACAGATTCCTGGTACTGCTTTCATCCAAAACATAAGCTGTTGTTCTCAATGTTTATATTGAATTGGAAGTCTCTAGGTTACTTATGTCTGGCGTGCCATATACAACCATCAAAAATGTAATATATTATGAGATTTTCAGTCTTGAGGGATGCATTGAGATGGGAAAGGGTTAATATGAAAATGAAATGTATTTCTGCTGGTAGCATCCTCATCTGAAAAAAAATATTGACTGCATCTGAGGGGGTGAGGGCGTACTGTGTAGAGCTCTCACAACTAATAAACCCCCCACCCCCTTTTCTGGTTCATTGCCCCCCCCCCCCCCCCCCCACACACTCAAATATATGCTACTGTGGTCAGCCTTCAATCATCAAATACTCACTACATCAGATAAATGTCATGACACCTTTCTGCTTGGGAATGAAATTTTAGAATTCACTAAACTATCATTTAAAATGTATGCAGATGCAAGGCGAGCTCCATTCATTAGAAGCATAATTGAAAAGTGTGATCACAATTATGACTGCAATCTGGTCTCATGATCAAAGATGTAATACAATTAATTATGTTTAATTAATCAATTATGATTAATTATTATTGATGACTATTTGGGGACCCCCAAGGACTCGCCACTCTTCTTTAATCAAAGGACAATTTCAACATGAATAAAACATAGGCCCAAATAGTTTTTTAAGGTATTCTCTACTTAAACCCAATAGTTCCAACCCAGCCTTAAACCCAAGTGCAACTTCTTACCAGTTTAACACCTGTAGCATCCTTTAAATGCGTGAATATTTAGGAACTGTCTTCCTAGTAAAAGTCCTGGATAAATCATTGGTCAAATCATTCATCTGTAGTACAGCTGTACAATAATATAATTGAATGTATTTCTAAGCGGACTTTAAATGTGTCTATTTAAGCCATTAAAAACTTTTTTTACGGGCATCCCTGAATTATTTAATTCTAGGGCAATCTAAACATGAATGGGTCCCGTACACAATAGTCAATACACCTTTCAAACATTAACACATTCCGGTGTACCACCTTGATGTGAACCAAAAAAAAACACCCTACCTCTCTCAGCCTGGTATGGGGTGTTCTCCTTCCCGGGTGCCGTCCACCGATCCAAGTCTTGATCTTTCTCTATTAAATTCTCAAACGCGAGCTTGTCTTTAACGCACTTGGATTTAAATCCTAGACAATCCATATTTGGTTGTTGATGCTGAAGTGTTAAGTATGAATTAATCCTTAAGTTGTTCTACTGTTGTCTCATGTTTTGGAGTAGTTTCTCTCTGTTTTGTTTCGCTGCACTGTAACTGTCTCTCTGACTGCACTCTTGTGGAAAATGCAGCTGTCGCCAAAAGCCGCGGTTGGACCTTGGCACTTTGCCAAATAGGGGTGGCAGGCGGTCGCACGCGACAACCCGACTATAAATAGAATATTCAACTTCATTTTACTAATTTCTATATTTTATATCCATATTATGCATATAGAAATGTCATAAATCTCAATCAAAATTATATTGCTGTAAAGTTATCAATTTGTTTGTAGTTTTCGTTACGGATTGTTTCATTCACAACCCGTCACCCCTATTAAAGTACCCAGTGCTTGAAGTGCAGCTTATCTTTAAATTACGAGTCGGTGATGCCCTTAACCGGCGCATGCCCGCACCCTCGGGGGATCTTTAGACCGATTAAACCCATCAGCGTCCACGCTTCTAGTGACCGCAAAAAACCCACGCTTTCCACTCCAGACTGAATGACCAAAAATGTAACCCTTATAATTAGTACATTCGCATCTCGAATTCACAATGATCTGCAAACTCTAAACATATACCTCATCAAATGAGTAATATTTCAAAAACTGTGAAGCAAATTATTCAACTGCAGGTGTAATAATTCAGACAATATTTCTCAATGCAACATTTCATTATTATGAACTTTCCGCGTGCGCGTCTTGCTGTATGCAGACGAACTCTTCAGACCTGAACGAGTTAAATTTTGGACAAAGAACCGGATCGACGATTCGTGCATACAGCGCTCTGGTTTAATTACCGATATGCTTCTTTCAAAGGACAATTGAACCTTAGATGAATGTTTTTTATTCATCTAAGATTGAACCCATGTTGATGTTTTTCAGTAGCAAAATATGTTGGAAGCAGGTTCTCAGGATTGCGTCGGCATTCCCGTTGTGTTTATTCTTTCATACCTGGAGTGCCGCTATTCATTGTCGTCTGGTTGTTTACTATTTTTGAAGAGAATTTTGAAAACAAACGTACACTCGCAAAATAAATGAAGGAGAATTGTAGGTTGAGTTGTGACTAACATTTCCCCTTCAAATATTTCACCGAAACAGATTTCATTAGAGAGATATCATCAAAACACCCTGTTTTCGGGCGTTGCAGGGTATGCACGATTGGGTTCTAAGAACAATAGCCACCGAGAGCAGCTGTGTGTGCGTTTCCGCACGCGCCTGGACTATTTCAGCAGAAATTCCTTTGAACAAAAATACATAAATTTAACCGGTTTTAAGTATGAACTGTTTACGTTTCTACCGGCGCTAAAAGACGGAATAATACGACTCGCATTGTCAGGCCGAGCCGGTCATCTGTAAGTAGCGGAATGTTTATACTGGTGGAATTCGAGAGTGATAAATTATAGTGACTTTAACCCTTTCTCGCTCAAAATCCCCCGGTTGTTGTGACAGAAATTCAAATAACACGAATTCCAAGGCGGAAGTTCAAAACTATTTGAAAGAATCTTGGAATACCTTGCTTAAAACTACCTTCTTTTAAATATCTCCGAAACATTGCAAAACTTTCAGCTTACTGGCTGACTTTTTGCCTGGCACGTTTCAATTGAAATCTAAAGTATAACTCTATACATAACGTGATATTTGAATGATATTTGAAACGGTATTGTCAAATATTTCTCAAAATATTGTTTTGTTATTAAACTGTTTCGCTACATTTTAGCCAGGTTGTACGCTATCGGTTCCTTTACTGTAAAAGGGGCGTCTGCTACTCCCACACTTTTGAAAATAACTTAAATAACTTAGAATAAAGCTAAATTTCACAAAATATTTGAAGGAGAGTTGTTATTTGGCATCTGATCATCACTTCCCCGTCAAATATTTTCCAGAAAATGCTTTCGTATATAAAATATTTCCAAGATTGTCAGGCCTGTTCTTACCGCTCTGACAGCAAAAGGGTTAAGTTTAGTGCAGGCAGCAGCCGTTGGTGACCAAGTCCCAGGTAACTATTATTACCTCCGGCAGGTGCGAATCCATAATGAGATAAGCTCTGATTGGCATGAGGTCACGTGACCAGTGTCATCCAACACGACAAATATTTGATCTAGGGATAAACCTGGTCGATATCCCAGTAAATCACATTTACATTGGCTGTAGAGGAATGAGGAGTTTAATATGCGGAAGAAATATAATATCAGATGAAATGTTATTAATGGAATGATTGGTGAACTTATCACCTTGCATTTCCACGTCTTCATGTTAAAAATATTTTTACAATTAAAAAACCAAATTGCACTGGATCATTTTGGAGCGGCAGTGAAACCTAAAGGATGTGAACATCCATGGATCAGGGTATAGGAATTTACTTAAGGGGGTGTTCCCATCTCAGAGGTCTTTACATGATGTAAAAATACAAATAAAAACGGGTAACTGTGTTCACATTAGGTGATGTTCACATCTCCGGGGTGTTCACAATAAGAGGTTTCAATGTAAGTGGTTACGATGGCTATGTAGTGAGTTACTAGTACGTTGTACAATTACGCCATTGGTAAATCCCTTGAATCAGATTACCTTGGCCTTATTTTAATCTGTTATTCAAACTATTATCGCGGAGCCTGAAAGTGGACCATTAACATGTGTTCAGCAATAATATTTGTCAACCTTTACTAAGAAATTACATAAAGGTACTTAAGGAAAAATGTAATGTTATATAGTATTGGTTTGAAGCGGAAGATGTAAGGAATGCCTCTGATATAACACTCCTTCGTATTTAGTTTTGTGTAGGAGGTAATCTCAATCATTTACTAAAGAATTTTCCAAAAGCAGTGTTTGAAGAAGCTGTCATATACGCAGCTTAGATTCTTTTCTCTATCTAAGGTATGCAAGTAGCAGTTTTGAAGGTTCGACTATCTATTCACAACTACCAGACAGACATCGCTTTCTATCCAATCTGGGGGGGGGGGTGGAAAATAGAATGTGTTTTAGAGATAAAATTATCACCAGAAGTTTCCATTTTCTGCTCACAAACACCTTAGAGTTGGTCAATTTCATACTAACTCAATTAGCATTACTGACCTCTTAACCCATCAATGCTCAAAAGACACACTTGAAATTGTCGTCTGGATCTTTGATACTTTTGAGAATATCTTTGGAAGTAAGAATGGTTTTACAAAATATTTGAAGGAGAGTTGTCGGCGAAGTTCTGAACAACATTTCTCCTTCAAATAGTTTGCTTAATTTTGCTTTTGCCTGTAAGTTTTCATCAAAATTGTCAGGCTGCTTTTGGCTGCTGTGAGCATTAATGGGTTAATTACCCCCTTGCAGTAGTACACGCGTCTTCGGATGCATCGGCGAGGCATGACACGGTTTCAAATCCCTTGTTTTCTTTATATCAAAAGAACAGTACATCGGAGATAAAGACGCCAAGCCAATCTCAAAAATGGGGTTCTTTAGGGCATTCCAATCTTAAATGACCTCCCTTGAGTACCATTCCACGACTACAACAACGCCATCTATTATATGACCCGCAAAACAGTAATTATAGCCCTAGAACTAATGCATACCCCTTTAATTTGCCACCAGCCAAACCTATAATTGCACTCCCCCACCGGGACTATCAATACACAGTACAGCTTGTTTTAAAAAAGTCAGTTGGCAGTTCTTTCATTTTATTGGTCATTTAGGACATCTGGATTAGGGTACGTAGTGCTGAACCCATTGTCTTAAACAATGGAAAAGGGTGTTTATAGGGGTGTCCATTGGAGACCTGGCCACTAATGGTCAGTAATAGTAATAGAGATAGGAAGTGACCACTAGTTGATCATGGTCAACTAGTGACCAAATACATCGGTCAACTCATCAACCGTTAATGGAGTGGTCAGTCTTTATTATGGGTTTGGTATTGATAGTGGTCATCGAATTATTCGATGACCACTAGTTGTTCATGGTCAACTAGTGGCCAAACACATTGTTCAACTCATCAACAGTTAATGGAGTGGTCAGTCTTTTACTATGGGGTTTGGTATTGATAATGGTCATCGAATTATTCTATGACCACTAGTTGCTCATGGTCAACTAGTGGTCAAATACATTGGTAAACTCATCAACCGTTAATGGAGTAGTCAGTCTGTTACCCACTAGGGAAATGACCACTAGTTGCTCATGGTCAACTAGTGGTCAAACACATTGGGCAACTCATCAACTCTTAATGTGGTGGTCAGTCTATCATTATGGGATTTGGTATTCGATGAACACTAGTTGATCATGGTCAACTAGTGGCCAAGCACATTGGTCAACTCATCAAGCGTTAATGGATGGTCAGTCTATCATTATGGGGTTTGGTATTCGCTGGTACGAGTCCCAGACCAGTGGTTAAAAGTCTATTGAGTCGCTTAATGAACTCATGCGCGCACCTCATGATAAAATGAACATTACTCGAGACAGGGATGATTATACCCTAAGGGTGGGGATAACATCATCATCATCATCAACCGACTTCCAGCGTCCTTATTTTCAAATGTTTCGGGTGAAATCCTGCAACGGGAATAAGGATATCGTCTTTACGTCGTTTTGCTCAGGACTCTAAACCTTATGCTACTGGTGGCCACTTTGGCCTATACAAATAATACAAAAACCTGAAAATTGACTGAAACCCTGGCACGTGGGTACTCATCTGATATGACAGTTCTCAGTGACAGCTTTCAAATGAATACCAACATGACAGGGTTTAGATGATTATCAAACATGTTTGCATACTTTTTTCTTTGGATCAACGTGTCCTTAGCATTGGAAGGGCTAACTCTTGAATCTAACTGTTTCATTCGGTGAAATATATTTAACACTTTCTTGACCGGATTTCACAATAACACTGTCATGGCTCTTTTAAAAAACAGCCCAGGAAGAAAGCTATAATTCAAATAGTATTTTAAGAATTGTTTTTTGGCTTCCGAAGGGTATTTCTTCCATAAATATTCTCCTTTGTTAGAATGGTATCACTAAAATAATCATTTCGGGTGCTAGAGCTTAGAGTTTGGGGATTGATGTTTTTACGACAGCGCAGAAATTTCTCCTTGTAGAAGAATAGTCCTCTGTTTGTACGCATGTGTGGAAATAGGATTGAAGGATTTTACGTAAACTTGCACGAACGTTATGTATTTTCCTTTTCAGATATAGGTGTGACAATAATGTTTTTGCCCTGACGATCCAAGAAAAAATCTTCAAACTTGAAACCAGACGTTAGGACGAAATCTGAGATTGTTATTCCTATTACTTTTTGACATGCACTATCGAACTTTTTTCATTTTTCAGACAGAGCACATGTTCATTTCAAAGGTGATTTGATTTTATGTAATACAAACAAATCATTGCTCAACCAGATCCAATGTTTGCAATGTTAGATAAGATGATGGTGGAATTGATCAACATCGCGGAAATCAGTGCAACAATACAAATGTGTACTTTTAATTGGTTGCAGTTTATTCCTTTTGGATTTATCAGATAACCTTTCCATTTGCGAATGAAATTCCCTTAAGCTATAACTCCTACCGGAACCAATAACACGAATTTAAGTGGTAATCTAACAACTATAACAGAAAATAACATAGTTGATACCGCCTGTCACTAGCCGTTGGGGCTGGTGTGAATGTTTCAAACATCTCTAGTGTAGATCATACATGTTCATGTTAACGGTTAAAACTTCGGCAAGAAATCTTGAGGGGGATTAAGGGACCAGAGGTTTGTAAATCTTGCGGAAAGTACTAGTATTCTTCTACTACTACTACTACTACTACTACTACTACTACTACTACTACTATTACTACTACTACTACTACTACTGCTGCTGCTGCTGCTGCTGCTGCTGCTGCTGCTGCTGCTGCTGCTGCTGCTACTACTACTACTACTATTCTACTACTACTACTACTACTACTACTGCTGCTGCTGCTGCTGCTGCTGCTACTACTACTACTACTACTACTACTATTCTACTACTACTACTACTACTACTACTACTACTACTACTACTACTACTACTACTGCTGCTGCTGCTACTACTACTACTACTACTACTACTACTATTCTACTACTACTACTACTACTACTACTACTACTACTGCTGCTGCTGCTACTACTACTACTACTACTACTACTACTACTACTACTACTACTACTACTACTACTACTACTACTACTGTTTGTAGGCTATAGACATTCAGTCACCCCCCCCCCCCTGTGTTTGTTTGCCCAGTGGAATCCTGTGGCGGGCAAACGGTAGAAGGATGACACCCAGTTATCTCCTGTCTACGATATGCAACTGTCACGCTTACCCTTAAAATACCCTCACTAGAGGAACTCGGTAGGGGTGAGGGGAGCGAAGGGGGGCTATTTCCTGTTCCTGACACCCGGTTGTTCCAACCACCCCTGGACTACAGGGTACGGATTTGATAGGGTATGGCAGGGGGTAAAAAAGGGGGTTACATCCTGCTGATGGCACGTAGCTGTCTTAACCACCCTGCGTCGACGGATTTTATAGGGTATCCCAGGGGGTAAAAAGGGATAACATCCTGCTGATGGCACGTAGTTGTCTTAACCACCCTTAGTCTTCACGGATGTGATAGCTTAGGACTGTCGTGGTGGGGGGGGGGGGGGGGGGTAAAAGAGGGTAACATCCTCCTGCTGATGACACCGTCCTGTATGTAGGTACACGTGCTTGATATTGGAAAAGGGTTGGTAAAGGTGGTAATATCCCTAGGATTACACGTAGTTGTTCTAACCCCCTTAGTCTTCACTATACGATTTTGATAAGTTATCACTGGTGTGGGGTGTGGTGGGGGTGGAGGAGGGTAACATAACACCCGCTGATGGCACCCTGGTTTCTCCACCACCCCAAACCTTTAGTCACAGGCTTGATAGGCTACCCAGGGGATAGAAAATGGGGCAACATCCTGTCGATGGCATTTTGTTGTATCCACCCCCACCCCCCCCCCCCCCCCCTCCCCAACCCAATCTTCATCTCTCGGCCTTGTTAGGGTTGGGGAAGGGTGTAAAAATGTTCGTTTCTCGGTAGCTGCAACTTATATGGAACACAAGGTTTTATTCTCCAAAATGTGGGGCTTTGTGGTATAGAATAGAGCTTACATCTTCGCAAGAAAGGTCTTAAATAGATGTCCATAATGGCGGGGGGGGGGGGGGGGGGTGTTGCCTCAGTATATGGACTAGACAAGATAGCATAGGGGGTAGGGAAAAAGGGGTAACATCCTGTCAGCTAGGGTCAGTTGTCGTCACCACCCTCGTGTCTCATTTCCTATTACGTAAAATCACGCCGATGACTGTGAAATCTTACAGCATGAAAACAAACCAGTTACGTATGTTTTCATCACGTAGCCCCTCCCCACAACTGTCAATATCATCCTAACCCTGCTAGGGGCGCCACAGTGCTCTTAGGTAAATGTTAGCTTTATGTAATACCACAGACTTGAGCGTTAAAAAAGTACCATATAACTGTTCAAACTGGGCATTAGAGATAATTAATTTCCCTCAGCTAACAGTCAACGTATAAAATTTGAAATAATGACGTCATGATCATTTTGACATTATCTAAAGGAGAGAACAAAAAAGACAAGTAATATACATTTAAAAAATATTAGATCATAGATTAATGATTACATTAGTGTATCATCGTTATTTGAACGTCTTTCATTGATAGCAAGATTGAGTTTGTAATAGGTTAATAAGATTAATTAGGTTAATTTGAGATTTGAGATTGGATTATTGATAGTTTAACCGAAATCAGCATGCTAGAAAGGTCCATTTCAAAGGTTAGCAGGGCACCAAGTATGCACAGGAGCAGTCAATTACATCGCAGTGGGATCAGAGAGAGAGAGAGAGAGAGAGAGAGAGAGAGAGAGAGAGAGACAGAGAGAGAGAGAGAGAGAGAGAGAGAGAGAGAGAGAGAGAGAGAGAGAGAGAGAGGCCAACAGTCTAAGACGAATAGCGATCTGGTGGAACTTTTAAAATGTTTTGAATTTGTGGTAACTTCTAGCAGTCTCAGAATATATGCAAGGCCGATTTAAACTTTTGCAAGCCAGACTTGGAAACTGAAAACTGACCATGTGAGTCTTGCACCTGCAATTATTGTTATCATTGTCATTCTGCGATTCAACTGAATAAATCATTTAGTTGTCAGCCAAGGAATGATATATTGCTTATCGCTAATTTTCTGCCATTCTTGCGAATCAATTTCATGGAGGAAAACGCAAATGCACAGGGCAAAAAAACACTGACCAACTGAAGTCACTGGCAACTTTCACACAGCACGCCCTCTCTCCCTCTCTCGTCTCTCTCTCTCTCTCTCTCTCTCTCTCTCTCTCTCTCTCTCTCTCTCTCTCTCTCTCTCTCCTCATCTCTCTCTCTCTCTCTCTATGTGCGTGTGTGTTTGTGTGTGCGTGCGTGGGGCCATGCACCTGTCGTGTCCTCACCAGTTTGTGTGTGTGTGGTCCAGTCAGCCAGACAAGCACTGCACCACTACAGCTACCCTGGACACATTCTTCCATACAATAGGCCGTATCTCCACACAGCCTCTCAACCTTCCTCCTGACAATACCCATATCTCCACACAGCATCTTACCTTTTCACACTCAGAGCGGCCAAAACAGTCCTAACAATTTTGGAAATATTTTTCTTACAAAAGCATTTTTTTGGAAAATATTTGAAGGAGAAATGTTAAATAGAGGTCAATTAACACTTCTCCTCTAATTATTTTGGGAACTTTCGCTTTATTCCCAAGTTATCTTTGAAGGTACGAGAGGTAGCAGACGATACCTTCTAGAGAAACTCCAAGTGTAAATGGGTTAACCTTGATCACACACACACATAAGATGGGGGCAGGGTTTAATCAAGGAGAAATAAGAATTACCTGGATTCAATGGGAGGGTGAGACAGGGGCAGCGCGACAGGTGCATGCACCTGTTTCTCTGTAACAGTAGCTCATGAATACCTGCTTATTATAGGGTGCCACCCTGGGCACGCACGGCCCTGGGTGGGGGATACCCTTTTAAAGGGTGTGCAGGGGTGTGGCCAACTTTGGCCGGGTATACTAGTACCCCCTAAGCGGATATGCAAAGTTGTGTCAACTTTGCTGCAGAAATATTGAATTGATAAGAATTGGTAAAGAAAAAGTTAGCTTTTAAAGATAATCATTAAGGAGGTTTGATAGGGTAGAACTATTTAATATTTAATTTGATGGATTTTTGATGAAATTTTGATGTTTTTTTGACGGAATTCTGATGGATTTATGATGGATTTGAAGCCAGATATTATGATGCCAAGGAATGCCTTAATAGATTCCTCATTTTGTGCTGCTACAAACATAAACTCTGTTTTCATATATGACAAATATTACGTCTTCCCAAATTAATAGAACCTCTTCGCCCAAGACCTCGGGAAGCTGGCAAGGAATAAACCTACGGCAAAAAGAAATAATGTATAATGGGTAATACGAACGGGTCCTGTTTTCTTAATCCGCTAACATCCATAACCTAGGATATTTGGTAAAGGTTTTAAATGCACGACGAAAAGATTCAGCATTCATGGTGAAGACGAGGTACTGTTATACATGTATTTAATGATATTGTGTCAGATGTACGTCGACTCACACAGCCCCCGCTGATCAGTTATATCTTTCCTGTTCTCTTTAATAATCCGAATACCTGTCTCATGTCACAACCAAACAGATCAAGATCACTTTCGTCTTACCATTTGTATATATATATATATATATATATATATATATATATATATATATATATATATATATATATATATATATATATATATATATATATATATATATGTGTATATATATATATATATATATATATATTATATATATATATATATATATATATATATATATATATATATATATATATATATATATATATATACATTATATATATAACTATATATATATATATATATATATATATATATATATATATAACTATATATTACTATATATAACTATAACTATATATATATATAATATATATATATATATATATATATATATTATATATATATATATATATATATATATATATATTCATCATGTTCTCTTTAATCCTGTAGAGGATACCCACCTCGCACAACCTGCTCTAAGACACCCCACCCCTGTTAAAGAAGGTGATACCCCCCCCCCCCCCTCTCGTGTGCGTGTATGCATACGTTCAAGGGTGGTGACCTGCTGAACAGGTGTTTTTCAATGCGCCCCTATCCTTTGAACCCCTTCCAAGCAAAACACACACACATTCATCCAATGAAAAATCGTTGAGGATCGCATTCCATTGAAGAAATGAATAACATCATTCAAAATGACCAGGCCAGCATTTTATTGGACATGCTCTAATTGGATTTTTTGGTAGAATTTACTTAACCATAGCACAACTATTGAATCTGGACTTCCATCAACAACTTCGTAGGGTCCGTGTTTATTCTATGGGAAACTCCAATTGAAATCACTTACCACGAAAGAAATATCAAGATATCAGACAATTGGCGATATATTTATACATATTTCAATATTTATAAATGGGGATTTAAACACTTCTGCTCACATACTCCTCATCTGGGAGGTGCTTGTTGCATTGTGAATTATCTTTTTACAGGTCTTATCAACTTGTTTAGTCCAGAATAAAGATTTATCTATTGTCTTGTGCCACCATACACATAGATTTTGTTTTGGTTTTTGTTGGTGAAAATTCGTTTCCTTGTGCACCAGTTTGCAACTTTCAAGTATGTTTCAATTTCTGCTACAGTATTACCTTCAGTAAAACAGATGAACGATCAGCATAAAGACTATTCTTTTTATCTACACTACTGTCGTTGATAAAGATAATGAATAACAGTGGCCCTAGGATTGACCTTTGTGGGACAACTGGTATAATTTCTTTAAAATCTTTATATATGTGTTCTACCAATATGTCTGTATTGTTGTAACTATGTGAAACTGCAAATTCAAACTTCGGTGACGGATTTTTTTCCAGAGATACTGTTACGCAAATGACTAGAATTTGAAAAATAACAAATAAAACATTTATGATTTCCAGTACATTAATTCAACATCGTCATCACCATCATTGTCAACGGTTCCATTACACTCTAGTTATCACTACCATCATCAGTTAATCACATTTAACTCCTGACTGGACCTAGCTAAATGGCTTTTAACTCGCACGCGTTCTAGTCACTCAGGTGTTAAAATTACCAGGGAGCAATTACTTAGAAATAGTTTCAAATCCATCAACTACTCCTCACTACCCCCAGATGGGCAAATGGGCATTCCTCAAAAACCCTTAGGGGATGCAAGTGTTATCTGCCACTAAGACCAACGTATCTACATCTCTGTCTAGGACAAATAGTAAAAGGACGGACGGCCTTAGTCAAGTATCCCGGACCCATACTTAAAAGGATGCAGGGGCAGCTGGTAAATACTAGGTTGACCAGCAACATGACAATATCGGCTCATTTTGGTGCTCAAACAGTCTTCGTAAGAATGATTGAATTGTTTTTATGTCGCTTTCAACAGCTTAGGTCATATCGCGCCGAGATAGAAATACGGAACGGGGAATAAAACCTAATAATCTTTTTGAATAGTTCCAAAGGGGTCTTAGAGTTGAAGAAGCACCATAGACAGTCCTCCACAACGCCGCACGTTTATATAGCGACCAGACCAACCCGCTAATGTTGATCGAATGGGTCACCTGCATTACATAGTATCATTGTATACCTGACAGAGTCAATAGTCAAACAGACTAGCACAGGGACAAATACTAAGAAATTATATTAATATATACACTACACACTGGTAGATGAATGTAAAGGTTTGGACCATTGAACTAAAAACACTCCCAGAATACATTAAGACAGCTGATTATGTGCAAAACTTCAAAACCTGAATCTGAGTTACTTAGCCTGTATGAACAAACGTGACCAACATATGTCCATTGGCATTGAGTATTCGTGCAGTACGTGTTTTGAACAATAAAGGTGCAAAGTGCGCAATATCAAATATCAGATCATTGTTATTATCATTTATAATACATAGACAGAACGAGTCAGATTTTTAACTCTTTAATGCTTGAGAGTTTTCATAAAAACTTCGTCTGGATCTTTGATATTTTTGACAATAACTTGGAAATTAAGAATGATTTCCAAAATATTTCAGTGAGAGTAGTTAGTAATGTTCTGAGCAACATTTCTCCTTCAAATATATTCCCAATATTGCTTCAGCTTGAGAAATTTCATCAAACTTATTAGGCTGTTTTTCGCCGCATTGATCATTAAGTAGTTAACTCCTAGAAGTATATACCACCTTCGATTTAATGATGGATTCTAGATACTATACGTCCCTTCAGTGTGCCAAACCAGAGACACGAGTACGCAGGTTATGTACGAATCCGATATACAAGTAACTCATGTAATATACCACTCGAGCCAAACCCTTGCAAACACCCCCTAATATCCGTAACGGTCATACTTCTACCAGACTGGCTTTCCGATCCTTGTTTGTAAAACTTCTTAAAGAAAACTATTTAATTCTCAATGCTACATCACTGCAGTGGAGCGTGCGACGCACCTGCCTAGCCTTTCATCCACAACAATAGGATGCGGTCTCAGACGGAGCTACAGGTGCATCGAACAATAGCAGACGACTTTGGCTACAAATACCTACTGATAACATCGGAGAAGGCAGCACGCTTACCGCTCGCGCTCCAGCGACCTACTTCACATGCAGAGATGGCCGCGGCGCGTGGCAAAAGCTAGCCGGGGAGCAATCTTCTGTCGTCTTAGGCCAAGAGAATGACTTTGAGTGATTCTTATCTGGCTCCCAGATCAGAATTACTCATTCTCTTGGCTTGAGTACCTCACAGGGTATATCTACGCAGAGTTTCGGTGTTCATTTTTTTTCAAGCAATATAGAAACAGAGAAATACATAACCTACTCTCAGATAGAAACGAAGCATTCTTACAGTCGAAATTGCCACTTATCTATCCTACTTCTTCCCTCAATTTCTTCCCATCTTTCCATATGATTGATTCATCCAAGGTTATTACCATAGGATATCCTTCTGAACAATTGGGAAAGTCTGAAAGGGATAAAGTTGTAAAGGGGTTTGCTTATCATCTGGCTTGTATTTACAAGCCTTATTGTTCTATATTATTTTATTGTATCATATTATATTGATTTGGTCCAATATTAGCCAATTTGTTGGCAATAATTTTACCAGTACATTTTTTCACGTATTAAGTGATTAACTTATTAAAGGGCAAATGCACCATCATAATGATTTAGGTTCAAAATGTGCCTATACGTGTCACCTTTCTAATAAGACCACCCGCAAGTCTGTCCTCCTCAGCACTCCTCAGATATGGCTTATGAAAGTTAGTAAAAAAAACTAGCCTGAGTCTGGGCATGGAGGCTGACATTGCAGGCCAATTAAGCCCAATTAAGCACAATCAGTGGTATGAAGTGACTGCCAGTGCTGCTTCTGATTGGTTGAGAGATATCAGTGACTGCCACTCATATCTCTCAACCAATCAGAAGCAGGGCTGGCAGTCACTTCATAAGCACCACTTCTGATAATGGCAGCCTCTATACCCAGACTCCTGCTAGTTTTTTACTAACTTTCATAAGCCATATCTGAGGAGTGCTGAGGAGGACAGACTTGCGGGTGGTCTTATTTGAAAGGTGACACATATAGGCACATTTTGAACCTAAATCATCATGATGGTGCATTTGCCCTTTAAGTGTGTATTTATATCTGGATTGGGTAACAAACAAACAAAAACAAAAATGGACTTTATTCAAACTAAAACTATTAAATCTGGTAGTGGGTCTTTAGACCAAAATATTAGGTATGCATGTATCAGGCATTTTCCCGTATGAAATATGAGAGAGAGAGAGAGGGGGGGGGTGGGGGAGAGAGAGAGAGAGAGAGAGAGAGAGAGAGAGAGAGAGAGGGAGAGAGAGAGGGAGAGAGAGAGAGAGGAAGACAGAGAGAGAGAGAGAGAGAGAGAGGGAGAAAGAGAGAGAGAGAAAAGGGAGAGACAGAAAGAGAGAGAGATGATTAAATCACTGAGGTTGCACAACGGAATCCGCAAACTGTGAAATCCTAGGAAATAAGAACACGTTGCTGCGACCACGATACACTGTTCCCAAAGAAGTTACGTAAACTGTGTAGAGAATCACGTAAAATCCTATAAAGAATCCGAAAATCCCTGTTCCCAAGCTTCCCACACCCCAAAGGTTCCACTCCAATTGTAATTAATTATATGTACAATACTTCCACCCCATCATTTATTTATTAGTCTATTTGTACCATCCAAGAATTTGACCACTATTAGTGTACCATTCTTCTCAGTTGTCCAAGGGTGTTCATTGATGATCGATCTAAACTGGAGGGGCGTTTGACAACAATGGACAGTGATATAAAATGACCATCGGAATCTCGATAGAGAGTCTGTCTAGGACAGACTTTGAGTTACTTGACTATTATACAAAGTGATGAGTAGAAATTTGATCACTATTCTTCTCAGCTGCCCAAGGGTGTTCATTGATGATCGATCTAAACAGAAAGGGCGTTTGACAACAATGGACAGTGATAATCAAATGACCATCGGAATCTCATCGGGATCTAGATAGACAGTTCGTATAGGACATACTTTTGAGTTACTTGACTATTATGCAGAGTGATGAGTAGAAATGTGTACCATACAGGGATTTGACCACTATTAGTGTACCATTCTTCTCAGTTGTCCAAGGGTGTTCATTGATGATCGATCTAAACTGGAGGGGCATTTGATAACAAAGGATATCGATATAAAATGGTCATCGGAATCTCATCGAAATCCAGATAGACAGTTCGTCTAGGACAAACTTTGAAGTACTTGACTATGCAAAGTGATGGCAGGGATGCATCGGAGGAATGTTATCGTCTCCATGGTGATCCAGTCGGTCACTGTTGTCATTTTCAGAGCATCTCTGACAACTTAATCCGGTATCTTGAAATATCAGGGGGAAGTTCTAAAAATAGCCCGAGCAATCGTGTTTTACGAAACCGTGGGGCACTGACTACTATTTCACCGGCATTTTCACCATTATTTCAGCTCTCGCTTATTTTATCTCGGAGAGGTTAAACTATGTATATTGTCTGTTTCATAGAAGTTTCTGTCGCCAGAAACGGAATTTCTTCCGTTGGCCTCATCATCTTAGAGTTTCTTTTTGATGCCCAAATGTTATCTTCGGATGACTGCTCCCTTCCCGCGGAGCTGCTGGGCTAGAACCAGAATGGTAATATGATAAATTTGAATATCTAAGTAATTTAATTAGTACACCCTGTTATAAAGTGTGTTCCGGCCTGATATCCAGCCGAAGGCATCCGTGTCCCACTAGACGGAGCCGAGTGTGATACGGATGACTGAGGGTGGCCAAATTAGCCACCACCAGCATAAGTATCAAGTCTTTTTCAGGTTTTTTGCATCATTTTGTATTGGCCAAATATGAGCCACCAGCAGCATAAGGGTTACGTCTTTTTCAGTTTTCTTTGCATCATTTTGTATTGGCCCAATTAGCCACCAGCAGCATAAGGGTTAAGTTAACCCTTATGCTGCTGGTGGCTAATTTGATCAATAAAAAATGATGCAAAAAAGGAAAAATGACTGAAACACTGGCAAATGGGTACTTATATGAAAGTACTCAGTGAGAGCTTTCCAATGAATACCAACATGACACGGTTTAAATAGATTTCAAAAATATTTGCATCCTTATGCTTTGGACGAAAGTAGCCTCATCATTAGAAGGGTTAAGAGGTATGTGGTGGCCGTTACTTGGAGGTACGCACAGGAGGCTCAGGGGATTAAACAGAAAACAGGTGCAGACGACAATCTGTTAAGCACCTATTACAGCATCTAAACCCTGTCATGTTGGTATTCATTGGATAGCTCTCGCTGAGTACTCTCAGATGAGTATCCATGTGCCATTTGCAGTCACTTTTTTAAAAGATTTTTTGCATCATTTTGTATTGGCCAAATTAGCCACCAGTAGCATAAGGGTTGAGTCTTTTTCAGTTTTTTTGCATCATTTTGTATCGGCCCAATTAGCCACCAGCAGCATAAGGGTTAAAGGGTATGTGTTGACCGTTACTTCAAGTCTTGAGGTACGTTCAGGAGTCTCGGGGGATTAAACAGAGAACAGGTGCATGCAACAATATGTTAAGCGCCTATTACAGCATCTAAACCCTGTCATGTTGGTATTCGTTGGACAGCTCTCGCTGAGTACTCTCAGATGAGTACCCATTTGCCAGGGTTTCAGTCACTTTTTTTAAAGATTTTTTGCATCATTTTGTATTGGGCAAATTAGCCACCAGTAGCATAAGGGTTGAATCTTTTTCAGTTCTTTTTGCATCATTTTGTATTGGCCCAATTAGCCACCAGCAGCATAAGGGTTAAAGGGTATGTGTTGACCGTTACTTCAAGTCATGAGGTACGTCCAAGAGGCTCAGGGGATTAAACAGCGAACAGGTGCAGGTAACAATCTGTTAAGCACCTGTTACAGCATCTTTAAGTACATGTTGTTTTCCTTGCGCATTTGTCGTGTGCAATGACGTTTAGCTGGATTTTGTACCTTTCACCGCTTTGAGGATCAACCGCCCGAAAAATAACGCGGACGCACGCGAGATTCGACGCCTCTGGCGATATCTGCTCAAATCTAGCCATTCACACGGAAAGCGTCCTCTTTGCCACACCTTCCTACCATCTGACATGTCTCTGGACATCTTTATCAAAGCATTTTGATGAGAATATTCCTTTAAGGTTTGTGAAAAACATCGATTTGATATAAAGAAAAACTCGATGTTCCTTTTTTGAAAAACATGAAATATTAAGGTAGAGTAACATAAAAAGAAAATGAAAAATTTTCATAAATAAATAAATGAATATATATATATATATATATATATATATATATATATATATATATATATATATATATATATGTATATATATATATAAATATATATATATATATATATATATATATATATATATATATATATATATATATATGTATATATATATATATATATATATATATTTATATATATATATATATATATATATATATATATATATATATATATATATATATATTTATATATATATATATATATATATATATATATATATATATATATATATATATATATATATATATATATATATATATATATATATATATATATATATATATATATATATATATATGCTCAGTTTCACCAGAGATATCTACCATTACTAAATATATTCTCCCTGGTTTCACCTCTTCACCTCGGAGGCGTCTTACGAGCTTCCTTAATTGTTGGATCCTCCCACCATCTGGCATATCTCTGGATGATTTTTAATCTAAGGATTTTGGTGAAATATTCTTATAAGGGTAATGCAAAACCTCGATTTGGTGAAGTAAAAACAACCTTATTGGTCCTTTTTGTTTGTAAAAACATGAACATTTAGACCCAGATTTATTTTACAAACTTTCACAAATATAATTATTATTATTATTATTATTATTATTTATTTTTTAAAATTTATTTTTTAGGGGGGGGGGGGTGGTGAGCTACGAGAGTTTCCGTAGTTGTCGAACTTCTAGTCATGGACGTTTGTTTTTAAATATTGCCATGCCCCACTCCTTCATATTATAATACTAGATCTAGTATCAAATCTTCTGCCAGTTACGTAGCAAAGCCAAGAGACCCCAGGGGTATCACAAACAGCCTAGCTTCCAAGGGGTCTATGTGCACTCATTCCCAAGATCAATTCTACTATTCTAAGGCTGTTAGACGAAGGATAGGGTATGTATCTTTCTGGAAATAAACATATCTATGAAATGTTTAAATTAACAAATTAACTGTTCAGGCCTATCAAACACTCTCATTGATCGAGTATTAAAAACACTGCTGGCACTGATAAATAATTGGTACTAGACTAGTCTCAAGTATTGAGGAAAACCTTCACTCTTATAGTAAAATAAAAACAATTTAGGTTGTGCAATGCTTCCAAAAGTTTAAGGCATAGAAAACTAGTAATCGGAAGGAAACTTCCTTCTCGTTCCGAATAGTCCCAAATGGTTTCAGTTTCAAAGGCGCCATGGGCAGCTATTCAAAACGACATACATTTGTATAGCGACCAAGCCAACCCGCTATTGAGGATCCAGTGGGGACTCAAACCTATACCTCCACACACTTGGCAGCCAAGTGATTTTACTAGTATGTACCACGCCACGAGGGATCTTTTGACGACCTTCTCAGGTTATTGTAACTGGTAATAGCCAGAATGGCATTAAATTCGATACGTTTGTCCGATAGTACTTTCCATAAGATAATTGCCAGGAAAGATATTAAGAAAATGATCTGTTTGAGATAGTAGACCTGTTTTAGGCGGACATGAACGGGTTAACATATTTTGAATTGTTTGAGATAGGAGACCCAAATTAAATTTGATAGTCTGTTCGCCAAGTACATGTACCTTCTTAGATGAGTAGCCACATTTTCTGGTACTTCCCATAATAATTTCGTCCGGAAAAATATCAACAAAATGATCTTGAATTTGGTACGCTCCAGCACGAATGGGTTAAACCATGTTGAACTGTTTGAGATAGGAAACCAGTATTAACCCTTTAATACTTAGAAGAGGTCCTCAAAAATCCTCGTCTGGATTGATGATACTTTTGACCATAACATTTGAATAGAGAATGGTTTTACAAAATATTTGAAGGAGAGTTGTTGGTAATGATCCGATCAACATTTCTCCTTCAAATATTTTTCTAATTGTGCTTTAGCCTAAAATATTTCATCAAAATTGTCAGGCTGGTTTTGGCTGCTGTGAGTGCTAATGGGTTAACTGTGCAAAGTTCTCATCTTAATCCGTTCAATGCTGAGAATAACTTTCGTCTAAGACAAAAGAACTCAAGAAATTTTGCACATCATTATCAATCCTGTTATTGTTGGTATTCATTGGAGAACGCACTTGCCAGGGTTTCAGTCATTTACCAGCTTTTACACATTGTTTTGAATTGACCAAATTAGCCACCAGCAGCTAAAGGGTTAAGGGTCAGACTTCTCAATTTCGAACTGTTTGAGATAGGAGACCTGTGCAAAGTTCTCATCTTTAGGGTCAGATTTCTCAAGTGCACTTGTTGCTACAGCCACCAGCTGCCACACCATGTACGCGTGGTCAGATAAGCCAAGTATGTATGTTTATTCACCGTAATCTTTCAATTGCAAAATTATAGTATAAACGTAATTGTAAAAGATGTAAATTAGGTAAAGGCAAATTCTATTCATAATATGTTGGGTCAATTTAATACATGTGTTAAAAATTACTATTGTATAACTTATAATTATGGAGCAGATTCCGAATAATAATAATTATAATAATAGTAATAATAATAATAATAATGATACATAATAGTAATAATAATAATAATAATAATAATAATAATACGTTTATTTGCTGTAATATCAGGTATACAAAATCGTGCATAAAACAAAAAACATACAAACTTGGATGAAGAAAAGAATGGATATGTAGCGAGAGATCAATTACTATATGCACTGTAGTGAGGTGCTGGACTCATGCCAGGAGTCCCTGACTGGCAGCAGCGCGAGGTCACGTGGGAACAAGGACCAATCAGAGCTCTGGTATCGATTACATAACAGTGAAACCTGATATCCACCATGAGCTGGGCACCAATTAGGGGGCTATTAGTTGACACTGGTTGAGGCTAGCATGTTCAGGTTGACCAGCTGGTTTCTAATCCACTTGTGTTTGGTCATCTAAGATACAAAGAAACAGATTGAAGACAAACCGTTTTAGACCTGGTGCAAAAACAAAAGTTATATAACACAGAAAAAATAAAGTTATTAATATCATGACCAGTAGTACATGTACATGTATACCTATATGATTAAATCTGGTGTCAGATATTCACATTCCTGTGTGTCATCGTAGGGAATACACGATAGAAAACGTAAATATTTAAAAGTGCACTTGTTCTTAGACACCAGCTGCCCCGCCATGTACGCTTGATGAGATAAGCCGTCCTAATGGAGAGATTACGGCGCCCGTGATTATTATTAATGTCTCCTTAATAGACCATCAGCAGCCCATAATACTAACATGAGAGGCAGACCGGTCGCTATCAAATAAAAACATATACCACACAAGTGTTGAACAAGGATACTATTCATGTCCAACTGTTGTATACATCAACCACCGAATTTCATTATTCAGGATTCGTTATTATTGACCCATTCTTAAGAGTTCTTGCGGAATTGTTGTCTGGACCTAACATACTTTTGACAATAACTTGGGAATTAAGGATGATTTCACAAAATATTTGAAGGAGAGTTGTTGGTAATGTTCCGAATAACATTTCTCTCCAAAGTTGTCAGACTGCTTTTGACCGCTGTGAGCATTAATGGGTTAAAGGCAGTTTATACCAAAATTGCTAGCCCCCAAAATTTTGAAGTCAGGGTTTTATAACTTTCATAAGGGAGATGTCATATAACACTCATGCAGAGACATGCCCACTGTCCACGGTATCTGAACATGTCACAACCTGCTAAATGGTCATTCGAAGCAAAATAGAAGAGATATAACACTAACCCAAGTGTGACAGAAAAAAAAGAAGTATCCAGATGTCAGAAAAGGCCGTTGCAAGTTTCTTCTGCGATTTGCAATTCATTTTCTCTGTCACTCTTGCACCATCTCAAAGTGTTGGAAAAATGTTTGAAATTTCTTCGCAAGTTTACGTCAGAGGAAGTGTTGGAAAATATTTAGGCTTTAGTACAATTGGCAAACTATTTGAAGGAGATATGTTGATCAGAATATTACCAACAACTCTCCTTCAAATATTTTGTAAAATCATTCTAAATTGCAAAGTTATCGTCAAAAGTATCATCGATTCAGACGACAATATCTGGATGAACTTTTAAGTATTAATGGGTTAATCAATCTGCTAGTCGAATAGCATACACGAAATCCAGCCACCAGATACCCCTAGTTTCCTTCTATAAGATTCCCACAGCATCCATCCGGTTACTCAACCGGGAAATCTAACCTTAGGTATTAGAAGTTAATTTTCTCTGCCACACTTACACCAAATTAAAACGTATAGGAAGAATATTTGAATTTTTTCGCAAGTTTTCAAAAGTGTTGAAAAAAATATATATTTTTTTTCTGTCTGTCACGTTTGCTGTTTTGTATCTTGGTGATGTATTAAGGTGTCCGTTATCAGCCAATCTACTAGTCTAACAGCCTACAAGAAATCCGTCCCAGAAATACCCCTAGTTGTAAGATTCCCACAGTATCTATTCAGTTACTCCACCAGGGAAATTCAACCTTAAACAGTCGTGCGGTACGGCGGCGGTAGTTAGGAGGGTGCATCAATTCAACATTGTTGGTTTATTTTGTCCTTACATATCAAAATAAATAAATAAACCATGTGCGAAATGTAAACATGCATCCAGAATTTGAAAGCAATTCATCCAATCATGGTCCAGTGCCCGCCATTATACACTCCAACTACTCCATGCCTAATCTGCATAGTTAATCAGCTCATTAGCATAATTAATAGGGCCCATCATGGTCAAGCACTTGACCAGCAGAGCATCACGGACAGACTGGCAGTTTATGTGCTAATGATATAACGGTCACTTTGACTCAAAATGTGAAGGACGGCTGCGCGTTTGTTCACAGTTAAAGTACTAGAATGAATCTTTTTGACCTCATCTCTCTGTATGTCTTTATCTCACTGAATCGTTTAGCAAGTTAAGGCCTCAAAAAAGTTGTTTGTTTCCTGTAACCCTACCCTAACATGTTTTCACTAAAGAAATCCTTATGTTAGTTTTTTATGCCCTTCCAACTCCCAATCAACGTAAAACACATACTTTTGAACAAAAAATGATACAAATTTTATTTTTAAAAAATAACGATCTATTTTACCCTATTTTTGTCGGACCGTTACAGGAAATAAACAATTTTTTTCTATGCCTAAATGGCGTTCAGATGGCCAATTCAACTCGGAAGCTCTATATTGCGCAAATGAGTCCATCTGGTAGCGGCTCTATAGCTATGTTAATATATTATAGTAAAGAATTCTAGTTGTTTATCTTTAAACCAGTTTACTTCTGAATCATACTCATGGTCTGACGTATATGAAAAGATTTTGAAAACCAAGCAATATTTTGATAAATATTTTATTGAAAATTACTGTTCTTGTTTGGTTTAACAATCACTCTTCATTTAATTTTTCAAATTTTGATAGAATTAGTGAGTTTTGTTTAAAGTTGTCAGACCAAATGTACGCCTCAGATGTGAATGGGTTAAAGAGAGAATTGTTCTAACCCATTAATGCTCACAGCTGCCAAAACCAGCCTGACAATTTTGAAGAAATCTTTCAGGTGTTAGCACAATTGGCAAAATATTTGAAGGAGAAATGTTGATCAGAACATTACCAACAACTCTCCTTCAAATATTTTGTAAAATAATTCCCAGTTCAAAAGTTATAGTCAAAAGTATCATCGATCCAGACGACAACTTCTTGTTGAAGCTTTTAGCATTAATGGGTTAAGCAGACTGAGAAGCGGGTGGCCAATGGTAATCCTTTGAATGGTTATATGATATAGTACAATGTATAACACATTATTACAGTAGTTAGCATAAATGGAAACAGAATAGAAGGATACGTTTGTGAAAATGGAGGTGAATGTGACTTGCCTTTCACCTTATATAAAGAAAACATTGACAAAAACAGTCTTTTCACCAAGCTGTTCCTTAGTCAGCACACAGAGTGGCCAGAACAGGCCTGAGAATTTTGGAAATATTTTTCTAACTTAAGCATTTTTTGGAAAAAGAAATTGAAGGAGAAATGTTAAAGAGATGTCAAACAACAAATTTCCTTCAAATATTTTGTGAAATTTTGCTTATTTCCAAAGTTATTTTGAAAAGTATGAGAGTAGCAGACGATACTTTCTAGGGGATCTCTGAGTGTGAATGGTTAAACTGGTGTCAGATTGACTAACCAGATATGATTGGATGGCCAGCTTTCTGTTTCAAGGATATAAATTATCCGTAGTCATGTGAGAATATATTTGATCAAAAACGGCGCGAAATTAAGCCTAAGAACAGGTAGATGCATAGTAAAAAGTCATAAAAACAGATTTACCAGGGAGTATTAAATGATAAGCTAAAAACGTAGAACTTTCATGGCAAAGCAACTTTATTTCTTATAAAAGCTTAGGTACATACATCCAGGTGATGATGATTAAAAAGGTATTACCAAGAGATGGGTTTCACAAAGCTGTCTAAAAGACGACAAGGATATGTCCCAAAATCCAATTTATAGAAACCAAAATAGCTTTCTCCTTAATTCTTATATATCAATCTTCATTATCTTACATATGTATCTTAATTATCTAAACTATTCTACTTGCAAAAGCTAAAATTGGTGAAAGCGTCCAGTGTCGCACTGACAGAGGGAAATAAGGACAAAAGCAACAATATGCCTATTACAAAAAATGATTGCAAATAACTGAAAATCGTTAAGTCAACATCTATCTACATAAACATGATAAGTATAAGACCGAAACAATACAATGTAAGCATGTCCTTAACAATATGATATATGTATGTAATACACATGTAAAATACACACAATAGGTTTCTTACCACTCACGGTGGGCACTCTTACAGAGTTAATGCTAACAATCAAACACTGTTTAAGGAAAACAATTATCTTATTATGCATTAGAAATTGACATAGTCATCAGTACGGCAAGACAAAATGTATTGTTTGTCTTAAGGATCCCTTCCATTCTAATAAGGTTTTATAGAGTCAGACAACTGTAGTAACCCTACTAGCCCAGACTATTTTAATTGCAGAAGAGTAAAAGTTAAACGATAATACCTTACAGTCAATTCAGTATGGCAAGAAATTCAGAAAAATAACCTAACCATCCCTTTAAGTCTCATGGGATGACATAATTAAAAAACAACAACACCAGAATAAAACTTGGATTAAAAAGAACAAAGAGTTTTTGTTTTCTTTCACAATATTTGCATTGGTGTCAGACCGTTTGTTCGCTGCGTATGAGAAATGATTACTGTAAATTCTCCGAAATTTAGACCACCCAAGGATAATGGTCCGGGAAAAAATAGGGTAGGTAGGTAAAAACCCTTTTTTTTTGGATTATTTTTTTGATCAAAAATGTGTGTTTTATGCATGTTTTAACTTGATTGGGAGTTGCGAGGCCGAAAAAACTTTAGGGTAGGGATTTTTTTGAATAAAAACTTGTTAGGGTAGGTTTACAGGAAACAAACAACTTTTTCTTGGGCCTTATTGTGAAATCTGGGCCACCCTCGATCTATCCCTTGTTGCGCATATCAAAGAATATGGACCATGGTTGAGGAGTGTGTTGCCCTCAGTGCCGCCACTCTCGCTGCCCGGTTTGAACTGAAAAAAGAAAAAAAGAATTTCAGCTCAATTGGAAATGATATTTCATTTCACATCACATTTTCTGCACTACCGTACTTGTCTGATTATGCGCACAGTGTGGGTGGACTTCGGGAAAATTAGGTCTCTCTGTACATAGGGTACCAGTAAACTGCTGTATAATCTTACACCCCAATGAGTGCCGATTGCAGTGTATCAGCCATTATCTTATTATCCTGAAAAATAGGGGGGGGGGGGGGGGGGGGGTGCGTTTGATCGGTAATGTGTGCTTAAGGTAGAACCCTACTCGATACACAGGTCATTTTTAAAACTTGAATATCTAATAACTGAGTTGAATTAAGACAACGGCACGTAAGCCATTGTAAAGGTTACATCTCATAGTTGCCGAATAATGGTAAACTTATCAATAAGTGCCTATTTTGAAGTAATGTGGCACCCTTAAAGAACATATCTGGATGTGTTTCGTTTTTTGGCAAAATGTCAAGACTTACCCTTTACTTAGAAAATGAGAGTCTGCCATATGATCATTCATGTCTTTGGTAAGGTGCAAGGTCCTACCTCAACAGGTTATCTGCACGATGAGTATCTTTAAAATATTTTTGAAGGTTCCCATAAGCCTAAAAATTACTAACAGCACATGGTTTTATATAGTAAATGCTGATTTTCAGGTCTGTCAGAATTCAAGGTACCTGTGACATGACCTTGCACCTAGACGGGGTTCATATCTGTCATACTCTAAAATACTGGCTTCGAAGACTGTATCGCTATTCACTTTCAGCTAAAAAATGAGATGAAAATTTTGGTCAAAATGGTCTAGCTCAAAGGAATCTGCATGGTCAATGCAGACAGCCATGTCGTTTGGGACCAATTTAACATGGAAGGCCCCAAGAGGCCCGCCTTTTGTTCTTGTGGCCTACCACAATAGCAAGTTGCTAGGGCGAGATTCGTGGCGAATGATCACTACTAATGTGTAATCTTTTGTTTTGATATCCATTCTTAGGGGCCAGCCGAGGACACCACCTAGTGGGGACAATCTTGGTGTACAAGACTATCACCTTAATCGGACCAATACAGTATTCAAATAAATTGGAAGAGTATAACAGAGTTTCTAGTGAAAAATACCTCAAAGCCATAGTCAACGGCAGAAAAAGAGATAAAAGGAAATTCTAAAGAACTATGTACTTAGCTCTGCCTTCAGAATTAGTAAAGATATGTGTTAAAGCTCAATGCCACCTTTCTTGGCACACCTTATTTACAATTCTCTTAATGGTTATACAGGTGAACTTGGATATGACGGACTCAATGGGACCAGGAAAATTGGTCCGTCATATGCAAAATCTGTCGGAAACATATGACGAATACTTGATATGCATCCGACTGGGACCAAGCATATCGTCCGTCATATGCAAAAATCCGTCGTACAGTGGTACGTCATATCCAAGTTCACCTGTACATTGTATTTGTATGCGTGCGTACTTACGCTTGGATCTACAGCAAAGCAGGTAGGACAACTGCAACTGCGACTCCGAGGAAGACAATGACACTAACACTGAAAATACAGAAAAATTGCACTCTGACAATTAAAACCATTAGAAGACAAAGATACTAACACTGAAAATACTGGAAAGCATTCAACATTGACAATAAAGACCCTTTAGATGGCCATCAGTGTGCCTTGTAAAAAACAAATAGAAATGCAGAGGTTCAGACCGTTAAGCCTCGAAAAAAAATTGTTTGTTTCCTGCAAGTCTAGAAATAATATGGTAGGTAGGTTGGTAATTTTTTTTTTGATTATCTTTTAGTTCAAAAATGTGTGTTTTATGCATGCTTTACGTTGATTGAGAGTTGGAAGGGCAGAAAAAACTTAAGAGTAGGGTTTTTTTGAGTAAAAACTTATTAGGGAAAGGTTTATACAGGAAAAAACAACCTTTTCATTAGGCCTTACAATAAGAATGGAACTTTTTTTTTTGTGCCAGGAATGGGGGCTATTACGGTATGAATGCAACAGGTTATTTACTGGTCCATCACATAGGGAGAATCACAGTACCCAAAGTTACCGTAAATTCTCAGTAATTTAGGTCACATTTTAAATATTACAATTTTTATGGGTTGAGGGTGGCCCATGTTTTCTGAAAATACATTATTAGCAAAATTTAGAGCTAGGTCCATATTGCAAATGGAATAGATGGAAGGTGGCCCAGATTTCCCATTGAATATTTTGCATAATAATTATAGTGGCCCAAATTCCTAGGGTGGTCTAAATATCTGAGAATTTACGGTATTGTCCATATTACCCAGACAACACCAAACATACTGCTGCATACTAAGCGCTTATCTAGCAGGGTGGTTAAGACCCCCACAAGTGGCAAAATCATGCAATACTGTAAATTCTCAGCAATTTGGGACACTTTTGAATAATTCTAATTTTCATGGGTTGAGGGCGGCCCATGTTTAAAGAAAATACTGACAAAGCAGAGTAATAGTTGTTGATTTGGTGGACCAAGGGTTGTCCATATTTACCAATGATTATTTTGCAAAATATTTATAATGGCCCAAATTCCTAGGGTGGTCTTAATTTCTGAAAATTTATGGTATTGGTTAAAAACATGAAACCTGGCTTTAGTCCTAGTTTGATATTACACCATTCATTTTAGATATGGAATTAAAGTCAGCTCAGCCAAAAAATAGCATATTTCATTTGTTCGGTCAAAATAGACTACATGTATAACAGGTGAACTTTGTGATATGATAATCTTCAATTTTAGGGGGAAAAACTTACCGAAGTGAGCGTCCACCGTTGCACAAGTCTTCACTGCAGATGCAACCATAAAAATCCTTAATCGTGCCACCATTATACAGGGAAGAGAGCTCGTTTGCGTGGTCCATCTGGTCTTTGGAGCCACTTTTGCAGCCATTGGAACCTGTATCAGGAAAACAGCCACGAACGTCCAGCTTCACAGTCACATCTGAAAATAAAAAAAAGGTGGTCATGCAATGTAGCTGGACAGGCACCAACATAAGTTTCAGAACTAACTTTCCTTGATGGGCATAAAGTTAATGATTTGCCCAAAATAAGTTATAACATATTCTTGAATGGCATGTATTATTTATTATGGATTTGAGGATTTGAAACCCATTTTCCTTTTGATTTTGTTGCATTGTTTGCATATTTCTAGCTATTTGTGCCACATTTTGGACTGCTCAGAAAATCAGTTTGCCCCTTCGGGCATGTTGAAGCTAAAATATATTAACCAAAAAGCCAACTTTTCTAAAATTCACTTGCCGGGGCAAGCGGGCAAGTACTAATGTCGGACCCTGCTGGAGATGGGAGTCGCTCTGGATTTCATGAAGCCAAAAATATTCTGTTTGCTGTTACTCGACTGACTAAGCCAGATCCACACAGACTGCAATTTCTTTTTATTTCTGATGTAAAAAGAGGAATTGCACTTACCCTCGGGGGCTGTTTCCTTGACCTTCGCAGTGTAGTAAGCACACTGCATTCCAGAGCCACAGCTAACCTTGTCAACAGAATCACTGTCAAAACCATGTGCATCGCAGTGTCGGTTTTCCTTTCCAGTTAGTGCACCACTGCTTGTTTCGACGTTCAAACATTGGTAGCAACGAAGGGCAGCACCTGAAAAAACAGTTTGGTCTAGACTGGATCATTACATTACCTTTGACACAACTGACCTTTAAAATATCCAGGGCTCGACGCTAAGGGTGAACCTATGGCCCCAGGCCAGTAAAAATTCCCAGAAACAGCTTCGGGACAGTAGAAAAAGACCTCAACTGGTCCTACAGGCCCAGTAAACATTTGGAGACATTCGTGTTAAAAAAGTTCCCCCCAAGAATGTCCCCAAATGTTTTTGATATAAATGAAGATAAAATCTATAAAGATAAATGTTGTGGTGAATTTTATGCAATGTTCTTTCTTGTTATGTTAAAGAAAAAAGGTAGGACCAGTAAAAATTTTGCAGGACCAGCAGATGGTAGGCGTTACTGGTCCTACAGGGCCAGTATCATTTTGAGTTAGCATTGAGGCCTGATATCATTAAAGGACAATTCCACCATGGATAAAACATAGGCCCAAATAGTTTCTTATGGTATTCTCTTCTTAAACCCAAGTTCCCACCAGTGCCAACCTTCATACACAAAGTATATAGCTGTTTAAAGACCTCCTAAAAGACATAAAATAGAGGCACTGGGGCGGCCATTTTAGCCTGTTAATAGCCTCTAAGCAGGCTGTTGGTGCAACTAAGTCATTAGCAGTAAGGTATCTTAATCTAAATTTAGGTAGCAAATTACTGGACATTTTTAAGATAATTATAACATTCAGTTGTATGGAAAAGTTACAATTACCAAAAGTCTTGTTTTGTTTAAGATAACTCAGCTTCCCCGACTCTGCCTTAAAAAACAAAGAATCCAAAAAAAAGAGCAAATTTTGTCAATATTTTCTTGCAAGGGAAAACGCATTAGATTCAGTAAAAATAATAATAGGTGCAGAAATTTATGAGGGTGTTCTCAAACACCACATTTTAAAACTTATCTAGTATTTTAGAAAAAAACCTGAATTAAAGGACTCATGGCAAGTGATGCAAAATGGACTAGCATTCCTAATAATTGTGGAATTGATGAGGTATACACATAAAGGTATTCGGTTTATAGTCTTGTATCCACTGAGGCGCTCACACGACCTTCCTCCCCTAGCAGGCCTGTACACACGGAAACCATTTCAATCCCCCGAGGGATATTCCAGAGCAGTTGGCAGCATATAGTGCACAAGCTCTAAGCACTGCCTTAATGCTATGTACCCATTTTGCAGCTGGGTAGACTGAGGCAATATGGGATAAACTGTCTTGCCCAAGAACAGACAACCTACTGATTACTAGTCCGACACGTAATTGACTGAGCTACTTTGTCCCCAAAGTATTGCCCAATTTATGTAGTTAAACTCAATTAAAAGATCGAAAATCCACTTTGGAAAGATATACTCACTGCAACATAACCATTAATCACTACCATTAACCCTTCCAATGCTGAGGCTACTTTCGCCCAAACAACAAGGATGCAAAGATTTTTGAAACCTATCTAAACCTTATCATATTGGCACTCATTGAATAGCTCTCAATGAGTACTCTCAGATGAGTACCCATATTCCAGGGTTTTTCTCCTCATTTTGTATTTGGCCAAATAAGCGGACATCAGCATAATGGTTAAGCCAGACTATTTTGATGGTATCAAAAGTGTGCCCCTATGGTTTACTAACAAGTTAAACCCGAGACTAAATAAGAAATGGAGACAAGTTGGTTTATGTGAATAGTTGGCGATGTCGGCTATATTTGTCAATAAAATACATTACCAAAATAGTCCCGCTATTTGTTGTTGCTGCAGGTGTGGAAATGCTATATATAATATGGCTACTAAGCTGTAGTTAGCAATGCCTAGCTTATGGCGTGTTATGCTGCTCCAAAATCTTTAATTATGACAGGGGTATGGAGACTCATCTTTGCTCGTATACATTATTACCAACAATGAACTTTCCAACCTTTTGCTTTCAGTTATCTGCAGAAGGAACAGGTTTTTCATTGGATTTGATGAAAACCCGTATTTTCCGAAGGCTGATAGGAATATTTTTGATCTTTGATATTCAAAGATAGAAATAGCTAGGACAAAATTCTTAATATTTTTGTTTCCAGAAAAAACAGGGCTTTCAAGTGAATATATAGTTGTCATAGGTTTCTGGACAAAGAGAAATGCGCAGAAGTCACCATAAATAATAAAGTACACTACAGAGTACAGTATGTTGCAACTCACCTGCAGGGAAACCCGCTAACAAGAAGACGCAGACAACTTTAAGAAAATTCATGTTTCTGATGCGATGTATTAATGCGACTGTTCACATCCTGTCCTGAGCGACTTGTCTGGAGACCCTGCTATTCCTAAAATCTATTTCCGAGAAATGCTGGTTTATCAATCTGTCCCAGTTTCCCCGTATGAAAGGGTTTGGTATCCCGCTGTGTTTCCTGTAGACACAACACATACCCACACACACATGGTCATGTCCCGGCAAGTGTTTTTTTCATGACGCAACGCAACTTTTTATATCTTGGTTGTGACTTAGGGCTATTCCATTAAAAAAATACATGGGGGGGGGGGGGGGGGGGGGGTGGAACGCTCACAATTTCAGACCCCCCCCATGATTTTTTTTCATGTAAACCCCAAATTTTTTCATCTTGACCCCCTCCCCCCATGATTTTTTAATAGGTGAGCGTTCCACCCCCGCCCCCATGTACATTCAAATGGAATAGCCTTTATTCAGGTATATTCATATTGCTAAATTTTTAACAAAAAAAGAATTTCGGTAACGGAGGTCAACTCAAGAATGGAGACATTATTCAATAATAAAGAAATAAAATTTTGGCAACTACAAAACATGGGATTAATTTCAAAATTTGAAAATCCTTACCAAAATAAACCATTTCTGCATTGACATACTAAAAATGTAGAAATATTCACTTTTAACTATAAAGGGGAATATGTATGCATTATCTTTTCTGTGGAGTTGAATATATGTGTAGGACAGGAAAACAAGGAAGAAACAGACCAGAGACTGGATAGGGTATGTGTACAGGACAGGAGGACAGGGGAGGGTACGGACCGAATGCAGGATGCATGACATAAGTACGGGGGGAGAGGGAACAGAGACTGAGACAAGGCCCGGGGGTGACGAGTGGCCTGGGAGGTAGGGGTGATCTCCGTAGGTCCTCCTTTGGGAGTTGACCCCGTGGGAACAATGCGGTTACGGATCTCAAACAAACAAACAAAAACAAAAAATGTTGGTGTAGACATCCGTATTTTTGTTAATTTCACGACTTCTTTGCCTGTATCAATACAAGCAAACAAATGCATTTAAAATAATATTATTGTGTACTCTTAAGTATGATGAAATGGTAATAAATAGATTCAGGTAGCTCATTTATAGGAGACACTGCTTTTTCAAAATATGACCACTTGCAAGAATGACTTTAAACGTTAAATAAAAGTTCTCGATAAAGGTGTGGTATGAATGATGAGTGAATGTTAAGTCATGATGCCACAACTCTACTAAAGTCAAGTACGAAGAAAAGAAATAGCTTTAATACGTATGCAGTTGATGGTAGTTTGGCCAATACAAAATGATGCAAAAAATCTGAAAAATTATTGAAACCCTGGCACATGAGTACTCATCTGAGAGCACTCCGAGGCGTAGGCTGCCAAAGCTGAGGCCGCCAAGTCCGTAGCTTTGCAACAAACACGATCGGCGAGGCTATAAAACTGCACCAATGCTCAGTGACGGATCATAAAGGCTATTCAAGCAAAAATATCTTGCAACTATGTAAAAATGACACAAAAATCATGATTTTTGCTGAACCGGGACCACTTTAAAACCACAGAAACAGCTTCTTTCTGAACATAGTGTGTTTTCAAGCCCAGCTAAGCGCTATAATATAGACAACAGAGCCTATACCAGACGACTCTGTAGAGAAATAAAGAGTTGAGGGACTTGAATGGGCATCTAAACGCCGAAGCCGCAGTCAGACTTTTGGCATATGTTGAAATACACGCAACTTTCAGATAATTTTTCACTGTTAATTTGGTCGTTATCTTTTGACATGTACTCGCATCTTTTTGGCTGCTTTCTGTGTTTGTCATTTTCTTTTGGCATGTGTTGGAATACTAGCATCTTTTTGATAATTTTTGTTTGTCTTTATCTTTTGGCATTTTTACTTATAACATGTATTTTAAAGACGTGCCAAGAAATCTTACTGCCTCTTTATTTATGTCAGAAAAATGTAGTGTCTATTCCTCTTCGACAAAATAAACATTGTCATCATCATCATCAGATGACGTTCTATCAGTGTTATTACTTTTTTCCCATTACTCATTGCTATCATTATTTCATTTTATTCCTATTTTTATTAGGAATATCTTTAATTATCATTGTTATCATAATTATTCAAAGCGCTTTTGAACATAATAGGTGGAAAAGGGGCTTTATCAATTATTACTTTTATCATTGTCATTATCATCATTAACATCACTACTTTAATGTTTCATTAGAATTTCACAATTATTTATTATCGTTATCTATCATAAGTTATATCATCATTATTCATAATTAGTATTATTATCATTTTTTATCCACGAGGCCGATAGGTTCATTCGTATAGGAGTCTCAGTAGTTTCAAGAGCAGAACATGCTAACTTATTCTGATATACAGGTGAACTTGGATATGACAGACTCAATGGGACAAGGAAATTGGTCCGTCATATGCAAAATATGTCGTATACATATGACGAATATTTGATATGCATCGGACTGGGACCAAGCATATCGTCCGTCATATGCAAAAATCCGTCGTACAGTGGTCCGTCATATCCAAGTTCTCCTGTACAAGGTTTGTCTTGATGATTCAAAGTCTGTGTCCTCATTCAGCAACTAAATTTGAAGAATGGTATTTTGAGGGTTAATGACACTTTTGTTAAGGGAGGCTGAGATATAATCCAACAGATGAATTTAAATCCAGAGCATCTCCTCATTATTAGATGGTTAATACGAATGTTTGACAAAACCCCTGCTACAGAAAACTTTTCGCAACTTGCACCCACACGCTTAATCGGGCGAATACGGTATGTTTTTTTAGATAGCCAACTATCATACTAACCCATGGTGAAGATCCAAGAGTCTGGGTCTTGGTTTGCAGTTCAGACAGCAAACAACAAATAAATTTCATTTGTTTTATGGACATGTTTTATTGCAATTCACACAAAACAATTGCTTTATGCTGCAGTACAAAAATATAGAAGAATCTTTCAAAATAAAATCATAATATTGAGACTTTAGATATCAAGGTCAACTGACACCAATTCTACCTCCAGTGGCAATGGACCCATTCAAAACTTAAGTTAAAATACCCAATCACAGAGTATGTTCAATATATGAATTAATTGAGTGGGTCTCCCAGTCACAATAGAAAAGTTTCTCTTTTACCAATTCATGCTCACAAGTTCTGCTAGAAATTGATACTTTCTACCAATCTCATGGGAAAAAGTATTTTTTTTAGAAAAAAGTTTGAAAGAGAGTTTCTCTAGTGTTTGGATGAGCATCTCTCTTTGAAATATTTTCCCATATTCCCAAACACTAATATTGCGTGAAAGATTTTGCTATAATCATAAGGCTGCTTTCAGCTGATGGGAGCATTAATAGGTAAAAGAGAAAGGGTGTTTGGTAACAGCTACCTTGTTATCTGGCCTCAACCTTTCTTTATCTGGTGTATGCACATGGTCTAATAAGTTAAGCTCCAGGTGCAAATCCAAATATCCAAAAATACATATATTCATTGTATCGTGTAGCACCACTGAATGTCATTTACACGACCCTTCAATCTTATGAACAATTTACATACATACATATTTACACTTAAATATATCTACAATTCCTATTATCTACAGAGAGAGAGAGAGAGAGAGAGAGAGAGAGAGAGAGAGAGAGAGAGAGAGAGAGAGAGAGAGAGAGAGAGAGAGAGAGAGAGAGAGAGAGAGAGAGAGAGAGAGAGAGAGAGAGAGAGAATTTGTACACAAATAAGGGTAATCATGTACATTTTGAATGTGCAATTATGCATTGAGATCATCTAAATTCCTAGTGAATTCAGAAAGAGCACATTCATGTTTCTATATCTACAATTCCTGAGTACAGAGAGAGAGAGAGAGAGAGAGAGAGAGAGAGAGAGAGAGAGAGAGAGAGAGAGAGAGAGAGAGAGAGAGAGAGAGAGAGAGAGAGAGAGAGACAGAGAGAGACTTTGTACAAAAATAGAACTAATAATGATAATTCTGTACAGCTTGTATGTACAATTATGCTTGTGAAAATATTCGCTTATAGAAGAATTCCAAATGGATCACCAGAATATCTAGAAGAGAAATATTCTCCTACTCCTAGCTTGTCATTAAAAGTTGATGATTTTGTGAGATCAGTACTGTCTTCATAAATATACCCCTTAAGAACATTGCGTCATAGGTGTGCTTTCTCCAAAGTCTTTTCCACAGCTAGTGTATTTACAAGGGATATCTTCTTTCGACAATGGAATAATCTATAGAATACATCTCTCAGTATACATGTCTCCAACATTTCTCAGTCTTTCTGTTCTGCTGGCATCTCCTGTGTCATGACAGACTTTTCTCATCCACCAACTCAGGAAGTCATCTTTAAGGACACTTCCCCTTGAAAGTTTGTAAGAGTTTCTGAAGGTTTGTTCCACTAGAAATGGGACACAACAACACTGTAGATTTTTGGCATTTTCATAATTGTCATTAGAACCACAGCATTGTCCGTTTATGAGTCTCCGTACAAGATGGTCAGGGCATTGTCTATATATGGTAATACTCTCCTCACAGAGGTAAGTACAAGGAACAATCTCCTCACAAGATGGCGTCAGCATTGCCCATATATGGATATACTCTCCTCACAGAGGTAAGTCCAAGGAACAATCTCCTCACAAGATGATCAGGGCATTGCCCGTATATGGTAATACTCTCCTCACAGAGGTAAGTCCAAGGAACGATCTCCTCACAAGATTGTCAGAGTTCCTTCAGATGGTCTCCGCAATACCCATATATGGCAATACTCTCCTCACAGATGTAACTTGATGGGACAATCTCCTTACAAGATGGCGAGAGTTCCTTCATGGCTAGAACCGTCTCCATTTCGTGACTGGTCCATGGCTGCCAAATGCTGCTCGAGGATAGTTTTCCACGTCAGCTTAGCCTCGGTCGTGGGAGCGCGGTACGTTTGCGTTACGATGGTGTGGTCATGGCCGGTCCAGATGACGGGTTCAGCGATAACCTGGATGGCGAACTCCAAAGCTGTGAAAAGGAGGAGAATAAAGTTAGTCAAGACCAACAAACATTGTTTGATTGCAAGATATGTCATAGGAATTGTCAACAGACAACAAAACTTAAGATAGTTTATAAAAATTCTGAATTTTGTTCTTCAAAAATTTGCAGAACCTTGGAAAAGGTTTTGAAATCAAGATGAAGAAAACACGCCCAAATATGGAACTAAGATAGTTACTAAACCATTAATGAACAGAATACGAAACTTTGTATGGCCACATTTGCAAAACAATAATTTCGATAAGGATTTGAGCATATATTGTATATAATACAAAGATGAACATCTCAAGTAGACCATCCCCAAATTCAAAGTGAAGAAATCTTGCACAAATATGAAACTAAGATATTTAAATCATTCATCAACAGAATATAAAACTAGTTAAAACAATTAAAATCTAAATATACTTACGATGCTGTAGATTGAAGTCCATGGATTTGATGTCGTTCAGTACGATAGGATCATCTGTGATGTGTAGTTTGTCGCCCTCGGGTTTCGCGATCATCATCATATCGGTGAAGAGAAGGCCGACGTGTTTCGTCCATCGCTTCTTTTCCTGTTGTAGCATCTCTCCGGAGTAGATCAAGTGGCGGGACGGACAGGCAAGCTGGATCTCCTGCAAAAAGAGGGCAGAAAATTAGTAAAAGGGTTACGGACAGAACAGAATTAAAAAACTTCTATAAATTGGGGCGAAAATCCTTATAAGGAAATATGAAGGAATACAATTGTAACTGTGAATGCGAACATCTCTATATATCAAGCATTTTCGGTCTCAAATGAAAAATTTTCTCTATCGTTTCACTAAAAAGTAAGAAAGATGATAAATGAACACCTGTATGCATGTACAACAAGAAATCCTATCAATTAGTAGAAATAAATCCCCAGATACTGTACACAATTGTTAGAACTGGTGGTCTGGGTCAGATGGTGGAGGAAAATAATAATAATAATAGTCATGAAAAGAAATATTTAAGGGAACTTACCGGTACGGCTTTGGCAAACTTGAGACGACTTTGAATACTGAGAACTTCTGAATCCACAGAGGAGCTAGATGAAGAATTGGACGACTTAGAACTTGACCTTGGCAACGAGAGATTCTTTGAACTTGTCCTTGGGAGAGACATATTCTTCGACCTTGACCTTTGAAGTGTTGCCGATTTCTGCGATGTCAGCCTTGGCAACAGCGATAGCCTAGTGCTGGTCCTTGGCAACATGGAGGTGGAGTTACTGTAGTGGTTTGACCTTGCCTGGGAGGATGACCTTGAGATCAGGGATTCCGTTCGGCTGAGGGAGATTGAACGTGGTAGGGAGGCCGTGTTACAGCTTGTGTTGCATCTGATCATTCTGCCACACAGGTCCTGTACATCTGGAGAACGAAAAATAAATCATTATAGATACTTTATATTGATTAACTCTTTTCACCCTCATCTTCAATATGGTTTATGGCTGTGGGCAAATGTTACATCATATTAGCCAACTACTCTTTCCTCCTGAAACAAAAATACCCAACTTGAGCTCAAACCAATGATTACTTGAGGTAGAACATATAATACTAAAACTGAAAGTGTAAATGATGATACCCTACTTTGAAATGGGAACACCAAAACCAAACATAGATAAACTTCCACTAAATAAACTGCTGGATTTTTAAAAGTTTTGTTCTTACCTTCCACAGTTTCTGTGAGGTCTTCGTAGTCATGGTGATGGTGGGGTGTGTTGACTAGGACACCCTGAAGGAGGGTACACAGTTCCTGGATATGCTCCATAGGTTTGTATAAGACTGTTCCCAGGTCAAGCTGGTCATGTTGAGATGTTTCCTGAAAAAACAAAGCAATTATAAAATTATTATACCAATATAGAAAATATAAATATCATAAAACAGAAATGAATGCTAATCATGCGATCAGTTTTATACGAAACTGATGCGAGCAAATGACCAGTCAATCAGCCAATGAAATTAAGTGATGATCCTTATTGACCGTACGACTGATTTCTATGTATATTAAAAGTTACAAGATGGATGAACCAAGGGAATTTCAAATATCTTTAGATATTCAATGTAATTGGAAGAATCCTGGTATAATAATACCAGAACAATAGACCTATTGTTCCTTAGACAATGGCAGAACAATAGATATATTGTTCCTTAGACAATAGCAGAGCAATATATATATTGTTCGATATACAATAGCAGAACAATATATCTATTGTTCAATAGACAATAGCAGAACAATATATATATTGTTCAATAGAATACAACAGTATCTTACCTGTACAAATCTGCTGAACTGTTTGTTTGACTTGAGTTGCAGAAGTTGTTGTTCTGCAAGCTTGATTCCTCTGCAGTAAGACTCATACTCCTCACACAGCTCGTCCACCTTGGGTTCGTAGACGCCTCCTATGGTGTCGATGAAGACCTCGTGCCTCCTGTCGTTGTCTGAGTAGGGAACACTGTACTCCTGGAGCTGAGCCAAGTGGTGCTCAGACATACGCAATAACTGGAATAAATGATTAAGGGAATGGTTATAGAAAATGACAAGACTAAATGTGGATATCACGATAATGATGATTAAGGGTGATATTGATGATACTAAAATTAATTATCAAAAAAAAATATTTAAAAAAATAATAATAATAATAATAAAAATGAAAATAATAGCAATGATGATAAATAACAATTAAATACCAATTCCAAATTTGGAGAAAACAAATCTACTATCAAGAGTAACAATAAAATTCGATTAATATATAGCCAATGTGAACTTGATTTTAAAATATGATCTAAATACCAGGACATTTGCACAAAAACAAGAGATAATAAATTAGCAGAATAAAAGCTCACCTTTTCTAGGTTCTGGAAGATGAGGAGATGCTGATGCTGCGTGAGGATGGAGCTCTTCAGTGGCTGGAGGTAGCTCTGGATTCCCGCTTGTACGATATCTAGGAAATGCTGCTCACACTGGACCAGCTTCTGAACAACTGTCTGTTTCTGCTGCTCTGACGTCGTCAGATCCTGAAACACACAAAAAAGAGAATTAGACATTTGTATTTTTTGTAAAAAGGGATTGAAAAAGTCTCACAAGTAGAACTTAGATGTAAATCTCATTTCAATACCCTCTAAACTACGTATCCCTCAAAAAGTATGACTAAGATAACCTGACTGGATTGTTAAGAAAGTGAGTCAAAACATCCAAATACTACTGAATTAATCAAAATTAGTTTGATGAAAATTGATAAATTGTATACGGAAAGTATGTGAGTTTAAAGATGATGGGTATAATATATCAATTAAGAAATTGTATACTGAATTTTCGTGATTTGTGGATCGAATATCAACTTTCACATGGCAGTTGCCGGGTGAGAATGAGAGATTTGACCTTACCTGATAGGTCAAGGTCAACTGTGGCATGACCTGCGTTGACATGGTAACACCTTGGGAAGAAGGCTCAGATTCAACACTGCGCTCATCGTCATAGCAATAGTCGCCAAGGAGATGCTGGGTGCTGCCGTTGACCTGAACTCCTCCGAGAACTTTCCTCATGGATCCGTCCAGACTCTGGAGTCTTCGTGTTCTCTGGATATCCAGGACGATGTGTTTCTGACTATGTCTGCAAGAGAGATTGTACAATGACATAGGATTCTAGATAGAAACAGGTACTGACTTCTAAAAACAAATATGAGTTTCAGTATAAACCTGAAAGATACTTTGTATATACTTTGCATATACTTTGTATATACTTTGCATATACTTTGTATATACTTTGATTGTGTTTGATACTAAGTTTACAGTGACTAATCAATATGTAAAAGTAGTGACAATAAGTCTTTTTAAAGTAAAACAACTAGAACAATTGGTGTGGCCTCGGCCTGCTACTGGATCGTAAGAAAGAAAATAAGAGAAATATTCTCTACAGAGGAAGTTATTTACTTAAAATGTCTGCTACTTATTCTTAGCAGGACGAGAAACACTGTTTTAAATCAAAATTGGTTTCAAAATAAAGCAATACTTACTTGACAATTCTGACGACGCTTTCTGCTGTTGAGCGTGATACGTTCTGTCCGTTTATTCTCACGATGTAATCTCCCTCACAGAGACCTGCGTCTTTAGCCGCTGAGCCTTCGTCAACTTTTCCCACCTTCACTGGACTGCAGCCTAGAACTGTGAAGCCGTAGCCGGTCTTGCCTCTTCGCACTGTGATCTAGAAATAAACCAAAGAAAATTAGATACAATTCAACTCCATCATAACAGCTCATGACTTATATACTATGTTACATTCAGTATTCATATAACTTAAATAAAGTTAATTCAGTGATTTACGCATAACTGTAGTTACAAATTATGAATACTGTTCGTAACTCATCAGTCTAAAAAGATAAACTAATAACAAAAGACAAACGTACATATAATATGTAACATTTTACACTACATTCATTATGTATCTATCAATATTTGCAGCTTGAATTATGGGTATTTCATCCTCTATTGAAGATTTCTGTGGTTGTATTTGCTTTCTGTGGTTGTATTGAGAGATTATATTGAATCCAAATTCACTTACATATATTAATTAAAAATTAATGAACAACTATTACAATCAAATCAATTAGGTTGAGAAACTTACTGTGAATGGATCCATCCAGAGGATGTCTTTGTTGACACGAGGGATGTTCTGGCCTTTCTCCTCGCACTCTGACTTATCGCTGACGAGGAGATGCTTCCTCTTTCCTACATCCTCTGTGAGTAGATAATACCAGCCATTCACGGCCTTCTTTCCTGCCAGCAGGCTACGTACACCGAACGACATGCATCCGAGAAACTCACTTCTCCTGGAAAACAGAAACAGGAACCGGTCAGGGAGTGGTCATTATTTAGTTAAATCACAAGGGAGGGAGTGATCATTAAGTGATTTGATACAGATAACACAGTGCCATCATTTTATGAAACAGGTTTTTACTTATGCTTTTAAAAAAGGGAAATCATTCAGAGAATAAGTCCAATATTTAATCATGTAATATATAAGTCAAAACTTACCCCTTATCGTAATCCTTGTGCCAGATTGAAACCAACAATCGCTTCTTGGAATCTGCCTCTAATAGCTCACTGAAAGAAAATACGGAATCATAATTAAAACATGTAAAACTGCGAAGGAATGACATTGGTATGTACTAGATGATTAACAAAACATCAAATTAGAATTGTGAGTCATTTCATTAAGTCTACATCCAACCATTGATTAAATCATGAAGATGACATTCTTAGCAATGTAAGATGAGAGACTCAAAGAACTAAAAAAAAAACACTGATATATTTCCAAATTGTATCTTCTCTCAATGTAACTAATATACAATGAGCTAATATGAAAGCCATAATTATCATTCATATGCTTGATTAAAAACATATATTTCAACTTCTAGATCTTAGGTCCAATACTTACAATGAGTATTTCTGGTCAAATACTGGCTGGTTTGTGTCGGGGTAGATATCTGTTTTGCATCTTGTTCTTTTGCTGTCATCTGGCACCAGAGAAAGCTGAAAGATAAAATAACATAAGTGTCACTTTTGAATTCCTCTTAATCATATCTATTCAGTAGTATTTGAGTTTTGAATAAATAGCATATCATTCAACAACTGTGAATATTAAATAGAATAAAGTTATATTCAAATATTGTTCTTGTCTGTATAAACATTTTTCAATTTAAAGCTAATAATGATAAAACAAATCTTGAAGACTGCCCTTTCATGAAATAGTACAATTAAATATGAAAATATAACATAACAATATGATATTACAGTCAACACAACACCCATGAGAACGGGGTATGAAAGAAGGCCTTACTGGAAATAACAAATTCCGGGTGATTTTTTTTATATTATAAAAAGATTTGCCCTAATTAATCCCAATAACACAAAATTACCCTCTATACCTATACAGTATTTCTATACAGAGCATTCAATCAGGTGTGATAAAATTAACAATGCCTCTCAAACCTGTAGGTGGTAAACAATAGAAATCTTACCTTGACATAGGAATCGGCGAAGGTTTTCCATTTAGACGTCAGATGCCTGGCTTGAATAACTAAGAAAAAGAGAAAAAAAATGTAAATAAATAAATTTGGCAAAGTGGAAAAAAAATGCAAAAAAGTCAGCATTCTATAAACCAATATTTAAACAGTTAACAATAGTGTCTGGAAGTATAAATCAGCAGTCTTTATTCTATTGTTATTTATTCTATTGTTATCTATATAGGTAGAACTTTATTCATGTGGGAGAATGCAAGCAAGGGCAGGTAAACCTATTGTTCTGCTATTGTTTTTCTCACCACAGATGCCCGGTTGGCGGGTGGGGGTATGCGGTATGGGGTGGGAGCAAGGGGCACATGCCGATAAGGTTGCACACCCTTTAGGGGTTCCCACATCTGCCAACCCAAAATCATATGACACCATATACATGTTGAGGGGCCACACATATAAGAGTATGAAGTGAAACATGGATCTAAAATGAATTAATCAACATGCCATTATCTTTAAACTTATTTTAGTGAAATCAAAAATTATTTTTTTTAGAATCTAATAAAATGAATAAATTCACAATAGTTTTACAACTTTTGATAAGATTTGATGCAGGTACGCATAATAACTGCCGCACAAATCAACACAAATAAATCAGTGTTTTTGGAAAGTCCTGAAATGAGAGAGACCACCAAGAGAGTATAGGGGTGAATAGCTTTATTTCCCTAATACTATACAGGTCCTCCATTAGACACCACACTTGAAAAGCATTAGCGTGATAAATGGCCAATATAAAATGCAAATTTCCCTCTGAAGTTGTGAAGACGGCCATAACTATCAGCTGCTTGACATTGGAGTGATTTCTGTGACAGAGGGTGCTCTATAATGGGGTGTTCACACCCCTTTTTATTGTTAGGGTACAACACCCCGGCATGCTGGGGGTATGAGCCTCAAGTACAATGGGAAATACCCTTTTATGAGTAAATTCCCTCGATTGTGCAGCAGCACCCACAGAATATGACAAGCAAAGTTGAAGTGAAACATGCGAAGACCACATTTTTAAGAAATGAGAAGTAGGTGTCAACAATAATTAAGGGAACTTACTGTGAATGGTCAATAATCCATAGTTGATGTATACAGCAAGCTTGAGTTGACCTAAAATCATAATGAAAACAATTGTTAAACATTCAGTTAAGAAAATATTTTGTCAAACATCGAAAGAGAAGAATAAGGACAACTCTATATGGAGCATCCTTGTTTCATGTAAAATTGATTGTGATAATTTTCCTGACCATCTTATATTTCTAAAGAAAAAGCTTTTTATTATTTAGCTTACTAGCTAAATAAAAGAAGCTTTTTTCTAGAATTTATATCATTTCAGAAGTGAGTAGCATGATCTGATATGCCTGTACACTATACAAAGCAGTATCATTACCATTTGAGACTTCTGAAGAAACAGCTTTTTATTCAACTATCTAGCTAAATAAAAATGCTTCTGTCATGGTTACATATAATTTCAGAAGTGAGTACCATAATCTGATGTGCCAGTACACTATGTACAGCAGTATCATACACAAACAGATTCAAATGTTTAAATCCTCATCACAGAGATTGAAATCAATTAATCTCTTAATCTAAATCAAATAAACATGGGATGAAGTGAGCAGTCAGTAGGGAAGATCACCATGACAACTGCTTCTAGTGATAACATCTTGCTTTGATGCTATGTATACATATCATAATACATACCCGTTCTCTTCCAATACTACCTCTAACTTGACCAACACGCCTTAATGAGTTTGCCACCAAGTACATAGTATAGCAGTTTAATTCTATTGTCAATCACACTGTTCAAACTTACCCACTAGCACCCTGTGTATCTAGAGGATAAAGGGTACATAAAGGGTACAGCAGGTGTGGGGTGCTTAAGGGGTGTTTGGGTGTTCTGGGTATGCAATACCCTGTTCAGGGTATGCAACACCCTTAGTATAAGATTCATTGAATTGGGGTTTAGTAGTAAATGTTTATACTAAGACTAAAGTGAACAGCTTAAGGGCTGTGGGTGCGCTATGTGTGGCACCCTTCAAAGACGGTAGGGTGTTATTGGAAATACCCTTAACAGTTACACCCTAAGGGCAGGGGGGCATGTAATGTTATGGGGTGCTATCACATAAGTATGCTTTACATAAGGTGACACAGGGTTCAAACCTGACCTCAAAGCAAAACTACCCCTATAACCATACATTTACTTGTCAGGGAGGTATATGTAAATAAGTCCCTCTCCTTATACATCATCATATGTTATCTCTTATTTCAATTGCATGTGACCCTAACTTGTTTATGCCCTGAAGGGTTGTTTCCTGAATTTATTTATTTTCCCTAATGTTTATTTCTATTGTTTTCACTTCCCCTGAGTTGACACTTCCTGCCCAGCGCACTATCATTGAGCCCCATGATAAAACAGATGGCAAAATAGCCATCCTGCTATTTCTAAAAGTATACCATCTCTTCTCAATTTTTCTATAAATGTATGTGTATTTATAGCAGTATCTGTGTACTACCAGTGACATGTGCCATATAGACTAGTATCCTGCCTAACAATACAGTTTGCTATTGCTGAAAGTACCACCCCTTTCTCAAAATGTATGTGTATTTATAGCAGTATCTGTGTACCACTAGTGACATGTGCCATATAGACTAGTATCCTGCCTAACAATTAACTAAATGATGTGTGTACTGCCGGCACCCAGACTTGTGGATTGCCATCAGTGGACACTATACACAGGGGTACTACCCTGTCATAGCTAACTAACTGACCAGTGGCCTGGGAATTAGGGTAATTTACAGCAATTAGCACAGACAATGCATTCAACACTACGCAGTGTCTAACATGTTTATTGAGAAAGTGTGCCATCCTGGGTGTGTAGCAGGACTGAGCTGAGAGACAGGATAAGGTATGGGCGACACATCCTGTGTTCCTATATTTCCTGCATTGCCTGTGTATTAATGTGTATAGGTGAGAATTATGGCAGTACACAGTTCTCATGAAGACAAAGTAACAGTTGGAGGGTGACACATAGTGTGTATCGATAAAGCATCCTGCATTGCCTCAGGTTGGCAAATGAGCATCCTGTATTATAAATCAGAAGGATGACAAAGCAATTTACACCTATTTACTTACGTATCCTGTATAAAGAAGTAGTATCCTGTCTAAGCACTGGTGTATAAGTTAATAAACTAAATACACAATAAACTAAGACAATACAAAGGAAAGGATATATTTTGCATTGTTGCCTAAATGAATGTACAGAGTTGTGATAAGAAATATTTACGGTAGACTCAACTAAGATAATACAAGGACCTAAGGTATTTCTTCCAATGTATATGACATCATAAATTCAATAGAAAATACTAAATGGCACCAAACCATGGGGAACATCTTAAGTATGACAACTAGTTATCCCATCGCATACCTGTTGAACTAAGACTGATGCTTTAGAAAGTAGGGCCATTCACAGCTATGAGACAGAGACAATGAAAAAATGTCAAGTGTCTAAGTAGAAGAAAGACAATTAACTCACTTCTAAAAATGTCAGGTACGTAAGTAGTAGAAAGTGGTGGAGCTAAGAACCTAGTCAGCTAATCTCCATTACCAATTATTAAATGGACTGTAAACAATCCCTTTGAGGTGAGAGAAAATTGCGCTAAATCTCATCAGCACACCTTTTCTTTATTGAAGCTCATCTTCTTCTTTGCATACATTAGTACACAGGAGTATGCAAATATTGGTATCTTTTCTTTGTTCTGACTGATTTTCTTCTTTGCATTACATTAGTATACAATGGTATGCAAATATTGGTAGCTCTGAAAACACTGCAGCATTATCGTTAACGGCCCAGGTAGCTACACTATAGGCATGCCGCATGCTTTAATTGTTCTAGGTTTAGTCTATTGTTACCTGTACAGGTGAGGTGATGAGTTACCTGCCTGACAACATCTGCCAATTAGTCCAGGTAGAGCGTGAGCAGATGGCTGCTGGATTACTAAGCTATTGACAAACCCACCCATACATAATGCGACTCACAAAACAGAGGGGTTTTGTGTGCATTCACTCGATCCATAATGAAACATGCAATTTTACTCAATGCTGTTCTTTATCTTTACTATCTTTCTGAAACTATTTGAAAAGTAGGACATATTAAACTAATCCAGTACCTAGTACTACACATAGTGTGGTTTTTAACCTTGTAGACCAATTACCAATATCAAATATTAAATATCCTCTTTTAAACTCTAAAGAAATTATGCGAAATCACATGAGAATTACCTCAATTGAACCTTACTTTCATAGAAATGAATTGATTTCATTTGAATTTAAGTAAATAATTGCAGTATCATAAGGAGACAAATTGGACATATGATATTTGATATTTGTCCATATGGGAATACCAGAAAGGACTTCAGATATATTGGGACAATGAACATCAGGTCATTAACTAAAACCAATGACCTCACAACAGGTCGCTATTATGTAATATGATATTTAAATAATATTTATGTACAATTAACAGCTGGATTCTCAAATAGTAAATATTTCCTGCTAATGCATTTCCTGCTTTCAGAGTTGTACCAAACAAAAGGAGTAGTGGTAGCATAAGGCAGTCTCTTGTCTTACAGTGCTAGGAAAGCAGGGGCCATGCGGTTGTATTATTCCCTGATGATGTCGCACCCTGGGGTTGGACATAGTGGGATGACAGATGCTCTGTAGGGATGTCAGCCGCCCCATGCTGAGCGGGATTAAAATTTTATCTAGAGCTCCTGGAAGCTGGTTAGATAACAGACTCTATAGAGCTACTGCTGTAGGCCTGCTGGCAGCACAAGATGTACATGGTAGCATCCATCAGCACATGTGCTACCTTAGGGGGGGGGACCCTTTTCTCAAGTTTCAAACTTTAAATGTTTTGCAAATATAAATGACAATCATTTTTGCCACTTAAATTTACTGAGAAGTAAATAGGTGACAGCTTTGGCTATGGTGGGTCAATTTTCTTCAAAAATATATTTGAAATGTTTTCTAAATAAAGATGACTTTATTTTTTAGCCCAAAACCCTGAGAATTATAAATTGTGATCTCTATAAATTTTGCCCAAAAGAAAAACATATTCATCACATTCACAAGTGACACATACTCTGACATTCTGATACATGAAGTTAAATAACTTTGAGCATCTGCTGTTTTGTGTACTGAGATCTATTTCTGGCCAAATATGGAATCAGGGAGGGGGTATTTTAAAGGCTTATCTGCGACTCACAGCTTGGATTATTTTTATCTCCAGAACACGCAAGCTGCTGTGATAAGACTAACAGGCAAGTCATGAAGCTCAGCAATTGAAACTGATCACCTTGTAATTACAACATAGTAGTACTCTCCTGCAGTGATACAAACCTGGCTGAACTTAAAATATGGAATATGTGTGTTTACTAATAAACTTATAAAGATAATAAAGATATATTCTTCTTGAATTTCTCTCAGATTAAAATGTTCAATCTTAACAAATCTTGACTGGGGGAGTAGTTACCTCAAACGTTACTTAAAGGATATTAATGACAGCAAATGATTATGAATTCAGGAGAAATTAATTAAGAATTAATTAATAAATAATTAATTGGTATAACTAATCATAAACATTAAATAATAATTTATTCAGAAATTATATTCAAATTAGGGATATGCAGCGGTTCTACATATCTCTATTCAATACTTGTAAATGACAAATGATGCAATTAAATGTATTCAACTATGAACTTTATAAGACCTAAAAACCAAACCCTATGATGCAAGACGTTTTATTGGATATTTCAAAATATCAAGTCAAAAATAATTACATACTATCATTTACATACCCTACACCCTAAGATTAAAATTAGCAGTAGCAACAATTAGTGTCTGAAATTTAGTAAGACAATTACAATATAACCTCTCAGAAACTTCACCAATTGCAGTTTTCCACTACCAGCACTAAAAGTGCAATCACCAACAACAGTAAGGACAGTTGGAAGCACAATGCTAAGTAATTGCACAATGACAGCGTCAAAACAATAAGCTCTCTCTACCTCTCTCTGCCTGTAACAGCGGCGTATTATTCTCCTTCCCCGTCCAGTTCTGTTCCTTCTCGATAAGACACTCATAGCGTGTCGTCTCCGGGTCATTCTGCTCATCCTTATAATCCATTTTTGTTATTATTGTATGTAAATCCGTGAGTAAGATACTAGTAACATGTTTCACCTCTGGGTTCAATGTTTTGTTCTGACAGTAGCTAGGGTAGTGGCTGACTCACAGAGTGTCTGGGGTAGCCAGCAGCTGCTGCTGATGCCTGCAGCTGGGGGTACCGGACCTCGGCACTGCACCCACAGGGGTGGCAGGGTAGTCCAAAATTTCAACTCTCATCAAAAACAACTAATTCTCCAATTTTCATGTTTAAAAACAAATCAGACTTCAAAATGCTCTTTTATATTTCATACCTCCATTTTTGATACCATTTCGAACTAAAATGCATTAAGTTGATATTTTCATATTTTTAAAATTTTAACTTGACACCCCTATATAAGTGACAAATGCTCAGATGGACTCACCCATTTATAGAGTCTGTGATGCCATTAACTGGCACATGCCCGCCCTCAGGGGACATAGAGACTCATCTAATGTCTTCCTCCACACCCCCTGCACCCCTAAACACCCTACCCTACTTCCTGCAGCTGGGGTTCCTAGCTTAAAAATGGCACCCAAATATTTATTCTTTGGGGTACAGGATTTTGTGTTAAGTGAGTAGTTCCCTAGCAGGAAGTGGGGGGTAAAAGGTTACAGCAGGTTTATTTGTTTCCTGAAGGCTTCAGGAACAATGGTTTAACCTATTCACACTAAGAGTTCCACGCGAAGCTATTGTCTGCTTCTCTCATACTTTTGAGCATAACTTGCGAATAAAGCAAAATTTCACAAAATATTTGAAGGAGAGTTGTTGTTAGGCATCTAATTAACATTTCTCCTGCAATTATTTTCCAAGAAATGCTTTTGTGAGAAAAATATAATCAAAATTATCAAGCCTGTTTTGGCCGCTCTAAGTGTAAAAGGGTTAACCTGCAGCTGTGTATACTTAAAGCATACTCCTAAACTAGTTCCTCTTCAAAATCCTTCATACTTAAAGACAACCTTTAAGAGCTTAGCCCTGTATATATTGTGCTTTAGCAAGTATATATTGTCCGTAACACCAATAGCATAGAGTTGGTCGCGTGGCGCAGCATTATAGGAATTATCTTTATAGTTTTGGCGAGAAGGATTTGCGCCATAACATGGAATTTCACTCTAGGTGAGAGTGGGTGCTGTTAGCTACTGAGAGGTACCTGCCAGGTGAAATAACAATAAAACAATAGACTATTGTTTAAAAGGTGTGTGTACACAACACATCAATTCCTCTAGTACTAATTCCAACACCATATTGAAATACTATGTCTACCGTTAAGCTTAACCTTTAAGGATATTCTTTCAAAATGAAATATTTTTGGAAATACTGGAATTAAATGCATGATTTAACACCTGGTTTAAGGTTAAACTAAAATATTTTGAGAAAACAATAGAATAAGTTTTGAATAATGCTAACTGATGTTGAAGTCTTGAAATCTACATTTGCTTGTCCTATAATGTGATACGGTTCAGATGAGCCATTATATATATATCTGGCACCCTGAACACTGAGGCTAAAATTAGTCTTTGCTGTTTGATAATTAAAACATGAAAGCTTATCAGTTACTGGTGAATGAATTCCATTACATCATACATCTAATGCTCCTGTAGGTTCATAGAAAAATAACTTCTCAGAAGTTATTCAGAAAAATAAATGATAGTTCTTAAAGATAGGATAAATGCAGGGGGTTCAAAAAGGGGTGCTCCTCATGGGTACTGTTACCGAGGAAGCGCATCCATTTGATGCCAGCACCCTTTTGTACCGAACCCCATACCGAACCAATTATGGGTTCCCTTGGAGACCCTTCATCAACCCTTCTGTAACACAGCAGCCCTTTAACAGCCATTCTTTTGAATTAATGAGATTGGTCCTGTTGGACAGATTGGGATACCCCTTGTAGAGAGGGTATTGTCTCAGGTACCCAAAAGGGGTGTTTATGGGGGCGCCCTATAATGGGGCGCTCTGAACAACTGTCTTAGGAAACGACCTCATGCATCTGTCTTTCAGATAATTAGCTTCACACTCTTTCTGCAACAGTTGAAATACAGCAAGGAAAACTAAAGCATTTGGTTTGATCTTAAAATTTGTTCATGTATAATATGTAAAAGTAATGAAAAAACCCTGGGCCTAGAACCTTTTAAAGAGGATTTTATCTAACTCATTCTCCCTCAAATATATTTCGAAATAGCTTTTGTTAAAGATATCACCAAAATATTCAGAGGAGATCTCTATAATCAAATGCCTATCACAAGATCAGTTGATCAGGTATTGGGAGAGTAAACATTTTTTATGATTGAGAGAAGAAGAGAGGGGGGAGGAAGGTAGCCTAGATTTAGGGGGAAGGGGAAAGGAGGTGAGACTTGATGGGGGGGGGGGGGGTATAGGAGTTGAGAGATCAACCTTTGAACTCGTCTGGTCATCCTGCACCTGCTAGGGTCATATGACAAGGGGTCAAGGGTCGGCCCCCATGCACCTGTCTTGATTTGAGTAGCCACACCTAAGCATACAGCAGGCACTATTTACCTATTCCTCGCATATCATTATTAAGTTTACTTACTTTCAGACACTTCAAAACCTGAGAGAAAGCTGGTAAAATTTCTACAGTGAATCTGTTATAAAGAATCTTATTTAATCTATTGACAAAATAAGAATTAAAATGGAATTAATATTAAGATATGGAGTAACAGAGGGGAGTGGGAGATATATTTCAAATGTCCATTACAATAAATAAATATTTCTTTATAGAATTAACCTACCACCTTGTCTAATAGTGATAAGATTTGTAAGAAAATAATATATACCCCATATTTTATAAGGAACCCACGCAACCCCCCCCCCCCCCCCCCCCCCCCCCACACACTTTTTGGAATCCCCTACCGTCCACTGGGTGATATTATGAATGGTGACAGATGCACCTGTTGTTATTGTAACATATGATACTGCGCACCTTTAGATCCCCTCGTTAACAGGTGTGCTCTTTGTACCCTATACCTGGCTGCTACCCTGTGGGGGCGCTATCAGGATCAGGTAGTGTCAGGACTTATGATAAAGATGTTCTCATCAAGCAAAACCAGAGTAACCCACTTAAGCCAAGAGTGCACTAACAATATGAGAGATTTGGTAAATCTTTGAAATTTTTTGAAAATTTTGAAAAAATGTAATATCATGAAAATATTTTAACGCATGTGTTCAAAATTCTAATAATCAATTTCTTTTAATTATTTCCTTTAGTTTTCAGTGCAGTAGGAATTAATCTTATATCTATCAGATGCCAGGATGATTCTGAGGTTTAATAGGTTAGCAAACAACAGCATATGCCACTGATACAGAGCAGATTACCATGTTCCCCAGATATTGAGTTATCTAGAAACAGACAAAGAATAAATGGTTATTGTTAAAATCATCTACCATATTCATTCACGGAATTATCATTCAAATATATTTTGAATAGATTGCTTTTAGTAAACTCTTCTCCTATAAGTAGCCATCTGGAGTGCTGTGAAGATGAATAGGATTATCTTTCTGTCAGTAAGTGCCCTAAAGCTGATCACTTAAGCTTTAAACCACATACAGATAGCCTTTTGTATGATAAAATTTAAAGATTGAATAGGAATAATGCCAGGCGATGCATCCTGATGGTATTTTGGTGCAGTGAGGCGTACCACCCACCTGCCCACATTCTGGGATGACATAAGAGATGTACTGGCATGAGCTGGAGCAGGTAGCACCCTAAAACACCCTTCTACCGGGGTATCATCCCCACCTGCCCGCATTCTCTGGTGACATAAGAGATGCACTGGCATGAGCAGGAGCAGGTAGCACCCTAAAACACCCTTCTACTGGGGTATCATCCACCTGCCCACGTTCTCTGTGACATAACGATGAGACGTACAGACATCAGCAAGAGCAGGTAGTACCCTGAAGAACCCTTCTATTAGGGTACAAATGTCTAAACTGAAGAATACCCTTCTACTAGGGTACTGCTAGAGTCTGAAATGAAGAATACCCTTTTTTAGGGTGCAACTAATGAAAAGCCTTATTCTAATGTAGAACTGTCAATACTGGAGAACACCCTTTTACGAGGGTGCAACTGTCTATATACTGAAAAGTACCCTTCTACCAGATTACAGCTGTCTATACTGAAGAATACCCTTCTTCTAGGGTGCGACTTTCTATACTAAAGAGTACCCTTCTACTAGGGTACAGCTGTCCGTACTGAAGAACACCCTTCTATTAAGATACAACTGTCTATATTGAAGAATGCCCTTTTCTTAGGGTACTATTGCTGCAACTGTCCATGACACAATGCAACAAAAGATTACAAAAGGGACGAGCTAATTATAACATTCTTGCACATGTCACCATGGAAACGTGCTAGTCCTACTGAAGGGCTTCTTCAAAGAGGTGTTATATCTTAATGCGTATGTCAAACTATTAGCTCAAATTACAAGAAATATGTCAACACAGGATTTGTAAGGACTTCTCAACAGTAGTGATCTATAAGTAGGAAATTCATGGAGGTGAGAAATTCCAAAATGTAGAGAAGATCTGTTTATTTATTATAAGAAAGTATTGATATAATTAAAAGCTTTTAAATGCAGAAATGAAATTTACGTAAAAATATTTAAAAACTTAGCATCTAAATCCAGCAAGGTGTAGAGTTACTAGATAACTATCTGTAACACTTTTGAAAGTAACTTAATAATCATTAATTAACTTAGAAATTACTTTAAGGTAAGATGTAGGTGGATTTTTGATAAATGCTTCTCATAACAAATACTTCCTAATAAAGTCTATCATGGGAATTTTATTAGCAAAGTACACAGACCTATTTAGACATCAATTGGTTTAACTACCTTTTTGGCAAAGTCTTTTAGAAGTCATTCTGCTCCTTGCCTCAGAAGACTACTGATGTTTAACCTGTCACCTTAGCTTTCATGCTTCAAACTATGCCTGCTCCACCCCATAATTAGGCATGCTCAGGATTATGCAAAACATTCACACCAATACACCCTAAAAAGGGTGTTTTCTCCTACTGGCACCTCATACTGAATGGAGGGGTGCAAGCGCCCACTTCCCCTACCCCCCAATTACCACCCCTCTATAATTATACCCGGGTACCAAGAGCGCCCTAAGAATACCCAGCGTCTTCGTCTTGTATCTTAGCACCCCACCCAGGGTGCCCGGGATTCAATATTTTCCTCGTCTTCCGTACCCATTATGACAAGTGTCACATGACTAATGGAACCAATATCTGTCTCGCTCTCGACCAACCGCAGTCTGCGATATTGTGTCTGATTTCTATGAACCATTTTATTCTCACATTCGGAGTCTATTTAGAGCTAAATAGGTTCAAATTTCTGGGTTAAAAGTACCTACTTGAACCAATATCTGTCTTGCTGTGGAATAGTCACAGCATGGGATTTTCTGCACAATATTCAGTAAACCATTTTCATTCCAAGTTCTCAATATAAAGTGTGAACTTGAGAGAACAGCCATGTTAGTCACATGATGTGACAATTGGTTGACAGCTGAATGGTCATTTTCTGAGAATCTTTTCTCAAATTAGCTTTTATAGTTCCTAGTAAAATCCGTATTCATTAGGTGGATTTCTCATATTTTGTTGATGAACCAAATAGTTCGGACAAAATAATCCTCAAAACTGTTCAATTGACTGACACTTCACAATCTTCTAATGATTTTGTAGATGAGTTCTGACAAAATTATCAGTATACACCAAATCACAACAGTTCCTCATTTAACCCAGAATTCAGGATGTGAATAGAAGTAAGTTTTCTTACCTTTTCCCATGAAGAGTGCGGGGTCGTTAGAGTGTGTTGAAGTACAGCTCTCTGTTGCCGTATTGTAGCTCTTCCCGTGACAGAGCGGCTGCCCGTATTTCGGGATCGGACTCAGGCGGAGTTTCTTCATAGGGCTGAATGGGCAATATTTATCCTCGGGAAATAAGCGAAATAAATCGTCCTCTTCTTCGTCTTCGTAGAATTTCCTCTTGGTATTCGTCCTTACTTTACCAAGCGCATTCTTGATCATGGCAGTATCTGAAATTGACAGAAATAAATGATAAGTTTCAAAGTTGCATATGATTTTTAGAATTCTTAAAGAAGCCAAGAATCTGAAAAATGAGAAAATAACAAAATGTCAGTAATGTGATGATAATACTCTTTCAAAGGATTCTTCAGATATGAACATCTCATAGATTTGAACACCTCATATTGTGAACAGTCTCCATTTCTTCCTGATCCATCATGAAAAAAATTGCAAGTTGAAAAAAACCCTCTATAATGTGAACTCCTCTTAGAGATACCTCCTATGTCTAATTGGACAACCCAAGATGTGAATACCTTTAAATGTGAACACCTTTCAATGTGAACACTCATGGTATCTAAGAGTGCTCACATCTGAGATTTCTCATAGTACTAGTTCTGTATGGCTGTCATCTAAAGCCTGACCCCACACCTGTACACAGTGAATATATGATGAAGTCTTACCAATACATGCCAATCTGCACCCTGTCTCCATGTTGTCAGAGAGAAGGGATTCCATAAGATATAAGCTGCTACTACTCCTGCTGCTGAATACTACACTCCTACTGCTCCTGCTCCCCTCAGAGCACTGACTGCCACTACTGCGTGTGTAGAGTGTAAAGTTCAGCACCTTAATGATAGTGCCCCTCAAGCCTGGAGGCACTGGACACACATGCAAGCCACTGTAGTACTAACACTACCCTGGGCAAGCTGGCTGGTCACTGGTCACTACTCAGGACACACACAAGCCACTGTAGTACTAACACTACCCTTGGCTGACTGGCTGGTCACTACTCTGGTAATGACCCTCTATTGACCGATGCTCTTTAGAGCTCCTCAGAGCAGGTGCTGACCGCTCACTGACCACTGAGTGACCAGCGCTGACCAGTGGTGCCATAGATCAACAATAAAACTAATGCATTGAATTTCCACTCCACTGGCTATGTATTACATAGCTATAGACTACACAGAACATCTAAGGGGATTATGTTTTCGTAGTAATGCCATGCAATCTACATGCGTCTTCACTGTGGTTATTCAGGGGGTTATGAATCAGATTGAACCACAAGGCTGAGATAACAATGCCAGATGGGGTAGGTTGGGGTCTCGGTACCTGCTGGGTTGGGGTTGTGGGGTGGGGTGTTTTGGGTATTAATATCTACCCCGGCACATGGGGTGCTGTTGGAGGAGGGACTATGAAGATATCATCAGATTAAATGATAAATAGATCATCTTAACCCAAATCCACATAGTAAGCCTTAAATAGTCCTTGATCATTCTCTACCTATTACAAATGATAACAAAAATGGCGGATCATGTGTCTCAACAAATGCATACAGCAAATTAAAACAATAATATTGAGACCTCTGATCTTGAGCCATGAAATGTATAAATCATGAGTTAATAGCATTAGTAAAATGCTAAGCATCCTCATCATTCATAGGACCTTGGTTGGTCTTCTAAGATAGGACCAAATCACATACTATTCTTTTTTGGATAATTCAGAATTCCTATGTGTCTGTATCATTTGAAAGGGGCAATTTAATCCATTAATGAATTACAGACAAGTCCAGATACAATCAGTTTGTATGTTGTAAATTGTTCTGATCTTGTACAGAACTATTCAACTGAAATGTACACACTATTGTGACATAATGAGTACTGAAAGACATGTCTCAGATTATTTTAGTTTCAGTGTTGCTATCCAGGTGGCAGCACTGCATGTAAAGTTAGAATACCCAGAGACATTTTCTCAATAGATTGATTAGATTCTCCTTGGAATACCTAAGAAAACATTGGGTGATGCTTGAAAAAGCAAATATTTCATAAGGTAACTTATTCCATTTGAGGACAGATGTTTCAAAATCTGTGATTTTCATTGGCAGACGTTTAGACTCGATTAATTTAGAATCTGAGACAATTTATCATTAACTTCCACGAGTCTCTGATCTGGATGACTTACTTCCTTGAAAGTAAAGCCACAATTTCCTCATCCAATTTGATTTTAAATTAATCTTCTTAATGAGCAAACAGACAATCTGTTGTTCCCTCTGAGGCTGATGACACATTAACCCCCTAACATCCATGTTGCCATGGCGACAGCATGCCCCTGCATGGACCATTAATCTTTAGGGTGGTCTCATCTCATCCTGCCATCTGGTGACGAAGGGACACATTAGGCTGACCTTAACCTTTATCCACCCAAAGAGTTCAAATGAGCTTATAAATATCCATAAATTCTAGAAATAATTCAGTGTTATTTTCTTACTTTCTTGATGGATGCTTTATGATAATATATTTATCCACCCAAAATACAACATTCTAGAGTTTAAATTAGCCTGTAAATATGCAATAAATCTAGAAATAATTCAAAGGCTATCATTGTTGCTATTGTCCCGATTCAAGGTCATCAGATGTACACCCTGAAGAACTTAACATTGAAGATTGAGGTGAACCCGACCAAACCCAAAATATGGGGTTTAGTATAAAAGGGTGTTCGTTAAAACAGAGGATCTAAAGGATTTGAACATATATCCTATACATAGGTGTTTTGAATCAAATCCTAGATGCTCAACTGTATCAAAACATGTTAAAACATAGCTTGTAAATGAAAGCTGTTATAAAAAAAGACTAACCTCGGCGAAACACTACGAGATGTGGCATCTTGCTGCAGTAGAGTGATGCGATCCTCTTGCCTCCGAATCCAATACTGAACTGATTGAGAGATCTTAGTACTACCTGCTCTAACGACTAACTGCCCAGAATTACCTCAGGAACAGTTGCTTAATCTGCTAAGCGTGCCTACTTTCAACAAAAGCTGTCCTCTGAGATAAAATCAGAGGAAAAACACTAGCTTTCCCTACAAACCCCTTAATCCTATTCTTTTCCTATCCCAGAGCCTTAATCCTATTGTTCTGTGATCCCCACAGCCCACCTGTTCAGGTTAAACACAGGTTAGAGCTGATGACCCACGTACACCACACAGATAATAAATAAAACATACAAAGAATTTCATGGGGTTTTATAGTAATTTTGGAGGATAAGGCATCAGGGAATTTGCAGCAATTGATCCCAAGGTATATTTGATGATAGATAGGTATTGCTGAAAAGCAGCTGAGATTGTCATCAATGCAGTGCAACTAGTAGTAAGTACCATTATAAAATACTGTGGCACGAGTGTGTAGTGGCAAGTGTGCAGCCAATTATACTGGCATTAGTTCTAATAGTAATCCTGTATGAATGTTAAGCTTTGTAGCTAGGGAAATAACCACACACATCTGTCTTATGGACAACTAGGGAAAAGTGACCCCTAGAAAGGGGAAATAACCACAAACATCTGTCATAGAGTGATAGGGAAAGGGTAGTTGATTAAAACCTGTTCATACTGACAGCTCTGCAAAAAATGCTGTCATCTGGAACTACATTTATATGATGTTTTTGAAACTAAATTGTATGTTACATGCTATTGATGAATAAGTGACATGCATATACATCAGCTAATATTTAATTTTAAGTGAAATATCATAGGAAAGACATTTAATGAAGAGACCCTAAATGCAGCAATATCTTATATCCTGATCAGCTTATGCTTGGTTAAAGATACAATCCACTGGGAAATGTCCTCTGAATTTAGGTATTCAATCAACAATCCTAACAAGTACTTCAAATAGAGACAAGTTTTTAGTTTGTTGTATAATACAATTTCTCCAGAAACATCTACAAAAAGATTCACTCATTAAAACAAATAAAGTATGAAGTAAAAGTAAGATCCTCTACATACCTATGCAACAGAGCTGTTCCCTTGTTTCCATACAACTATCATCTGCCTTTGCCAAACAATTCATCTTCATAACCTTCTTCAAAACCATCTTGATGTTTAAGTTTATGTTATAATCTACTATTTTCTTATTAAACTGTAAATAAATTAATAAATGTGGTTCTCCTAAGCCTGTAGTTTTTGTTGTTAGGCTCTGGAAACCATTTGGAGTTATGTGCCCTTCATTGCTCCACAGAAACTTATATATGAAATGGATTTTTCTGAGATTTTTACAAACAAAGTGTTGATATCTGTTCCCTGTGCTGGAGATGTAGCATATGTGTTGTTTTAACTGGCGCACTTATAAGTACTCACTACTGATTGCCCAGTTGCAGCATTAATCCCTTTGTTGACAGGCTAATCCCATTGTTTACCGACTAATCCCATTGTTTACTGACAATAATCCCATTGTTTAGACGCTGAATGTATTGTTTACAATTGCACCAGATTGGCTTTGTCAGCCATTGTTTGGATATTGTTTAGCTATTGTTTGGCTATTGCTTGGCTAAATACACTGTTTAATCCTCAGATGGATTGGTAGTTTGTGGTTACTTTTGGGTAACAACATTTAGTAAAGAAACCTTGACAAATAAACATTCTTTAAGGATACATACACTATCTAGGTATAACTACATGTATATGCCTATGCATAAATCATTGACAGACTTAGTACACTTCTCTAAAGAATGACTATGACTTCTTATGCTGTTCCTATTTTGAACACTTTTATCTTAAATCTAATCTGAATAGACTCAAAGATATACATATCACATAAGATATCTAAAAAGATCCTTCTCCATCTCAACAATAGACATATAAACAGGAAAATAAACAAAAAAATTCTTTCAGTTTGGAGGCTTATTAAGATAAAAAAAAAAAGATATATAGAAGGAGTGGATTTCTCTTATCTTCAGCCTGGCACATGTCAATACTTGCACTTCTATATTTCTTAGAATAAAACTTTTTAAACATAAGGGCTCAATTTGGGGCTTCTGATACCTGTACCATAAGAACACTTCTAACTGGTAGGAGAGATGAAATAAGGTAGCATGTGTGTTTGTGCGAAAGTTCAAAATTAGAAGTATTGTTATTTCAGGCAAAAACTGTATTAACTCATTGAATGAAAAGCACCTGTGCATCATCTTTTTATATCAATTTTCAGATTACATAGAGATTTGGTCAATTGTATCTCATGTTTCAATCAATGGGTGCAAATCTTCTAGAGATTTTACATAAAAATATCTCTCTATATATATTTCCTCATTTCATCAAATTCCTTTTTTCAGGCTGTTTCTATGTCTTTTCTTAACTGATGGCAATTCAAACAAGAAGCCATTTTTCAATTGAAAGTTTACTTACAAATTGTAACAGGTGAGTTATGATTGCAATTAGATGTTAATTGGCACCTGTCCAGTTGTTTTAATGGGTTGTGAGTAGATATCAGATAATCCCAATCAATCCTGGCTCAATCTAATCCAAAAACAGGATTGATTGCAAAATATACCAATTGTTTCACCAATACAGTCCTGTCACAACAGAAAATGATTCCAGAAATATACTTTGACCTGAAATAGCTGAACAAATAAATGCTGTATGTACAGCTGGTCAAAAGGAATATGAACCTTTTGTGCTGTTGAACTTGACTGAATAAATATTTCAGAAAATATTTTGGTTGTTCAAATATTTACTGCTGCAAATATTTCTTAACAACAAAATAATAAGTAGATGTTTGAATAGACAGAATGAGAGGTCAAAGGTACAACAAAAAAACATTATAAGCTATACACTATTTGTCTAACCACCTGCAATAGCTACTCTGTAGATATTTGAACAGGCTCAAATGATTCATAGTGTAGATATTTATCAAACAAAACCTTTATTTCATAAACTATGTAAATATTTGTTCCACCACTACCCTAGTGTAATGGACAGTGTGTAAAAGGCAACTGTGAGAATTTGAAGCAATTGCATGTTTTTTCATAGCTGATGGCAATGCAAGGAAGCCAAGTCTCTTCTTAATTGAAAGTTTACCAAGGAATTGAGGAGGGTCATAATTGCAATTAGTCATTAATTGGCACCTGTTCTGTTGTTTTAATGGGGGGTGAGTGAATATCAAGATAATCCCATCCAATCCTAAATTGATCTAGTCCAAAAACAGGATTGATAGATAGATATATCAATTGTTTCTATATACTTAAATTACATTGCAGTATAAATACCTAAAATTCAGATCAGAAATGGCACTGGTAGCTCTCAATGGTAGCACTCATGATCATTTTCCAGACCACACACATACAGACTTGAGAATGTTAAAAGGCTACATACAGTATGCTCATCTAATATTTTCTCTAAATTGTAAAAAGCTCCTTCCAAATGCATTAGGTCAGAATGCTTTTATTTGTAAAGGAACAAACAAACCGCACTCAGGTGAACACACAATGATGTACACATTTTCATCTATACACTCAAATACTTGAAATCTGCCTCCTACTTCTACACCTTGTGGTAAAAAGGAGACAAATGCTGCGTGAAGCTTATGTGAGGTTTCAGGTTGTTAACTACTATACACTTTCATCCCCTCTCCGATCAAAGAAGGCTGGTGGTTTGATACCCCCTCCCACAAACGCATCATTTAAAAATATGTTGAGAAATGCTAGTGAACAGAAGTATCCTCCCAGTCAGAAAGATGTCTTTTTCAAGGGGGACTGACCATTTACACTCAGAGTGGCCAAAAGAGGCCTGACGATTTTGGAAATAATTTGCTTACAAAAGCATTTTCTGGAAAACATCTGAAGGGGAAATGTTAAACAGAAACCAAACAACAATTCCCCATCAAATATTTTGTGAACTTTTGTTTTATTCCAAAGTTATTTTCAAAAGTATGAGAGTAGCAGACGTCACTTTCTAGAGAAACTATAAGTGTTAATGGGTTAAGGATATATAATAGGCTAAATGCTTTAACCTAGTGATGAGGATGAGCTCTTTGATATACCAGGTATAACACCTGTATAAGGGGAGGCTGAAGGGAAATGATGGAGACTGATCGGTATCTTTAGTAGCCTAACAGTGAATGACAATGTCGGAATACAACGTCTGTACATGTTGAAAGGTAGCTCTATTAATGGTCATCTCTCCCTAAGTCTCATCGGAGGGATGAGGGGAATGATTATCATAAGGAATATATAAGGAGTACAAATGTTTGAAGAAGACATGTAGTTTTGATACTATCAGAAAGATGGGAGCAGGGTCTACATTAGGCAGCTGTATCAGTACCAGCTGCCCTGATGGATGTAGTTATACTTATAGCCACAAGATGGCAGCATGAACTAGAATGCTCCAGACTGCCAAAAAGTTTAGTTCTGGTACTATGTAAAAGGTGGCAGCAGTGTACATAACTATCAACTCATCATCAACAGATGGTGCATTTGTAGTTATTTCAGTCATACTCAAAAGGTGGCAGCAGTGCCCATTACTGTCTAGTAATTCAAGTATTACCCAAAAGGTGGCAGCAGTGTCTATAACTATCAAGTAGTTTCACTATTACCCAAAAGGTGGCAGCAGTGCCCATTACTTCAAGTAATACCCAAAAGGTGGCAGCAGTATCCAAGACTGTCTAGTAGTTTCAGTAATACCCAAAAGGTGGCAGCAGTATCCAAGACTGTCTTGTAGTTTCAGTAATACCCAAAAGGTGGCAGCAGTATCCAAGACTGTCTAGTAGTTTCAGTAATACCCAAAAGGTGGTAGCAGTATCCACAACTGTCTAGTAATTCAAGTAATACCCAAAAGGTGGTAGCAGTATCCACAACTGTCTAGTAATTCAAGTAATACCCAAAAGGTGGCAGCAGTATCCACAACTGTCTAGTAATTCCAGTAAAACCGAAAAGGTGGCAGCAGTATCCACAACTGTCTAGTAGTTTCAGTGCTACCCAAAAGGTGGCAGCAGTATCCATAGCTGTCCTCATATCATCAACAGATGGTGTATGTGAAGTAATTTCAGATATACCCAAAAGGTGGCAGAAACTTGTTTGACACAAAGACTCAGATGCTGAAGAGAATCCTTTTGACTGAAATAAGTAAAAAATGGTTTTATCTCATTGATTGATACAGGGACCAAACATTGAAAAAGTCAACTATAATGGCCAAACTAAATGATTTTGTTCTTTGTAACAAGTTCCATCACATTTCAATTTATTTTTATTTTTTCCTAATGGAAATTTCTAGCTCACTGTATTTGGAATGTGATGAATATATTATCTAAATTAACAAAGTATAATGAATCATTTAAAATGGGCCTTCTCTTGATTTGAGTAACATGGAACCTAAGCAGCAACTGTCTCCATAGTTGAGTACAAGCTGATAGTTAAAGTCCATCATCCGATTATATGGTGATGCACAGAGAGTAGCTCTTACAATACCCAAAAGGTGACAGCACTGTCTATAAATAGCCACCTTTGGGCACCATGAAGGAATGCACGAGAGTGAGGTTCCCACAAGATCCAAAAGATGGCAGCAGTGTCAATAAACAGCCACTAAGAACCTCAACAAGGTGAAGCAAAAGAGAATAGTTCCCACAATATCCAAAAGGTGGCAGCAATGTCTATATTAGCCACTTTGGGGCACCATGAGAGTATGCAAGAGAGTAGTTCTCACTTTATCCTAAAGATGGCAGCAGTGTCTATAAATAGCTACTAAGAAGACATGCATCATGATCCTTTTCATTTATTCAAGGTGTAATCCATGTTGCTGAGGGGTTTATAGCCTACTATTAGGTCAACAACTCAAGTCTGTTTCATAAGGAAAATTACTTTTTGTACTCTTCAATTACTGTGACATACCCATCTTACAAATAGTGTTTCAGTTTATATTCCCATTATTCTATACAATGGATAGCCTGAATGTAGAATTTGCATATATATGAACTTGAATAATTGTTGATGTAGTTACTGCTGAAATCTATCATTTTCCCCACTTGCTGCATTCAGGTTTGCAGATATGTACGAGTGCACATGTCAGTCCCATGGTGATCTGATAAAGATAAAGGCAACATTGCCATACCGTGTGTTTGTGTATGTATGTGTCGTAAATGGCTGTAATGATTTTGTGGTCAAGGTCTTCTCACCTTTTAAATTTCTCTAGAAACAGTTAAACTGGTTCATAGATTTTGTGGTCAGATGCAATCCGTATAATCCTTATGAATGCAATAATGAAATACACAAGTCTTACAAGTGTAGTACTCACCCCATTACTGCTACCCTTTCAAAGGAGGTACCCCATTCAGGTCCAAGGTAACGTGTGTATATATGTATTCCTATTGAGAATAACCTCATACTGTGGTCCGGTGACACAGACCCAGATAAAAGGGGTTGACGGTGACACGGTCTGAGATAAAAGGGGTGGACGAAACCCCCAAACACCCTAACAGGAAGTGAGGGAGCGATTCATCATGCACATCACTGCAGCACTAGAATGTTACACGCCTAGTGAATTTCTTTGTCTGTTTGAGTTCACAGTTCATTTCCCCCCACCCCCCCCCCCCCCACCCCCAGGAGTAGATCTGTCCATTTTTAGAATGTTACATGCCTAGTGAGTTTCTTTGTCTGTTAGGTTTCATCGAGAGCTGCTAATTTCCACCCCTCCCCCCTTGAGTTGGTCTGTCAGCCTCAGCATGATCTATGATGATTGAATCCTTAAATCTTTAAATCATGCGGAAACGTCTCATTGGGTAAGAATCCTGCATAATCCTGGCAATGGTTTCATCATTACCTCCACGGCAGAGTCAAACTGTTGACATCATATTACTATAGTGGACCACTTGGCATGGTATTAGAATTTGAGGATCTGTTTTATCTCTAAGTTTTCATAGTGTTGTCAAGGAATAGGTGATTGAAAGTACAGTTGGATACATATTGAAAATGAAGAATATATCATAATGAATTTTACTTCTCACATCTAATAGTTTACATTGTTTTTAACGTTATCTTTATATTGAAAGGTGGAAAGGTTTGCTTTATCAAATACTATAATTATTATTATTAGTATGCTTAGAATGTAAGAGTTTCTGAGGGGTGGATAGGCAGAGGGGTGATGAGATTGATTTTTGTATGAGTATTTCTATGAAAACCTCCACTTCTCCTAATATAGATAATAATTATAAATACCAGATTTTTACAGTAAGAATAATACTTTAGGATGATTTGGCTGGCAAAAGCCCCTTTTAAAGTGAGGCATCTACTCAAAGTCATTGATTGCTCAACACTTTAACCCCCTGTGGCAGCAAGTAAAGAGAACTAGTGGGCATGAAGTAAACCACATTCCCCAACACAATCCATCCGGTACTTAGTCCAGAGAGAACTATAGGAAGCGGTCTTACTCGAAATCCTCATGAAAACCTCATCAGTTAAAGGGTTTTGTTGCCTCTTTCAGCTGGTCACTGTAAGATGACCAGTGCTCTTGAATAATTCAGACCACGTCATTTAGTGGTGTGAAAAATCTGGCCATTTAGTCGCTCATCAAAGCATCGAGGTGTAAATAACATGATTCTTCACAGCGGAGGGCCGCGAAGGGGGAAAATACAAGCACCTTCCTTGATGAATCCATCAATGTCCAACGGGACAATGAGACATAATCAATGTCGCCCCGGACAATGAGACATATGCCAAAGTGGACAACCACTAGCCGTTAGGTGACGTAAGCCTTACAGGACTGTGCAACAAGACACCTTAAACATCAAGACGTCTTAAAGACATTTTTCACCTTCTTACCTTTCCCCCATCTCCCACCTGCCACTTTAATTACAGGTGTCTAAAATGTTACAATTCATTACATACCTATTGTCCTATTCCTCACCATTAGTATTACATACCTATTGTACTTTTTCTCATCATTAGTTATAACCTTGGGTAGGAGGGTCCTTTACTGAGGAGGTCCATTAAGAAAATATTTTGGAGAAACTACAGGTGTCACTATTCACAGCTTCTAGATTTCCTTAAGACGTTTCACAAATGACTTAAATTAATGAGACATTTCCACTATACTTTTAGATTTTCGTAATACATTCCACAATGTAACCTTCCTTACATATGATAATAAGGTAGTGACATATTAGCATCTAAAGAATGTAACAAATCACCTCAACTAATGAGACATTACCACTATAATTTTAGATTTCCTTTAAAGAAACTACAGGTGTCACAATCCACAGCTTCTAGATTCCTTTAAGACATTTCACAAATGACCTAAATTAATGAGACATTTCAACTATACTTCTAGATTTCTGTAAGACATTTCACAATGTATCTTCCCTTTCATAAGGTGTCAACTACAATACCTACTCATGCTACATTAAGACCACCCTCCCATGTTATATATCAAAAAGAAAAATACCCTCTTCCCAGGGTTAGGAATAAACTAGAATTAAAACCCTAAATCAATTAAGTCTATATCTCCAAATCATTTTCCCTGTCAGTTCAAACCCATGGAGAATAGGAATACATACCCTCAATGCTAGTCCCCAGGAGAGGAGGTGACTTCCCTAAAACACCCTGAACCCAGGGTAGTTAAAACCCATACAGAATAGATACCCAGCTCTGACTGCTAGTCCCCAGGAGAGGAGGTGACTACCCTAGAACACCCTGAACCCAGGGTAGTTAAAACCCATACAGAATAGATACCCTGACTGCTAGTCCCCAGGAGAGGAGGTGACTACCCTAGAACACCCTGAACCCAGGGTAGTTAAAACCCATACAGAATAGATACCCTGACTGCTAGTCCCCAGGAGAGGAGGTGACTACCCTAGAACACCCTGAACCCAGGGTAGTTAAAACCCATACAGAATAGATACCCTGACTGCTAGTCCCCAGGAGAGGAGGTGACTTCCCTAAAACACCCTGAACCCAGGGTAGTTAAAACCCATACAGAATAGATACCCAGCTCTGACTGCTAGTCCCCAGGAGAGGAGGTGACTTCCCTAAAACACCCTGAACCCAGGGTAGTTAAAACCCATACAGAATAGATACCCAGCTCTGACTGCTAGTCCCCAGGAGAGGAGGTGACTACCCTAGAACACCCTGAACCCAGGGTAGTTAAAACCCATACAGAATAGATACCCTGACTGCTAGTCCCCAGGAGAGGAGGTGACTACCCTAGAACACCCTGAACCCAGGGTAGTTAAAACCCATACAGAATAGATACCCAGCTCTGACTGCTAGTCCCCAGGAGAGGAGGTGACTACCCTAAAACACCCTGAACCCAGGGTAGTTAAAACCCATACATAATAGATACCCTGACTGCTAGTCCCCAGGAGAGGGGGTGTCTACCCTAGAACACCCTGAACCCAGGGTAGTTAAAACCCATACAGAATAGATACCCAGCTCTGACTGCTAGTCCCCAGGAGAGGAGGTGACTACCCTAGAACACCCTGAACCCAGGGTAGTTAAAACCCATACAGAATAGATACCCAGCTCTGACTGCTAGTCCCCAGGAGAGGAGGTGACTACCCTAGAACACCCTGAACCCAGGGTAGTTAAAACCCATACAGAATAGATACCCTGACTGCTAGTCCCCAGGAGAGGAGGTGACTACCCTAGAACACCCTGAACCCAGGGTAGTTAAAACCCATACAGAATAGATACCCTGACTGCTAGTCCCCAGGAGAGGAGGTGACTACCCTAGAACACCCTGAACCCAGGGTAGTTAAAACCCATACAGAATAGATACCCTGACTGCTAGTCCCCAGGAGAGGGGGTGTCTACCCTAAAACACCCTGAACCAAGGGCAGTTAAAACCCATACAGAATAGATACCCTGACTGCTAGTCCCCAGGAGAGGGGGTGACTACCCTAGAACACCCTGAACCCAGGGTAGTTAAAACCCATACATAATAGATACCCTGACTGCTAGTCCCCAGGAGAGGGGGTGTCTACCCTAGAACACCCTGAACCCAGGGTAGTTAAAACCCATACAGAATAGATACCCTGACTGCTAGTCCCCAGGAGAGTCCACCCTATAACACCCTGAGAACTCACAGGGGAATATTGGGAATAGAATACCCAGAACCTATTTTCTCATTCTATAGCCTCAGCAAGGAAATTAACATGAGATAACCAGAATAAACATGACCAGGAGATAACTCCTAAAGGAGAGTACTACAACTCCTCTTTTAATTACTTGTACAAACATCAGCCTAGTCTCAAGGGCCACTACAATATTCAATGTGCTAAATAGATCATTGTCTAAAAGTTAAACCAACAAGGGCAACTGAAAGAGGGCAAAGAAATACTAACTACTCAACCTCAACAATGTCAACATGCCATGAACTGTGCATAGATGTATAGAAACAGCTATGCTTCTCAACAGTGTTCCAAAACCAGCACAGATGACGCGCTACTTCTAAAGAGAATAGAACGTTGGAGTCATCATCAGCTTAGTATGTTATGTGACCATCTAAGTTAGCTCAGAATACGATCACAAACAATCCCTTTAAAATTTGAAAAGAAAAATTCTGACTGCACCTTTACAATTTTCCACAAATTCAAGAGAATACAGGTGAGAAATTCTTACCTAAATCACAGGAAAAAATCCTCTAACTGCCTCTTTAAACTAAGCCACAAATTTGCCTTAAACCCAGGAACCCTCCACGAGGGCATGTGCGATTATCATGATGATAAATGTGGTAGAAAAAGAGGTGACTCCAAAGAGCTCATGTTTGATGGAAAAAGCCCCTGGAGATATGTCCTGATGCCCCAGACTTGTCTGAAGGTTACAGGATTAATCCTAGGATTATAGGAAGGAACTCAAGAAGACGTGCATTGAAACCCCAGGAGAAAGGTATTCAAAGGTAAGCCAATTAAAGCTGTAGATACCTGGGAGTACGTCTCCGGCCGTATTGATACCCTTAAGAGACCTGACACTTAGTGGCATCTAGTACCCTTGTAAGAGTATCCCTTATCGGACCGCAATATCCCCTACAGCAAAGAGGTTCAATTGAAACCCTTAAAGATAAACGGATGTCAATCACCTGAACACTTAGTCACATTCAAAGTCTACAGTTTCACATTCATCCGAGGTTCTTCGGAAATTCAACCCACAAGCCATTCATTGAGGGCTTTCATTGGAAGTATATGGATGCCCGTTATATAATGGAATTTCAATTTTGTACCCAAGGAAGATTGTGCTCGAGCCTAATTAAGACATTTAAAGACCGCTATCTTTAAGACATGCTCGTTAAACAGTTAGGCGATCTTTAAACTTGGGTGACTGGTATTTCCTTATCTAAGACTACAGGGGTATATAAGTTGTGCCCATTATAAAGGGTGTTATCAGGGTGCTATGGGTATTGAGGGTTTTCGGGTTGAATGGAGGGATTATTACTGATAGAAGATGATGGAGACTGATTGTCCACAATGGTCAGCTTAAGGACACCCTACAGGCAACACCCTAAAATCACAGGCCAATTGTACCACACAATTAAACCCTTAACAGCCTAAACATCAACCACCCACAAGGGGTATCTCTGGAGGATCACTGAGAATAGCCCTTAAACTATTTGACAATTTCCCTGAACAATAGGTCTGATAACAGACAAGGGAAGGGGGGAAGGCTAAAGGATTTTTTGTTGGGGGGGGGGGGGGACAAGTCGTATTTTCAGATTTAACAAGAAGGGTCTATATTTTTCTGTAAAAATTTCAGAAAAAGGGGCATTTCAAACATATTACCTAACTATGCCGATAGAGCCCAAAATCATCATGATTTTTTGTTTGATAGCTTTCTGACCACAGAACTGTTTGGCTAATATTTGAAGAAATGTTGATTAGAACTTTACAACCAGTTCTCCCTCAGATTTTGTGAATTGATGTTCAATTAAAAGTCATTCTCATACGTATCTATTACCGAGACAACACTTATAAAGAACAATGAGTGAATGGCTTTGGACTTAATGATGGGTTAAAGTTGTTATCACACTGAAACCTAACTCCTCTGAAACCCACACAACCATACCGACTATCTTAAAATACCACATCCTTTAAAGTCTTACACCGATCCTTCTGAAAACCCTGCAAATCATTAAAGGTATTCCACCTTATCATTAAACCAATAACAATCATGGTATCGCCCCCCCTCAGGCCAAATACCTGAAGAGAATCGATGACCGCTACCCTAAAATCATTAGGAAACCGCACAATACAAGTAACCACAAAGAGAAATCAGATCCTGACTCTAAGGTATTTCCTTTTCAAGTGTCGTCTGGATTTAGATTCTTTTGAAAACAGCTTCACAATAACGCATGAACTCAAAAAATATTTGAGGAAGAGTTGATTTCCTTAATATATTTCACAAATCTGCTTTGCTCAGACAGATATTATATCTCTTATAAAGTATGATTTTATTTTTGGAAACATTTAAAGGAAAATATTGGTTAAATCCTAAACAACTACTCTCCTCCAAATATCTGAAGAATGTTTGTTTTAATTCAAAAATTTTGCTTTAGTTTTCATAAAAATCATTGCTCAAGATAACACTTTTCCAAATGACATTCAGGTTGTAGTTTCACACGCTATTTCTTTTGTGTGATAATATTCAAACCAATTATTTATCAATCCAATTATTACTTATCTTTCAACAGAGTAAAGCTGTTTGAGCAGGTGGTAATGAGTCAATACATTGACCGTGAGTTACGCCTTATCTGCACAGTAATTGATCTCATCTCTACCGCTAGGTAGATTACCTACCTTTACATCATTTTCCTGATTATCAAAAAAGTTAAAGATTAATCTTTATACTATCATCTGGAGCTTCAGTGAAATCTTTGGTAGTGGTCGGATACAGAAAGAGAGAGATTGTAAATTATCAAACCAGGAAAACACTTTTCAGTCAAATAGTTCACTAAATATCTTTAACAAGGTGTTTCTGTATTGTCAGAACATAAGCACACTCCATGAATGTGAAAGGGTTAATGTTCTTGTCCAATTAGGGTACCAAACTAAAGAAAATCAGGATATTTCATCAAACAAAAAACCAACAGTACCACTTGCAGACCAGTAGACAAATATCTACTAATTTCAAGAACCCCATTCTTGGTAGTTTTAAAGCCCTTACATCAAAACCACAGATCAGAACTAAAAGGCATCAGAGTCGCACTGGGGAATATTGTATCTCTACCAAACAAACTCACCCCATTTGGCCAAACCCTGTCATGCCCTCTACAGTGTTATAAGATAGAAGATACCTGTACTTATCACACATTGTGAGGAAGTCTGGGGAATATTGTATCTCTACCATCATCCCTAACAAACACACCTCACTTGGCCAAACCCTGTCATGCCCTGTACAGTGTTAAAAGATAGTAGAAGATAGAAGATAGAGACCTGTATTATCACACATTGTGAGGAAGACTGGGGAATATGGTATCTCTACAATCATCCCAAACAAACTCCCCATTTTGCCCAAGTCGAGTGTCAGGTAGCTCTGGAGCCATCTAGCACAGTGCCTTACCTGACAAACGCAATCAACAGGTAACTAAATAGACTCACCTGGGAATTTTACCTGCCTAGCCATGACTGAAGAAGGGATCCTAAGTCTGTGCTATAATCCACTTGAGTTGATGATTGCCATAGATAAGTTAGAGGTGTATCTCTCTTCGTGTGAATCACACTTTCAAATGAACCTCAGAGATCCTAACCTTTTGTCGTAACTCCAATAAATGGCTGTGCTATAATCCACTTGGTTTGATGGTGGCCACAGATAGGTGGGAAGGTTATCTCTCTTAGTGTGAATCACACTTTCAAATCTAGCTCCGAGATGCTAACTTTTTGACACAACTCCAAAGAGATCCTAATTTTTTGACATAACGCCTCACAGATGCTAACTTTTAGGCATAACTCCTTAGAGATCCCGGAGTGTCTGGTCCAGCACCTTAAAGACCCTGGGAAACACTGCGGAGGAGGACTTAGTTAACCCTTTACGTGACAAGTGTCATCTGGATCTATAAGACTTTTGAAGAAAACTTTGGAGTTGAGCCAAAATTCACATAAAACTTGAAGGAGAATCGTTTGTTATATTCTTGTTGACATTTCTCCTTCAAAGATTTTCTAAAATACGCTTTTTGGAATAACATTAGCAAACTAGTCAGGGTGTTTTGCATACTATGGGCATGAACGGGTTAAGTGTGTACCCAATAAGGGTGTTTTTGTGCACCTACCCCAGTGGAAAGGTGCTAAGAGGTGAGTAAGCCTCCGGTACACAATACCCCAAACCCGGGTTCACAATACCCCAACACTCGGCATGAGATTGCTCCCATTCAACCCTTATTCTTTATACCCATACCCCTATTCTTCTCTCCACCACCCCTTTTTTCTCCCCATTACCCCCTGCCGGGTAGTTGTCTTGTTGCCGGGCAGGAATGTCCCTAGTTACGGCCCTGACTCTGACTCACCTTTCAACATGGCCGCCTACCACCAATAAAGGTCACTACACTTCGTGAACAAACTCAAAAAAACTCAACAACTTTTTATGACGGCTGGCGTGACATTCGGATGACCTTTCCGATATGGACGAGAGACCGGCAGACACCTGTCTTCTATACAGAATTTCTCCACTTACCTAGGCTTGAAATATCACAAAATCTTCCAAGGAAAGTTGCAGGATTTCCTAGGAAGTCTAGGCTTAATTTTATGGGGTACTACTACCTTGTCGAGTATCACTTACTGGTATGAGACCTGGCCACTGGACACTGGAAGGGAATTGCTGGATTTCCTAGGAAGTCTAAGCTACTATTGGTACTTCAGGGTAGCTTGTAGGGTATTATCTATGGTATGAGAACAGTAGACAGGGATCCTGGGTACTTGAGAGTGGTCAGTGGGACAGAAACCCTCTGGTCAAGATAATCCTTGACATTTTTAGAAATTCCTCACATAATATTTTGGGTGCCCTGAAGGGTGATTTTCGAAGGTTAGGGTGTCAAAATCACGCCTAGATACCCCATTGGCTAAGACTATGCCACCTATAGTATGAGAACCTTGACACTGGACAGTGGTCAGTGAAACAAATGCCCTCTGGTCAAGATTTCCCCCTCACTTCTCGTCCACTCAAGCTTTATATAGAGGCAAAGGGTTTAGGGCTCAACAACACTCAGGAAAACAATCCTGAACAAATGACTATTGTGCCACCCTCCGCGGGATGCTAAACATCAAGCATGAGCTGGGAAGGCCTCTAATACCTGTGGGAATCTCCACCTCTCAGTGTTCATCCAATAGAACTCTTAGATAACACAGAGCGTGCATGTACACACAAACGCAGAGATTTTTGAAAATCATCTGAATACTGTCATGTTGGTACTCATTGGATAGCTCTTGTTGAGTACTCTCATACGAGTACCCAATTACTAGGGTTTCAGTAATTTTTCAGTAATTTTGATTTATTTTGTTTCGGCAAGTTAGCCACCAGCAGCATAAGGGTTAATCCATAAGTTCCTATTGCTACTCAAAATGGCTTGACTGATTTGGTGAGATCTTTTTAATCAAAGCTGCTTTTGGCAAATATCTGTGGTAACCATACCTGAAGCTACTACTCTCCTCTAGATATTTTGCAAATCTATGATTTATTGACATGTTATTTACATAGGTTACCATAGAAACAGAAATCAGTTCTCACGGGTAACCCTAATGGCATCAATAGGTCAAGACAAAAGTAAGAAAAATATTTAAGTAACATTGCTGCTAAGAGTGTTAAGTTAAACTTTTATCCAAATATTTTGCATATAATTGGTTTTTCGTCACAATATTTGCATAAGCATGTCAGACCCCCAGGGGAGTTGTCAGAATACAAGATGCCATCTATTTTGACCAGACGTCCATTACTGACCAGTGTTTTGACAAGAGTGTGGATGCCTTACATAAACAAGGGAATTATCTAGGAATTATTCTAAAGACTTATGATTTTGAGGGTATGGAAGAATTAAAATCAAGGGCATTTTTAGTAATTCGTCTCATGACCGGTATTTCACAAGGATTTACACTCAAACTGCTCTCTAGAAAATCATTTCTACTGCTATAGGTTCATCTGATACATTAACTACACAAAAAAATCATATTGAAGATAGCTGACGATATCTAAGATTTCTATGAGAATAGTGTGAAAAATGGCAAAGTGAGAAAAATGATTTTCTTTTCATAATTGAATCATCTAAAGGTAAAAGATTGTAAAATACCTAGATTTCCTAGGAAATTGCAAGCTTCTAAAGAAGCAAAATATGCAGTTTGTATTTCCCTTTCTTTCCATTCTTGAATAAGAAAGTTAAGGTACCTAGAATGAAGCCCTTAACTCTAATTAGTGAGGAAGTATTCTACCACCCCCTTGTATAGTATATTGTGAGAGGTTGATTCAGTTTGAAAGGTGGGTTCTAGGCGTGATGTGTTATTATAGGATATTACAGTCTGTCGCCTTTAGGTCCTCCTACGCCATAAGCTTCCAGCTACATCCCCCTCGCCCCTGGTCTCCGGGCGATCCTCTTATCTCCCCGGTGAATCTGACCCCTCAACCCCCTCCGCAACCCCTAATAGCGATAATAATAGGGCGATGATGTAAGCTTAGACAAGGCTCACGATGCCACACAACAGATAACAAAACATACTCAAATCATCACAGAAATGAGAAACCACAGAATACAGATAGAATGGTTTCTGATGTTACAGGACCCTTAAAGAATCATTACCAATATGATCTAAGACATTGTTCTTTTAAAACCGCAGGTGTCAAAATCATTACCAATATGATCTAAGACATTGTTCTCTAGAAACTGCAGGTGTCAAAACCAGTAGGTTTATTGGGGTATAGACAATAGTTTACCTAACTAGCCAATGATTATGGTAAGATGAGACCCCAAAATTAGGGTTTAACAACATCTTGAATACCTAATGTGACAAAGATGATTATAAATGTTCTTTCAACATGAATCAGTGGGTGGTATGTTATTATTTTCTGATCAGTCAAAAACTTGTGGTCAGCCCACAACCAAGTCACATTACAAAGAGTTTGCACTCCACAGGGTCCCAAATGGAGAGATTAACAAGAAATATTGGAATCATCTGAATATGTTGATTACAAATACTACAGGTGATAAAACTATGCATATAAGTTCCATATCAATCCCAATGCATGATCATCAAATTACATTTAGGGTAGGGTCATTGCATTAAAGGTCAAATTGCATCCACATTCTTGGGTATCACAGAAGAGGAAACCAGTGGAGTAGGTTTTAAGGTAAAACAGGTGTGTCTAGGGAAAATGAGCTTTAAGAAGATCAAATTGCATCCACAGTCTTATCTTCCCTGAATATCACAGATAGGAAAACTGGCTTTAGGATAGTCAAATTGCATCCACATTGTTATCTTACCTAGTAGTACAGAGAGGAAACTATTGGAGTAGGGTTTGAGGTAAAACAGGTGTGTGTCAGGAAATGGTCTTTAAGAAGCCTTATCAGCATCCTAACTTTTACCTGGGCAGGTATCTTAAGGTAAACCAGGCGTGTCAAAGGAAAAGGGCTTTAAGAAGCCTTATCATCAACCTCACTTTTACCTGGGCAGGTAAGGCAATTAGTACTTGGCAGTAATTAGTTACTAGGCAACATGATAACTTATAGTAATATGAAACTGGTCACTATCAAACATAATAGATACCAAGTGTTTGCTCAGAGCAGTGGATGATCATATTGCACAAGGTGGCACTACTAATAGACCCTATCAGCTGGGAAAAGGATGAGAATATCAAACAGGAAATATCAATTAAGGTACTGGACCTGATTAGCACACCTGAAGTTCTGCACAGAACCAGTCCTACCTTAAACTGGCTATGCAAATCAAGAACAATGATATTTTCTTACTTCAAGTTATACTATATATATATATATATATATATATATATATATATATATATATATATATATATATATATATATATATATATATATATATATATACATATATATATACATATACATATATATATACATATATATATATATATATATATATATATATATATATATATATATATATATATATATATATATATATATATATATATATATATGTCATGACACAGATTGAAATTGGTAACGATTTTAAATTGTGTCGACACAGATTAGAATTCTAATTTGTGTCGACACAAATCGCGATTTCAATTTGTTACCAGGTTTTAGCTGACACAGATTAGAATTTTGATTTGTTACCACCCAATTTTAAATTGTGTCGACACAGATCTAAATCCTAGCTATGAAGGGAAGCAAGGATTTTAATTTGTGTCAACACAAATCTAAATCCTACCTATGAAGGGAAGTAAGGATTTTAATTTGTGTCGACACAGATCTAAATCCGAGCTCAGTATTAATAGAGGGGTGGTAAGGATTTTAATTTGTGTCGACACAGATCTAAATCCTAGCTATGAAGGGAAGTAAGATGTAAATTGAGGGGAAGTAATAACCAAACTACTAGAGGAATAGGGTATAGACAAAGATTTTTGTTCAGACTAATAACCAGTTTCTTGTTAAAATAAAGATTGTACATCTTTTTTCTACTATAGACAAAGATTTTTATTCAGACTAACAACCAGTTTCTTGTTAAAATAAAGACTTTTTTTGTACTAACACTAGCATCTATATACATGCACACACACACCTTAAGATCTACATATGCTCACATATTCTCATCATGAAAGTATATCATTAATAAAATGGGAGATACATAAAGTCACATAGGTATTATTTTGAATGCTCTCAGCTCATATTTAAGTGGTATTTTAGGTATTTAATATAAGAATTATTCAAGAGTATAGGAAAGCAGGGTTGGCACGGTGACTAGCACGGATGAAAAAAATAATAAAAATCAATTGATTATACCTGCTTGTTTTATACAGAAAACCATCTCAATACTGAAAAGTTTTGTTCAGGCAAGTTAACCAGGAGGCAATTTATCATTATAGACCCTTACCACTCCTCTATTAATACTGAGCTAGGATTTAGATCTGTGTCGACACAAATTAAAATCCTTACCACCCCTCTATTAATACTGAGCTCGGATTTAGATCTGTGTCGACACAAATTAAAATCCTTACTTCCCTTCATAGGTAGGATTTAGATTTAGATTTGTGTCGACACAAATTGAAATCCTTGCTTCCCTTCATAGCTAGGATTTAGATCTGTGTCGACACAATTTAAAATTGGGTGGTAACAAATCAAAATTCTAATCTGTGTCAGCTAAAACCTGGTAACAAATTGAAATCGCGATTTGTGTCGACACAAATTAGAATTCTAATCTGTGTCGACACAATTTAAAATTGTTACCAATTTCAATCTGTGTCATGACATATATATATATATATATATATATATATATATATATATACATACATACATATATACACATACATATATACGCATACATATATATGAAGATGGGATGCTATCTAGAGCACAGCTACCTTAGCCTATTCCGATTGGTGCCTGTTAGCCATGCTTCTTTAAAAGGCTTTGAATGGTAACACGAGTGGATGCTCCAGATGTGTTAAAGCTTGGTTTAAAGTGTCAGTGAGTTTTTGAGGGCAGGTGCAAGATCTCCTATTTCCTGAACGTTTTTTTCTCTCTTTTGACATGCCCACATCCAATCTGTGCAGACCCTATTCTTCTGTGCTTCTATTCACTCTTTTCTAAACCGTTAACCCTTCCATTCTAGAAGAACCAAGATTCCTTCACAAGTATGTCAATATCAGAAAAAACATTAACAATCTAGAAATTATTTGGATTTACCTTATATTTCCAATTGAGGAAAAAACCTTTCATGATTTTGGCGTTTATGTACAATTTACAAGAAGTTGACGAAAATGTTTGAGGCTCCAGGATTGAAGGGGTTAAAATTGCGGTACTGGTCACGCATGCATTATTAGCATACGGGGTAATGATGTGGTGAACTACGGCATGCATGCACGCACACCTCAAATCAGTGCTCTAACATTGGCAACAGCACTATATATATATATATATATATATACATATATATATATATATATATATATATATATATATATATATATATATATATATATATATATATATATATATATATATATATATATATATATATACATATAAGGATGTCCTGATTTCTTCAAATCCATACTTTTCCTTATAATCATCAAAATGTGAATAATCATTACCAAATTTAAAATTTGAAAATAAGTTGAAAATAACAGTTACTGGACATTTTCTGTTACTCCTACCATAAATCATGGTCACAAACTAACCTTTTTGATATTGATAATGGAACCCCAAATCAGATGCCTGCCTCTGCCCGGAGCTGTTGGTTCTACTGCGATAACATCGCCGAGATTGTCTACAATTTCAGACGGGCCCATCGATGTGGAATGATTATCGAGCATATTTCCTCAACGATTTATTGTCATTGAGCATAGAGTGACCTCATTGTCCATCTGTTGTGGTAGAAACCATGGCTTATCTCTCGGCTAGGTGGCCCAAATTGAAGCGTGCGTCTCACAACTCTCGTGAGCTACAAAAGGGAAACATCTGTCTAGCTACAGACTATACCTAACTGTCCTTGCTAAAAATGATACTAGCTGAATGCAGACTATCTAACTGTCCTTGCTAGCACTACTAGTTGGCAGCAGCTTGTAACAGTGACATCTCCTGCTCCTCTCACCTGCCTTCATTAACTATTGTTATAACAATGGAAAGCTTTTGTTATATTTCTGCTCCTCTCACCTGTCTTGATTAAAGAAGCTGTTATAACAATGAAAAGCTACTGTTATTTTTGCACATCTCACCTGTCTTGATTAAAGGTCTTATTATTACAGTGTAAAGCTATTGTTATATTTTTGCACTTCTCACCTGTCTTGATTAAAGCACTTGTTATAACAATGGAAAGCTATTGTTATATTTTTGCACATCTCACCTGTCTTGATTAAAGGTCTTATTATTACAGTGTAAAGCTATTGTTATATTTTTGCACTTCTCACCTGTCTTGATTAAAGCACTTGTTATAACAATGGAAAGCTATTGTTATATTTTTGCACATCTCATCTGTCTTGATTAAAATAACTGTTATAAAAACAAAATGTCATACCCTTTGTTCTAGTTCATCTAATTTTTGGGTATGGTTTCCAAGGGAATCAATTATATTTTTGCATAGAATATATCATACCGAATCTCTCCTGTATAAATTAAACAATATGATTGGATTTTCAATCAGTGTTAAAAGAAAATACTGGACCTGTTATGAATTGTAACAAATGTCTAGTATTGGGCATGTTATGGAATGTACCGGGGTGCAGCGGGGTGACATAACCCCGTACCCTATTACAACAGATGTTACTTTCATCAAATCTGCATAACTACCTTTGTTCTCAACAAATCAATTTGACAGCAATAGACAAAGAAACCGACCAGATTGTCCAGATTATCCTTTGACTTTTAAAGTAGTGGTTCAGTATGTTGGGGGCAATTAAAGGAACGGTCCGGGCCAAGTGCCATTGGACAGTTATATATATACATCGTTTTGAGGAAATATGAATATTGCAATAATTTCATAAAAAGCAAATTAAGGGGAATTTATATGTTGAATTCATGTTCATTTTAATTAATAAAGCATTCAGTAAATTGCGATACTAGTAGGTATGCTTTATGAAAAATGTCAAAATAGAATTTGAAGAAATTGCTTTGGAGAATCAAAATATAACTGTTATATATAACCTGAATGAATGGCTATATCCAATATTAAACAATAATAAAGGCAAACTAAAGCAAGATTTAAAACAAATTACAATAAAAAAACTGAAAAAGTGTTCAAATGTGAATATTTTAAGATCTTCAATTTTTGAGTTAAAATGTTTATTTGAGTTTTGGGTCCAAATATCCCTATTCAGAAGTTTTACAGAAAGACTTTTACTAAACTGAAAGAATTGCTCCACTGAAACCTAATTTTTAAATGTGTTAATTTACCTTTAATATCATTAAACTTCATTTTCAACCTGCGGTAAAATTACCCAATCACTTTATACCTGAATAATCAAAGTTGATGCTAAATTAGTTGAAGCCATAAAAGCGCTAATGGCCATTAATAAAATGCCATGTTCTTCCTCAAGTAACCTTGAAGTTACCATGGCAACCGCAGGTACAATATACAACAATGTCCTTGCCATATGTTGTCAACCTTAAAGTTTAAGTTCACACCTTAACAATGACCTTATTTGGCAGGTATTCATAAATTTCATAAATAAATATGAAGGAAACACTAAGAGTTGAAAATAACTAGCAGACCAATTAGCAATGGAGGGGTGCCACAATCAGTGCCATTTAACCCTTATGCTGCAGGTGGCTAATTCAGCCAATACAAAATGAGGCAAAAAAACCCCTGAAAAATGCCTGAAACCCTGGCAAATGGTACTCATCTGATAGTACTCAGTGAGAGCTTTCCAATGCATACCAACATGACAGGGTTTAGATTTTTTTTTCTAAATATTTGCTTCCTTGTTCTTTGGATGAAATTAGCCTCAGCATTAGAATGGTTAATAATTTGTAACTTCATATATTTCATTACAGTTATAAGCGCTATTGAGAACTTTTTACCTAAAGAATTCCCATAGCCCACTCCTGTAAGTCAGTTATGATACATGATAAAAGACTATTGTAACCTGTCAAGTAAATACCTGAATATAACAGAATCCAGGTTTAAATATTTCAATAGACCACAAGTTTGACTTCACCCACTTAACATGCCAATTATTCTACTTCACCATTCATACATGTAGCAGCCAAACAAACCTGACCATCCTTAATCATGACTCTGACAAAAACGTCTTTTAGAAAATATCTATACCTATAGAATTGCTTTTAAGCAGAACTAAACTAACAACTCTCTTTAAATATGTTGTGACTTCATGCTTTATTTCACAGCTTTTATTTCAAGTGGCATAAATTAAGGCAATATATCTACTTCATGCAGGGTCTAGCATCCTTTTTAAATACAAAATTTAAATTTGTAAAATGTACATGAGTTACAATTCTAGGTAAGATTAATGTACTTATGAAGTGTGAACTAAGTGTGTGTGTGTACATATTGCCAATAAAGGGTAAACATAATGTGCTTATATATTGCATACAAAGTATATATTGCCCTAATAGGTATACATACTGTATATATGAAGTGTGTACAAAGCTTGTTTATACAGTGCACTACTGGGTACACATAAAGTGTATATAAATTGGGTCTATAAAGTACAATTCTGGGTATGAGTGTGTAGTGCCTTTAAGTGCTCTCCAGATAAAAACCCATTCATCACCCCCATAAAGGTATGTGTGTGTGATGTGTTGGCCCGTGCCAGCTGGCTGTAGCTGTCACTAGTCACACATTGTGCGTGACTTGCTGGACGCAGGTAGAATATAAGAATACAATACAAGGGAGGTGATCGCCTTATAGCTGAGGTGTCCGACTTGACAGCTCTATGCTGAGGATTTCACCTCGCAATGAACTTGGGCAACATTTCAAAACCTGGTTTTAAATGTCACTTAGATTACCCCCCACCAAGCCCTGTGATGTACAATGTTTAAGTACTCCTAATAGTGATATTTTTTATTCATGTATATTATATATATATATATATATATATATATATATATATATATATATATATATATATATATATATATATATATATATATATATATATATATATATATATATACTATTATAAAATGTATATATATATATATATATATATATATATATATATATATATATATATATATATGGATCCAGATTTTTGCATCTATACAATATAAGGTATGTTATGCAAAAACATTTCTAAACTCATAAACTAATTCTGTTGTCATGTAGAGAAAATAATAAAATAAAAAGTCAAGTGGAATCCTACAATACTATTGTTTTGGCAATTGTATTGCCACAGTAGTAATATACCTATATGTCATCTCGCCTCAGTGTATGTGGTCTACCATACCTGTCCTGTTACACCTGTAGTTACAATGCACAGGTGAAACAATGCATGAAGCAATATACAATAAACAATAGTAAGACTTACTGCAACTGCTGCAGGAACTGTCCAGGCTGTCCTCTCTGTCATACCACCACATTATACTCCTACTGTAACTGTGTGACAGTTACGAGTCCTAATGTAACACTGTCTCCTGATGATGATGATTCTACTGTAGAAACGGTACTCCTCAAAGACAGTTACCAGTCCTACTACAGCTACTATCACTGCCACTGCTACTATACACACAGTTCTAGTAATGCAATGTCCTGCTGTAGGTATGGGTCCCCTACCAGTCCTATCACAGCTACTAAAGACACTATACTATCTCTAGCAATCCTGCTGCTGCTGCTGCTACTATAGAAATGGTACACTGTGATGCAGTCCCTACTAGTCCAGTGGTACCGCTACACTGCTGCTGTTGCTGATGCTACGGTACTCCTCAGCTAACTGCTGCTGCCCTACTGACTGTAGTGCCAGTACTGTCCTCAGGTAAGACTGTTGTGGTCAGCAGTGGACACTGGTCAGCCCTCTACTGATCCTGCTGCTGCTGCCTGATGGGCTGTTATATGCTGGTTAGCTAGTTAGCCTTATCTCCAGATCTGTAGATCCTGGCTCGGTGATAATAATCTGCAGATCTACTGTCCTGCCACCCTCTCTCCTGGCAGAGCCACTCAGCTCCAATATAAATTATCCCTGCTCTGGTGCTGAGCTCCAATACAAACTGTCCCACCGGCTCTGGTACTGAGCTCCAATAGAAACTATCACACAGACTCTGGTACTGGCACTGCCAGATGTTTCCCTACTCTGCCACACGTCTGAACCGATTCCTCTTCCACTGACCACTACTACCACTCATCACAAACAACTCATGCAAATTACTCTCTCGATCAAGACACTTCTACTGACGACTGAGCCAGGCTGATATTCTGTGGGCCCCTTAAGGCTGAGACCATGATAATTAGCAGCTGGCCGTGCGGCTCGGATGCGAGTTGTCTTCTCCCCCAACTTCACCTGAGGTTCCCTTTATGTAGATCCAGCTGTGTTTCTGCCCCAACTGAATTACCATACAATGCACAGGTAAATATACACAGTAAGGGGCCACTACTAAGAATCATTATGCAGCGAACATGTATACTATTGATTGCATTGTATACATGTGCTCTCAGGTAATAATACCAACTAATGGGCCCCTAACTCTGGATATTAATTATGAGGGTAAACTAAAACTTCTTCCAATTCAAAAACTAAGTAAACTTTCTAGTTCAGTATAATCACATCTAATGAGATTACCCTCAAAGAGAAGTAATGAATAAAGAGGGTGGGATAAAACAAACAATTCTTATATCCCTCTAAGAGTCCTTTTATTCCCTCCAGTAAGAGGAGGTAAAACATAGTGATCAATAAGAATAGAAGTATGGAACAACAATGCATGATCACCCTCTAAAACTCATCCTATTCTGTTGAATAAGAAAGGAGCAAGAAAAGGGTCCTTTTATTCCGTCCAGTAAGACAGTAAGAGGAGCAGTATTCTAATGAGTTTATTTGGGACTTGAAAGGAGCAAGAAGAGGAAAGTATTGAGGTATTATGAGGTTAGAACACACACCTGTATAAACTCCCATACAGGTAGATCTCACCATTAACAAATCACCACAAGAGTTTCTAGAGCCCCTTTAATTCAGAGGATGGTATTGAGGTATTATGAGGTATAATTCAGCGTAACATAATTCCCAATCTATGTGATCTCTTGGAGTTCCTCATGAGGAAAATATCTCACAGTAAAATACACACGCTTACAATAGAAAAATTAATCTTGTTTCAGCTTTGCCGGAATATAATTCCTTATCTATGTGATCTCTTGGAGTTCCTCAAGAGTGAAATATATCACACTCGTACAATAGAAAATTTAAGCTTGATTCAGCTGTGGCAACAAGGCGGAAGATTTCTCTCCTAAGTGGTTAATGTTATTACTTGATGGACAAAGACCTCAGTATCTTTTTAATACAGGATATAGGTAAGGTTGGCTTACTTGAGGATTTTACCACCATGGGAACACCAACGGTTGCTGGCAAATGGATATCAGTCAAGCGATATGAATACATGGAAATTTTAAATATTATGAGGGAAAGGCTTAAAAAGAATAACAAGTTGTCAAAAAAGTTTTAAAAAAAAGAGTAAAACATGGTACTAATAATATGACCTTTGCTGCATGTTTGGTTCAATTTTAAAGATGTTTTTTGTGAAAACCCTAAAAATCAACCCCTGGAACTAGAAGAGCCAATGAGAGCAGATTGGTCATTTGCAGCAAAAATCATTGAAAAGTGGTATTTCTGCATTAAATATAGTATCAACTAACTTTGGAGATAAGTTCTATCTACCCGCAACTTCAACCCTAAAAGGGGTGCTCACTGTACCAATCACACTCATCTTTTTGACTCTTGCAGGGTACCCGTACCTCCACCCCTAAAAAGGGTGCTTATTGTACCAATCACACCTATCTTTTTGACTCTTGCAGGGTTGAACGGGTTAACACGGGTTGTACCCATATATTGTGCCTCTTAAGGGTGGGTCTTTCTTATTGTTAAGACTGTCTCACCATCTGCTGCAGGTAGAGTGTGCAGGAGGGTTTTTCACAGGCTGATGTATCGTGGTGACTGGTACCTGGTTTAAGTGTGCCAAAACCAGCAGGATTGGCTTTAACATTAGATTTAACTATCTGCTTCTCATGAAAACACCCATAATCCACCATTTCATTGCCGGTTAATTGCACCTGTGGCAGGTGGCAGCTCTGGTACCTTTGCGACCAGGTTTTCATGTGAAAAGGCTTGAATATAGAAACATATCGCCACATTTGTCTGTATTTATTTTAATCACCTTGTAAACCTTGCTTCCACAATTGGCCCATTCAGTCTAGTTCATAAACCAAGCTACAAAATATTTGTATATATATATATATATATATATATATATATATATATATATATATATATATATATATATATATATATATATATATATATATATATATATTTTGTATAAATTAGCTTATTCACATTGGTAGGACTGCATGGAAATCTTTTTTTCTTAGCAATAGGCACAGAACCACATTTATGAATTACTAGTGAGGGGGCAAGAAGGGCTCCTAATAGAACTAGACCTTGTAGTTTCTCCATTTTCATTTTTCCTTATGTCTTGACCACTGGAGCCCCAATTATGCTGGGGACACAGAAAGATGCTTCTACATTATAACATGCCTTTTCTGTAATAATCTAAAACAACAACCCAGTTGCCTAAGCCCCCTCTTAATCCATTGAATTGCCATTGAGAGAAGACTTCAGGGTAATTAGGGCCTTAATCCTGTTTAATCTGTTTGCAGGGACAGTCTGGTTTGTTTAAGAGCTTGGCAAGGTAAAGACAAAAGGTTTTGTAGTGGTTTTAACGTGTGTGCCTAACTTGTGATTGGGTACCCTTCAGTGGCACCCTGTTCTCTTAACCCTACAGGTACTATGGAATAAAGGGTTTGCCTGGTGTACCCCTGACTACCCTTTGATAGCACACAATTAACTAAGTTACTGTGCAGTGTCCTTGAGTTAAGTCATGCTTATTACATTGAATTAAAATCACTTGTCGTGTATTTATAATTGACTTAGAAATGGCAGATCAAGGTTGTGTGATTTTTGAGGGTTTTGGTGTCCAAATGATGCCAAGACACCCTTTTGGCTAAGGCCCTGGTGGTAACCCTTATATTACAGTACCCACCCTTAGCCTACCCTTTAGTGCATGAGTGGATACTCTTTAGTGGTACCCACTCTACCCTGCATGGCAGTGCTACCCTTTAGTGGTACCGTACCCGCTTTATCAGGCATATTTTGAGGTACCCTTAAGCAGCACCCTCTATAACACCCTTTAGTAGTACCCACTCTACCCTGCATGGCAGTGCTACCCTTTAGTGGTACCGTACCCGCTTTATCAGGCATATTTTGAGGTACCCTTAAGCAGCACCCTCTATAACACCCTTTAGTAGTACCCGCTTTACCCTGCATGGCAGTGCTACCCTTTAGTGGTACCGTACCCGCTTTATCAGGCATATTTTGAGGTACCCTTAAGCAGCACCCTCTATAACACCCTTTAGTAGTACCCGCTTTACCCTGCATGGCAGTGCTCCCCTTCATTTGTACCCGCTTCAACTTGTGTACCTGTGGATACCCTAAGCAGCACCCCTGTAGAACAATAGCACAATAAAACACCTTCCCGAGTCTCTGGCTCCTTGAGTGAGCAGAGAGAATGGTTGCTGTCCATCAGACACACACAGTGGGGTCACTTCTCATCCCTACGCTATTCTACAAGTCAGCAGAGAAAAACAAAAGCTCTGTGAAGACTGTGACAGCTAGCACCAGCAGCCAGCTCCCAGGTGAGAAAATATCAGAGAAAACAAACCGAGAGTGACGACAATCTACAAGTGGTAGACAGGTAAATTACCTGAGGAAGCCAGGTGAGAAGCAGAGGCATGAAAAACATCCCATCGCCATGACGATAGAGAAGATGATGTCTCAAAGAACATCACGTATCAAAAAGTTGTACGATTCTCACCCTTTCGCACTTGTAGTAGACAGATGGCTTGACACTTATTCAGGTGTCTTGAAGACTATGGAGAATCAGAAATTTTCTATGCTTGTCAGAAATCCTAGTTATGTCAAAGTGCACGCATCAAGTCGAATATATGAATGGAATACACAAGTATCGCTCTAGCCCTACATCTCCCTCTATTCATCTGCTCAAGGTATGTGCATCTGTTTACAAATCAGAATCTAAAGCATGGCAGAATTTTAAGGGCAGACAGGATTTCTGATTGGGAAGTTCGTTTTCGAGTTTGGGAGTTCATATAAACCAGAATTCAAGTAAGTTGTTGAGAGTATGTTAAAATTCAAAGGAGTTCATTGGAATCAACTCTTGGATCTATTCAGCTTTAAAGGACAAAAAGGTCAATTATATACAAATAAACTGCAGTTTCCTTCTCTTCAAGGGGGGAGATATTTCAGAGGAGTAAAAGTGACATGCTTGTTAATTTATGGAAATTTATTGAGAACATTATCAAATTCCTTGTCTCCGCCCTGTCTTCCTGACACGCAACAGTTTTAAACACCTGCGTGCAAAAACTTGCAGCTTTCCAGTAACAGTAACTTGTGCCTCGTGCCAAGAGCTAATCAGAAAACAGCTGTTACAGCTCTCAGACCAAACTGACCACTCAACAACTGACCACCAGTAACCCACCTGCTACAGCCCTCAGACCAAACTGACCACTCAACTGACCACCAGCAACTGACCAGTAACCCACCTGCCACCGAACAGGCCTCAGACCAAACTGACCACTCGACAACACCAACTGACCACTCAGCAACTGACCACCAGTAGCCCCTAGGTCTTACAAGAATTCAAATTTGCAGAGGGTGTAATGACCGTCATGATATTGGTCTTTTCATGGTTGTTTGTATGGACAAGAACAATAGGATGCAATACTAACTACCTACTATCTCCTCTGACCAAAACTGACCGCTCAACAACTGACCAACACACCCTGTCCACAGGCAGTCCTCAGGTTTTCGCTTCAAGTTAGAATCAGAGAAAAATGGCATTTGAATTTGCAAAAACCATACATAAGGCCTAAAAATATAAATTGTTTGTTTCCTGTAACGGCCCGAAAAAAAATAGGGTAGGTAGGTCGGTAAAAAAAAAATTTTTGCATTATTTTTTTGGACAAAAATGTGTGTTTTATGCATGTTTTACGTTGATTGGGAGTTGGATGGGCGATAAAAACTTTAGGGTAGGGATTTTTTTGAATAAAAACTTGTTAGGTTAGGGTTACAGGAAACAAACAACTTTTTTTATGCCTAATGGTACCTGCTTTTCAGCACCTTAAAACACACATATCTACTGCAGTGAAATATAAATGTCATTACATATTTCCACAATTAGAATACATTAACCATGAGTGTAATCCGAGACATATCTCTAAATGATCTGATAAATGGCAACATGTAAGTGATCTTAGAAACAAGGATTGATAGGTGGTGACATGTGGTTTCAGTATAGCATCCAGTGTCATTGATATGCACTGATAGACATCAATAAGTATTATAACTGCAGCATCCATGTTGTCTGATGTTGGCAGTCTGATATAGATCCTCAATTAAGAGTTGATTGCTGGCTACATGTGGTTTCTATAGAGTAGCATTTCATGTCATTAATAAGTATCAAAACAGCAGTATCCATGTTGTCCAATCTATGGCAATCTGATAGTGATCCTCAGGGTTAATTGCAGGCAACATGTGGTTTCTGTATTGGAATGTATGCCTACAGGATGTAGTGGTGACCCACTTATAGATACTATCAGCTATCAGAATACATATGCAGCAGGGAATTATCAGTCATGTGATTCATTTACATGATATCATAAATATGCCACAATCAACACTTGCTGTTGAATTCATGCTCTGATTTGAGTAATTCATTAAAACAGAAGACATTATTAAATACAGGGAGTTATCAGCTATGTGATTCATTTACATGATATCATAAATCTGTCAGATTGAACAAAACTGTCACATTAAACACTTGCTGTCATACTCATGATCTGATTTCCAAACCTAGAGATTAGCTTTGAGTAATTTCCTGTAACAGAAAACATTAAATACTGGGATATATTGGTTATGTGACACATTTATAGGATATTATAAACTAGAGACTTTTAAGTATTATTATCATTTTGATCTGGTTTCTTCATAATTGCATACACAACTGTCACATTTCCCATTGTCTGTTGTATTCTTTATATATAGTTACATATGAAATATGAATATATAATACATGTATAAATGTATGTATGAAATGGCCTAATTGTAAGAAAAGACTTACATGCTTTGAAGTCATTGGGCCATTGTGTGTATAGAAATTATTATTTCTCCTGCTTTATTTGTGTGCCTACTGTATATAAACTCAAATATCAAAGAAAAGATTTACATACTATTGAGTCATTGTAAACTTAGTGTGAGCATGTGTAAAGGAATTATCAGTTCTCTGGCTTTATCTCTGAGTAATAACTGTGTAGCAACTGTAAATAAACTACCATCATAAACCAAGTATCTACAATAAATCCTTTTATGTCTGTCATTATCAAACAATACCTGAGCAAAGTGTGATAGTAGACTAGAGTATAATACCAACATTAAAGCACAGCTGTGGGGGACCTCTTTGTGTCTTCTCCTATTGAAGATGAGGGTCGCGTGAGCACCAGCAAACAGTTATTGCTTTCTATGGTATATCTGAAGGTAGATCTCTGTGTTTATGATGCTGGTAGATGATGATAGAGATAATATTGACAGTGGCAGGTGGCGTGTAACTATAACATAGCTATAGAAACTCAGGGGTGGGTCCAGAATTTCCGTGTATGGGGGTTCATTCTGGAGGTATGAACAGTTAAAAGGAGAGGGAATTTTATTTTCAATCCTTATGCTGCTAATTTGGCCGATACAAAATGATGGAAAAAACCTAAAAGATGACCGAAACCCTGGCACATGGGTATCCATCTGAGAGTACTCAGCGAGAGCTATCTAATGAATACCAACACGACAGGGTTTAGATGTTTCTCAAAGATTGTTGCATTCTTGTTCTTTGGACGAAAGTAGCCTCAGCATTGGAAGGGTTAAGTTATGAGCAAAGTCAGTGTAAGGTGTCATTATTGTAATTACACCCCAAGAGAGTCTACTAGTCAGATTAAATAGGATTTAGTTGGTCTTTTTATAATCCTCATTCCTGTAAATGAATTCTAGCAGAAAATGTTCCCTCTTTTAAAGATTTAGTTGATCTTTTTAGATCCTCTTCCCTGTAAATGAAGTCTAGCAGAAAACGTACCCTCTTTTAAGGATTATCTTGTCCCCATGAACCCCTTTTCAGTACCCCTTTTCTCACAGTGGCAGAAAAGGGGTAATGGAAGGGGGTTGATTATAGACAATACACCCAGAGACACTGACTTGCCACCCTCAAAGCCCATCTCCACGGGTGACTGCCGAAAAGGGGGCTTGAGTTACCACCCTTTTGACGAACCCCTTTATTAGCGGTCGGTACCCAGCGGTGCCTCATATTGTTTGGGTTCAGTGAGAGGGTGGGTACAGGGGTGTTATCCTTGCCTTAGCATGTAACATAAATCTTGTAATAAGCAGTGTGTCATGGGCTGGCTACTGTGCCTTTGTTTCACCGCTACAGCCCTCTGCTAAACTGCATTATAATCACCACTCTTGAGGAGTGCTATTCAAGGGGAAAAAATGTGCCACCCCTGAGGAACACCCCAAAAACCCTATCATCATCTCCCGAAGTGTTCTATTTTAGAAATTGGATTTGAGGTTTCGTTATCATCACTTTTTCAGCCATTTTCAGGCAAGATCTTGACTTCCTAGTTGATAATTGTGGACCATACATTTATAACCCACCAATTAATCTCAAGTCACTGGCAACTTTCTCACATGCCTTGTGCAGAACTCCTAGCTTGCAATCTAGATTTGAAATTTCTTTATCATAACCTTTTCAGCCATACTCAGGCTAGATATTGACTTAACTCAAAGTTTTGAAAACCATCTAAACCCTGCCATGTTGGTATTCATTGGATAGCTTTCGCTGAGTACTCTCAGATGAATACCCATTTGCCAGGGTTTCAGTCATTTCTCATGTTTTTTCACATCACTATGTATTGACATTTTGTATTTTGTATTAACCAATTCAGCCACCACCAGCAGAACGGTTAACCTAGTTGATAATGGTGAATGATATCTTTTATAGCCAAGGTGAACCAACGCTAAATCTCAAGTCATTGGCAACTTTCTCACTTGCCTTGCGCATGACTTGTACCCAGCTGAGTAGCTAAACTTCAAGTGGCGTAAATTTTGCGAATACCTGTTTTGGACATCCATTTTTGAAATCCTGGCTAAGACGTTGGTCAGCACATAACTCGCTTGACCATCTGAGCAGCAGGCACCTTTAGATTCATGGGGGGATGACAGGGAATCTGATCCTTACTGTATATACACTTACCAATTAGTTTCAATTATCTGAGGCCTTAATGTGCACTTGCTGCTCAGTGTATTGTCCTGTGCACCTGTTCAGAGCTAAGACGCTCTGGTCAATTCTTTAAGTGAGGCTATCGTCTTAGCCAGGGTCCTTAAAACGTCAAAGCAATGAAGACCTATGAATGCTGTTACCTGGTCATTCCTTTCACCGCAGGTAAGCTCAGGTATAGAGAGTGCTCGTTAAACAGCGAGCAGCTATTGTGAGCGTGGTCCTTTCACTGGTAGCCAGGTGAGGTCTTCAACGGCACACCTGTCTTATCTGAGACTGACCGCAGAGAGAGATCTTAAAGAGTTATTAACCCTTTCAGTCCGTTAATACCTAAGACTGACCGCAGAGATGCATTTTCAGGTGAGATCATCAACAGTACACCACCTGTCTTGTCTGAGGGACTGACCACAAAGAGAAAGTGCACGCTTCAAGTATATAGAGTTATTAACCCTTTTCATGCCTGCGCCATAAAACCTTAGAAGTCTTCAACGGCACAGCTGGCTTGTCTGAGACTGACCACAGAGGACCATCTTAAAGAATCATTAACCCTTTCATGCCTGTCCTACAATATCTGAGACTGACCACAGAGAAAGATGTATTTAAAACGTGAATTTGGCAAAAAATGGGAATCGGGAAATCAGGGTCATAACTTGCCTGATGTGTTAAGTATAGAGTATAGTCCTCACAATCTAACACACCATCGGTGCAAGTAAACTTTAGGGGTATTCTGTATTCTTCTTGCCTCTCTCATGATACCTGAGAGTACATGAGGACCCCAAACCCCCATCAAACCCCCTAAGATATGCCCCTGAAGTGTAGGGTTGCTTTAATTAACCAGAGTGCAGGTGTAATTAAGGTAAAAGGTATCTCCCCTGTAAGGTAATGCATTCTTTTTCAAATGTAATGCTTTCAATGAGCACCCTTGCTTGAGTATGATTACCTGGGATAGAGTTGAAACCCTTACATAAGGGTATAAGGTTTCTCACCCCTTCTGTTAAGAAAGTGTCATTATAACAGAGGTGGAAAGCAGCTTTGCTCTGTGTGTGTATTCTGTCCCTTTGATAAGGAAATATCTAATTAATCAAAGGTGGAGATATAAAGAATTCTCCCCGCAGGTAACTAAACTAAAAGATATCACATTACGAACAGTGGTAAAGCGTATAGCGCGTCAGGCAGCATTTTAGACAATACACCTCCTCCTAGGAAATCCCGTTCACGCCCCTGAGATGCCAGGTGAATGGCGTTATGTCACGCTTTGAGGAGAGGTGCTGGGGTAGTCTTACATTGGCTATTATTGCATAAATCATAATGCACTCCATGCTGTATTCTTCACACAGGTAAGGCCCTCTATCTTACACCTGTCCTGCCATCAATCGCAGTGCCCCCTGCTGGGAGGCGGAGGAGTCGATAGATCGGGGAAAAGTGCACCTTTCACTGGTCAAGGGTTTAAATTGACCCTTGTGCTGCTGGTGGCTAATTTGGCCAATATAAAATTATTCAAAAAAAACTAAAAATGACTGAAACCCTAGCATATAGGTAATCATCTGAGAGTTCTCAGCGAGAGCTATCTAATAAATACGAACATGATAGGGTTTAGATGATTTTCAAAAATCTTTGTGTCCTTTAGCTTTGAACGAAAGTAGCCTCAACATTGGAAGGGGCTAAATTAAACGTGTAAGGCCCTCTATCTTACACCTGTCCTGCCATCAATCGCAGTGCCCCCTGCTGGGAGGCGGAGGAGTCGATAGATCGGGGAAAAGTGCACCTTTCACTGGTCAAGGGTTTAAATTGACCCTTGTGCTGCTGGTGGCTAATTTGGCCAATATAAAATTATTCAAAAAAAATTAAAAATAACTGAAACCCTAGCATATAGGTAATCATCTGAGAGTTCTCAGCGAGAGCTATCTAATAAATACGAACATGATAGGGTTTAGATGATTTTCAAAAATCTTTGTGTCCTTTAGCTTTGAACGAAAGTAGCCTCAACATTGGAAGGGGCTAAATTAAACGTGTAAGGCTCTCTATCTTACACCTGTCCTGCCAACATTCACAGTGCCCCCTGCTGGGAGGAGGGGGAGTCGTTATATGGGAGTAAAGTGTACCTTTCACTTGTCAAGGGTCTAAATTAAAAGTGGTAGGCACTTACAGGTGAGGTAATCTCTTCAGGTAAAGGGTCCCACACCTGTTACATAGTCATGCAATATACCTGTTGAGAGGGATGGCCGATTGTTACATCTCCATGGCGATTCGGTTCTCCTATTCTTATGTAATGGTCCTCAGAGCACTGGAGCTTTAATATCATAGCATTCCGTAGGTAGCTTTAATACCATGCACCTACAAGAAAGGCTACTGGATAGATATGCAGCTGGCAGTATATGGTTAAATGAATTATGACACTGGTACCCTTTCAGAATACAAATACATTGATCCTCTAACCAGATTCTGTAAGACCAACACATTCATTGATTCTACCTAAAAATGTGTATCCCAAATTTCTATTTTCTATTCCTAAAGGTATGCATAGGTTATGTTTATCTCTGCTATAATGTATTAGAATGGAATAAGGTATGGACACCTTGCTCACATTAACAGAAGGTGTGAAAACTCCCATATTGATCTCAACCCTTCTACAATCAGTTAACTCACTTATGCTGCTAGTGGCTAATTTGACCAAAGCAAAATGATGCAAAAATTCCTGAGAAATGACTGAAATCCTGGCATATGGGTATTCATCTGAGAGTACTCAGCAAACATTATCCAATGAATACCAACATGACAGGGTTACGATGATTTTCAAATTCTTTGCATCCTTGTGCTTTGGACGAAAGTAGCCTTAGCATTGGAAGGGTTAACTCACTTTCTCTAGATACCACATGGCACTCGCTGAGATCGGTAATTGATTATTAGTAATGGCTACCGGTAGGTCTCTCAAACGCACATTTGTGATATAACCATAATTAGCACATATAAGGATTATTATACATCAATCTTCATCCAAAAGTCATCAGCTTCTATAGAATAATAGAAAACTGAAAGTGGGAAGAGAGAATAAACCTGGACTTGATAAATGACCAGCTGACCATTCCGCTGACCGCTGAATTAAATAGCGCTATCAGAATCTGTCTGACCGACAGGTGGTAGCCGTGCCCAGCCCCAACCCAAATACCCTCACAGCTGTACCGGTACCCATTACCACCCACCCTGGGATCATACCCAACCCCACCGCAAAATACCCCCACAGATGTACCGTACCCATTACGTCCCACCTTGGGATCAATTAGACTTTGTTAGGATTAATGGTCGGGTGTCTAACTGGGGATTATAATTAATACAAGTGCACTTTGGTGTGAACATTATCATAAAGGAAGATGCGTCAATGTCAGATCGCCGTATCGTCAAAGGTCACCCATATGTGTAACTGCTCCTGACACTCTATATCATCTACACCTGACAGGTGTGAGGTCTGAGACACTCTAATACTAAACATTGAGGATGGAGGGAATCAGTATTTATGTTTACAAATAATGACAATCAGACTATATAATACAGGTATGTGGTAAAGTCTGTCGACATGTTTAAAGGTGATACTTGTTAACATAGGAACATATTTGATAGGGCAATGTTAATCAGAATGTTACTTACAACTCTCCTTCAGATACTTTGGGAAATGATTCTAATTCCCTAAGTTATTTTCAAGACTATCATAGATAAGGATGACAATTACTCGAGGAACTCCTCATGGCTCACAGGAGAGATTTGCATAGAACAACTTGTAAATAAAAGGGACAAAGCCCCCAATACTGCGAATACAGAGAAATCACAGGTATCCATTAAGAAGACCCACTAAATCAACAATCTCAGCTCGGGTGACTAGATACTGATCATCACTGATGGTCTGAATGAGACATCTCACCAGTCCCATCCAACCAACCGAAAAACATCACAAGAAAAACCCCAGATAGATAACCATCCAACACAATAGGATTCCTCCACTCTTCACCTATCTGATGCAAATCAACCAGTATAACAATGGAATTATGCAAATGAGGATGAGACAAGAATTGATTGCTGAAGTAATTATCATTACTGAAATAACAATCATCCTTGTTGCTATGGCGACGAAGCATACAATTGTTTCTGTTTTCTATGGAAAGGACGATTTCACAGCAGGATGTGGTTTTTCAAATAAGTGTTATCTGAGGTGTTGTGTAAACTTACAGGTCGAGGGAGAAGTTCTAAGGAAAAGAACAATCACCTGTGAAAAAACAGCACTCTGATCATTTCTCATCAACACCAGATAAGGTAGAACAGGAACAATAGTTCAACCCATTAGTGGTATAAGATCCCTGAGAGAATGTTGTCTAAAGTCTAGATTCTCATGAGAATAATTGGAAAGTAGGGAAAGAAATTGGAAAGTATTTGAGGGAAAGTTGTTGCTTAAGGTCTTATTTACATCTATTATAAATATTTTCCAGATTTTGCGCTCCTACAAATATGTGGTCATACACAAACTAAACAAATTGATTGTTTCATACTCTGACCACTACTTATTGCTAAAAGACATAAGTGTTGATAAGCCTCTGACTCAGTTCCCTTCTTAGAGGTGCTGCCATCTACTGGCATGACATGGAACTAAAGTTCTTGCACTAACAAAGAGCCAGATAAAATGTAAGTACAAACAATATCAAACTTCAGTAGTAAGTTGGGGCCAGGGAAGAAAGAATGCAAAATAAATATGACAAGTAAAAACTTTGTTACTCAGTATATTCATTCTCAGCCCCCTCCCCCCCCCCCCCCCCCCCCACCAATGAGTCTCAAAGACATGACTTTTATATTGGCAAATTTTGTAATAAATATATCAAGTAAAACATATATTAAGGAATATAATATTAACAAAATACATTTTTACAATTTCCTTCAAAGGATATTTCTTAAACTATTCCTTTATTGCCCTAGTTATCTTATCAGATCCTCTAGACTAAAGTTGCAAGGCACAAAATTGTGATCCACAAAAATGATTATACAGTTCTGCTGCTATGAGCAACCTGATGGTGCTGGCACCTTATGGGCTTCAATGAAACTAACCTATGCAGTATGGCAAACAGATGGTACTGGCACCTAGTGGGTTTCACTGAAACTAAGCTAAGCTGTATGGCAACCAGACGGTGCTGGCACCTAGTGGGCCTCACTGAAACTAACCTATGCAATATAGCAAATTGATAGTGCTGGCACCTAGTGGGCTTCACTGTAACTAAGCTAAGCTGTATGGCAACCAGATGGTGCTGGCACCTAGTGGGCCTGACTGAAACTAAACTTAGAACTTGCTTACTTCACACAGAGGAATAAATCATGGAACTACATCTTTGAGTGTTATGAAATGTCTAGTTGGTTGCTGCTTTGAGTATGAAAATGATGCAAAAAAACTGAAAAATGACCGTAACCCTGGCAAATGGGTACTCATATGAAAGTACTCGGCGAGAGCTTTCCAATGAATACCAACATGACAGGGTTTCGATGGGTTTCGAAAATATTTGCGTCCTTGTGCTTTGGATGAAAGTACCCTTAGCATTAGAAGGGTAAGGAAACACTGTGATAAACGTTACTTAATAACACATTGTAATTCACATAACATATTAGAAGTAATGAAAAGTCCAGTTGGTGACTGCTATGCTTTCAGTAAACACTGTTATATAAGTTGTTGTAAATCAAAAAAAAATATGTATATGGCATGTCAGAAGTGATGAAATGTCTAGGTGATGACTGCTACTGGTATGGTCCAGAAACATGTGATAAAAGTTACCTAATAACACATCATAAATCTGCCACCTTCATGTTTGTGGCTAATCAGATATAATAAAACGACTAGTTGATGACTGCTACCTGTAAAATTACATAACACATTGATATATATTACCTAAATTATGCTTGTGTAGGGATCATAACTGTTATAAATTGATGATGTTGTGAACAGGTAAAGCTGTTAGGTAAATAAGTCTAATGAGAATATTATCACAATGACATAACAGCTACCATAAACACATTGACCTGTGAGCCCTATTGAGACTGATAAGTGTGGCATGTTTAACATGGTAATTCAGGGTTAAGTACCTGGCCTCACTGTCATTGAAGAAATGAGGGCCACAGGGCCACAACGAAAATCAAATCTTGTATTTGACTGTGTTACCCTTGTGAAATAAAGATTATTATTATTATTATTATTATTAAGAAAAAATGTTCTTTAACCCATTAATACTTAAGAGTTCCTCCAGAAATTGTTGTCTGGATCTATGATACTTTTGATAATAATTTTGAAATTGAGAATGGTTCTACAATCTGATTGACATTTCTAAATTAAATATTTTCCTGACTTTGCTCTTGCCAGGAGTTGTCTATAATTTCATTGTTTTTTAAACATGAAAAGGGATTAAATGGGACTGTCAACCAGTGTTCTCTTTTGAAGGTTTACTTCAGTGCCAGATCTCACCTATACATCCAACATGAACCACCTGTGCAACAAGTTCCATACTGCTGGCTGCTGCCACCTATAATCAGACATGGGAACTAATGGCAGGAATGGCTGTGTGAGTTAGTTTCTATTTTAGCCACTGGGTGACAGCACTTCAAAAGTTAATTTAGTTCAGTCAAATCAGGACAAACTATTTATAAATAGACCTCTATAGTCAAATCAGTGTGCTGGGTTTAAAATTCAAAATTTAATAGAGGTTCTGTAAACTGTATTTTAGTGCAACACTCAAAATGATTTTAACTACACAATGTATTTGATTGATATCTTTCTCAGCATAAATATCAGCAAAATATTTCAGTTAGAAGTGTTTATCAGAACTCATCAAACATCCCTAGGTCAAATACCAGTTCCTTTACATCGTTTCACATATGCAAGATGGCAGTTTTAAGAGGAGGTCTATAACATAAATGGTTGAAGTGCAGTAATTAAAAGATGTGCTGGTTCATTGCTATCCTTATTAAAAAATAAAGTTCTTCAACCGTTTTTTGACACCCTTGCATTTTCCTCAGCCTAGATGCTATCTTAAACGTTCCTTTTTTATTCAATAGTTGTATTTTTTTTTTTCTCTTTTACATTCTTATCATTTCCTGTCATGGTTTTTGTCCCTTTTCACACTATGAATGAAACAGACTGTCTATGTCCCCTGACAGCCGTTGGGCACTTCCGAATGACTGGAGATGGTTAAAAAGGATGGGTTACAAACTATGCGATGCTATTTTTCTTACAAACTGTTGTTGACATAGAAGCATCTTCTGTCAAAAGAGTGAATTTGTATGGCATCCTCTGTCAGCCAAAGAAATGCCTAAAGCACTTGCCTAACGCAAATGAGGGTAAAATGTGTGTCAACTGGACCCTGATACATTTGAAAATAACTTAGCAATTATAGTTATCATTAAATTTACAAAATGTCTTAAGAAGAATTGTTTGTTAGGTTGTGATAAACATTTCTCCTTTAAGTATTTCCGGAATAATGAACTCTTGGCATAAATATGATCGAAAAATCTTTTTGCAGGCATGAAAGGTTAACTCACTTACAGAGCTTGTAGCAGGCCAAACAACTATTTAAGGTATATCTCAAACTGAAGCTTTTTTTCATACAATATTAAATTCATACAAGTGTCAAATATCCAGATGGTACTTTTACAAGGGGAACTCTAAGCAGGATTGAATAGAAATATAAAACTAGATGTTACATATGGTAGTGTCAGTTTCCGTTTTTCACATGGCTGCACCCATAAAAAGTCACTAGCGGAATGCGACAAATCTCTTATCAACCATAGAGTCTTACCCACCTGCTACCCTCCCCAGGGCATCGTTGCCATGGCTACAGGGGTTGTTTACTGCTATCGCTAAGGAGATACTTTTCAATACCTACTCCACACCTTACTTTTTCAATTACTGAGAATAAAATTCAATTGATATCATGTTTCTGTTGTGTAATAAGGAATGCGGAAATTGGTAAAGAGTTAGAATAATTATGTTCATTTAAAAGTAGTTAATGTAACAATATAGACATTTTAAAGTACAAACATTTCTAAAAGGAGTATGTTAAAATTTGAAGTTAGCTTTTAACTTTCCAATATTCTCAGGAATATGTTACCAGGAGCCACCTATAATTAGGTGCTGTGGCTCATGAATACCCTAAAGGACTTGGATCATGAATACGATTCAGAAGGAAGTGATAAAAAAATCCCCTTTTATCACAATTACAATTCAAAAGGAAATCATCCCTTCAAGCAAGGATTACAATCGTAAGATGTTTTTTTTCCTCTTCTTAAGAATTTCCTTATAAAACTCACAGGTTGATTCTTATAATTTGGTTTGTGAAAAAAGTATCAGATCAAAAAAGTATCAGATCATATTCTCACACACAGCAGGTTCACAGGAACTGTAAACTACCGACCATATTTTGCCAACAAAGAGAAAGAAAAAATGTGAACTACATGAAAGATACTGTCATATTTTTTGCAATAAAATTTATCAAAAGAGTAACACAGACTTATACAATTCAAAGTCTCATATCTCAGGTATAACTTGAGGGCATATGGATGTATTCATACTCAGACTGTGGCAACCCAGACACCTATATCCTCTGTTTGAGTTAACCCTTCCAATGCTGAGGCTACTTTCGTCTAAAGCACAAGGATGGAAACATTTTTGAAAACCATCTATACTTGGTCATGTTGGTATTCATTGGTTAACTCTCCCTGAGCACTCACAGATGAGTACCCATGTGCCAGATGAGTATCCATTTTTCAGATTTTTGAATCAAATTGAATTGGCCAATTAGCCACGACCAGCAAAAAGTCTCAAGAGTTTCCTTACAATATATAGTCTAATTATGAGAATGATTTTGAAAGATTTTTGTTATTTGTCTTCAAATATAATTTCTCATCCACCTATTTTCCAAAAACAGCTTCCATCAGAGATATATCACAGGCTGCTGGTTAGTTCTTTAAAAGAAATAGTAAGGAAAGAACAAATATTGCCACTAATTTCGACAGGAAAAATCACACTTGTATTTACCCTTTGAGCTAAAATTGAATATGAACTTATTTGAATATATTATCAGTATTATTTTAGGTGGACCTCACTGATTATTTTGCCCTATATCGAAAGAAGCAATATCAAAGCCATGAACCTGTCGCATTAGTATTTTAACAACTGGTATTTCTTTGATACCAGTGTTTTCAGAGGACATTACTAGTTATTTTGCCCTATATCAAAACAAGCAATGTCAAAGCCAATGCACCTGTCGCATAACATTTTTCTTTGATACCATTTTTTTGAGACCCTTACTAGTTATTTTGCCCTTTATCGAAACACGCATGCACCTGTCCGCACGACATATTCACAGCATTTTAACAACTGGTATTCTTTGATAGCGTTTTTTTCGGCGATTCTTTTCTCACCGGACCACCAAGTCGTGTGCAGGAAGTGTGCCTGCCTTTATTCCTGAAAAACTACCGTAAAACAATAATCGGCCTGTTAAACAAATACACCTCTAAACGCCAATGTAAAAGGCTCCTCGCGGTTTCTGTGTTCATTATGGCATTATTTCAAGTGGGTTTTGAGTCAGGAGCTGGCGAAGTGGAGGGTTTTGTGGCTGCTCGCTCGAGCCAAACAAAGCAGTCCTTTCAGTGCTATAACAATATTTTTGAATTTATTCTCAGGCACTCGTATGAAAGTTCAGAAATTGCAGTTCCTGCAATGCATTATGTATTTCTGTTTTCCTTTTTCTGTGGACAATGGCGTTACGGGAAATTGTGCGTGGTTTTGGTTTTGCAGCTGGTGTGTAATAACATATATCACCCTCCCCAGCAGCTGTGGAGCAGGACGATACAAGTCACTGCATTTTACACTCTGCCTGATTTCACTAAAACACCTTGTGGCGGGGAATTCTTAACCCTTCCAATGCTAAGGCTACTTTTGTCAAAACACAAGGATGTTAAGATTTTTGAAAACCATCTAAACCCTGTCATGTTGATATTCATTGGCTAGCTCTCGATGAGTACACTCAGATGAGTACCAATTTGCCAGGGTTTCAGCCATTTTTTAGGATTTTTTTGCATCATTTTGTATTGGCCAATTAGCCACCAGCAACATAAGGGTTAAGGCAGGTGACTTTCTCCATTACTGGAACTAATCACGGCTTATCGTTAAAGGTTTCCATGTGTATGGTAAAGTCCCTTGTTCAATACAGGAGTCTAACAGTGGGGTCAAGTTTGTTATTTCAAGAGAAGGGTTCATTTTTTTAGCCAGCAGGAGAGAAATGATACATGATTAATATGGAAATGCTCAGTATAATTTTTTAGGCACTAAACATGCTAAGACCCAAAATGACATCTTGATGCAATCATGCTTATAATGAAAGCAGCCCAAAATGTTTCATAAGGATTCACAATGTAATCTTGAATGCAATCATGCTTATAATGAAAGCAGCCCAAAATGTTTCATTAGTATTCACAATGTAATCTTGAATGCAATCATGCTTATAATGAAAGCAGCCCAAAATGTTTCATTAGTATTCACAATGTAATCTTGAATGCAATCATGCTTATAATGAAAGCAGCCCAAAATGTTTCATTAGGATTCACAATGTAATCTTGAATGCAATCATGCTTATAATGAAAGCAGCTCAAAATGTTTCACAATGTCATTTGGATGCAATGATGCTTATGAAAATAACTCTAATTAATAAACCATACATTGCAAAGGTAGTAGTTTAGTACCAAGAGTTACACACCTCCAGCCAGCAGAGTGAAATAATAACACTTAATCTGTGAAGGTATCAAGATATTTCCATGTTTATCCCTTGTTCTATACAAACACTTAAACTGCTCAAAACTCACACCTCTGGAAAAACAGGTGCATATTCCTTAATCCTCTGAAGCTAGTGGAAGAAATCTCCTCTAATCCAGTCATTAAGTACTCTAGTGTCTCGGAGATCTGACAACCTGTAAAATCCTGAACTCTTTCATGCCTACTTAGTGCTGCCCTTGAAATGCATCACCTGAATCTACTATAGTTCTCAATACAACAGGAATAACAAACTAATTTACCAAATCTTTTTTAAGGTGTTACATGTTGGGTTTTGGTCCACATTTCGCCTTCAAATATTTTCATAAAGATGCTTTTGTTAGGGTACTACATAGTATTTTGATACTAAATATAATAGATACTTAGTAGTATAGTATAGAAACTAAGTATCATAGATATTTAGTTTATAGTATAGATACTAAGTATCATAGATACTAAGTATCATACAAGGGAATGGAAGGAGCATTTCAACTAGAACTCTCATCATGATTGGGTAGGAACAATCAGAATGAATATGAGAATCCTGTGACCGCCAGAAACACTTAAAGAGCTAAATATCAACTGCTACAGGAAGGCCAGGTGATGTCCTACACTCCCTGCCACTGATTTCTTGAATAACCTCTGATCGTAGCATCCTTTCAAATATTTATGACAGTTGGACATCCTTAACCACAGGAAATGCACATGCCCTTACCCTCAAACCAGAACTGCAGGTGACTTACATCCTTTCTTAGAATTTAATGGGCCGGATAATTTTAGCTAATCTTTGGTATCAGCAAACAGTGTTATTACCTCATGGAGACATCTGCTTACCTCCGATCTGATAGCACTGATAGCATCTATTAAGGGCACTCAGGGTGAGGACACTTTAGAGAATAACAATATATCTACAAATACATAGGTTTCTATATATGAATATATTCATATGAAGAGAGTGGTGGTGGAGAGAGTGGGAAAGAGAGAGAGAGAGAGAGAGAGAGAGAGAGAGAGAGAGAGAGAGAGAGAGAGAGAGAGAGAGAGAGAGAGAGAGAGAGAGAGAGAGAGAGAGAGAGAGAGAGAGAGAGAGAGAGAGAGAGAGAGAGAGAGGAGAGAGAGAGAGAGAGAGAGAGAGAGAGAGAGAGATAAGAGAGAGATATTTAAATCATAGGAGCCAAGTTTGCACATGGACTTATCAACTATCAACTCAAGCACTTAAAGAATGTTTTTTTTTCAAATTTCATCTTCCCATATTTTCCCTAATAGTGCCCTAAAATGCATCTCAGAGCACATAGTACTCAAAAAAGTTTAAAGTCAATCCCTGGAGAAAAATGATCTACTGCTAATTAGTATCACCTGGTGATCCAGAGTTTACTATAACACAACTTTCTCTCATTATCCTATTCTCCACCTCAATCCATTCACACAAAATTGTGCCACACACCTGAAAGTACACCTTAACTCTTTTAATTAGTAGAGCACATAAAATGATGAAATATTTATCATCCAACTCACCTACACATCCTGTCTTGATGAAATCCCCATCACACATCTTCTTCCTCCTCTTCTTCTTCCAATAAAGGAAGTACAATCCAGTAAAGTATAATATCCAATGCACTGCTAGAAACTGTTCCTCCCTGTCTCAGAGCTCACAAACATAGGCTATCATCACAATGAGTGTTTTGATGTGTGATCATTGCGTTGCAGCTTAGTAAAGTCCTCAAATATTCCAATGCAATCCTAGAAACTGTACCTGTTTCTCTACAAGTCTATATGAGACTTACTGCTATGACGAGATCAGCTCTGAGCGCACCGTGGTTAGACTGTTGTGTTGCTGCTCAAGGAAGTTCTCTGATGCTCCAACGCAATGCTAGAAACTCAACCTGTCTCTCTACAAGCCCATAGACTTTATGCTACAGCACGGAGCGTGATATGGTTCCGTTCTAGTGTTGCGTTACTGGTCGAGTGATTTCTCCACAGCTCCTCTGTGGCCCAGCTATACGGCATCAATGACAAGAACTCACTCTCGCGGAAACAAGGTGCTACAAGGGATTTGCCGTAATGCACTCCGCACATTGTACCCGGGTTCCGACCCAACCGAGAACACAGGAAACACCCACAGGGGAAGACAACCAATTACTCCCATAACTTTCTTTTTCGCCGACGGCTTACACTCACAATGAGCGTATGCTAATTATAAATGCTGCAGTTATACTGTTACCCTTTATACAGTATAGTCTTACCCTGTATATAGTATACTAATACCCCTTTATATGGTATATCCTTTATATAGTACCCTGTATATAGTATACTGATAGCCTTTATACAAAAATCCCCTAATATTATATGAAGAATGATTAAATTCCTGTTTTAAATAACCTGGTGTATAGAACTTTTTTTTTCAATTTTGATTCCCTTTTTACAAGAATCCTCTAATATCATATGAAGAAATATATTATAAAATTCCTGTTTAAAGTAAAGCACCTGATGTATAGTAATCCTTTGCAATTTGAACAGTTTTTAGCTGAAAAATGCCTCACACAGGTACTCAGTTTAGGCAGGTAAGGTACATACTGTCCTTTAGAAAATAGAACTCTTTTAAACTCTGTTCTGTTCGTTTTAGGCTGTGAAATGCACACACCGGTACTGAGATCAGGCAGGTAAGGTACACAGTGTCCCTGTAGAAAGTAACAAGCTATTTCAATATTTACTCAGGTCCTGCAGTCAATGCAACAAGGGGGGCCAGGGTACCCTGAGTACCCCTCCCCTCCAGGGGTTTTGTATTGTGACCCCTGAAACCCGTTCGGAGTACCCCTCATTAAGAGTTGTCTGGATCTAAGAAACTTTCAATAATGACCTACTAGGAATAAATGATG
>OZ012695.1:460532-493032 GCA_963942565.1 Maea johnstoni | reverse complement strand
CAAACATAGCCTTAGCATTGGAAGGGTTAATATTTAGAAAAAGTTACCGGTGTATTGATATTATACCTAAAACTCAAATAGTAACTTACGATGATCAAGACAGAATTCCTGAGACTTGATATCCTTCAGTACGATTGGTTCATCTGTGATGAGTAGTTTGTCGCCCTCGGGTTTTGCGATCACCAGCATATCTGTGAAGAGAAGGCCGACGTGTTTAGTCCATCGCTTGTTCTCACACATCAGCAACTCCCCGGAGTAGATCAAATGCTGCGACGGCCGCGCCAGATCAAACTTCTACAACAAAACATCCAAGATATTCATTAGAAAATGTGATTATGTTATGCATATACATTCTGAAAATATACACTTAAAAATGTGATATGTTAAGCATATACATTCTAGAATCAGAGACAGGTGAAATGTATAAAAAAAAGGTTTGTAATTAGCAAAAAGAAATAGAAATTATTTAAAATATTCTAAAAAAAACTATATGAAGAGTAACCTGAATTGCAAGATTTATTATTATGAAAGTCATAAAATGGACATCAAAATAAGATAAATAGAAAATAATAAATTGAAAAGAATTGAAAAATTTAAATTGTAAAAATTGACTTTAATTACATAACTTGTAATTTCAGTTAACTTATACAGATTCAAAAGAGCCAAATGCTTGAAAAAGTGATCGATATGATAAGCATTATGAAGTCAGATTCATGAAGGTGAGAAGGTTACCAGTGACATCACAGGATTAGGGAGAGGTTTCTTATAGCTATTACGTGTAATTTCCTCCACCATTTACAGAAGACTTGTCCTCAAATGGCAGAAATGTTGATGATAAATAATGAGCTAATTGGTCTTAATCCTTATGCTGCTAGTGACTAACTTGGCCAATACAAAATGATGCAAAAATCCTGAGAAATGATTGAAACCCTGGCAAATAGGTACTCATCTGAGAGTACTCAGCGAGAGCTTTCCAATGAATACCAATATGAAAGGGTTTTGATGGATTTCAAAAATATTTGCATTGTTGAGCTTTGGACGAAAGTAGTGTTAGCATTGGAAGAGTTTAATTCTTGAGATACATACCTGCACCGACTTGGCGAACTTGAGTCGACTTTGTATGCTGAGTACCTCAGAGTCAACCGAGGAAGTAGTCGAGGTATTCGATGATTTGGAGCTCGTACTAGGAACTGACGAGGTTGAGCGAGGCTGAGAGAAAGTGTTCGAATGCGACCTCGGGAGGGTCGATGTCTTTGAGCTTGACCTTGGGAGGATTGCGGTTTTGCCGTAGGATCTCGGTAGAGTTGCATACTGGGAACTCTGTCGCGGTAGTAGCGATAACCGCGTGCTGGTTCGAGGAAGCATAGGGGCAGAGTTATTGTTTAACCTTGACTGAAAGGACGACCTTGATGACCTCACTGACCCTGTTCTGTTTAGAGAGGTCGATCGTGGTAGGGAGGCCGTCCAACTAGTGTTGCATCTGATCATTCTGCCGCACAGGTCCTGGACATCTGGAGAACAAAAGAAAATAACCATTGTTATCATGGATATTTGAAGAACAAGACTGTTGCGCTGACCGTTTCCCCTCTAACCATGAAAATAGGTATGTGCGCTTATTCGGTCATGTGCGCTTAATCGGACGAAAACGGTAGTTATTTCTACAATGATTACTTTATACCTCTGTTTCATACAATACTTACAATGGAAAAGCAACAAAAGGATATAGATAGATAGAATTGTGTAACATATCAAGCCTTATCCTTACCTTCTACAGTTTCTGTGAGGTCCTCGTAGTCATGGTGATGGTGGGGTGTGTTGACTAGGACACCCTGAAGGAGGGTACACAGCTCCTGGATGTGCTCCATAGGTTTGTATAAGACTGTTCCTAAGTCTAGCTGGTCATGCTGAGACGTTTCCTGGAAAAAAAACACATCAGTAAGTTAATAACAAGACATATAGGGTCAACCTAAGACTCAAAAGACTAAACAAAACAATCATATACTGTAAAACCCATTATTATCGCGCTCCTTTTAATTTCACGCATTTCATGCTAGGTGATGACAACGCTTATATTACTGGCGCTGATATACTTACAAAGTAGCATACCAATGCCCCATCTAGGGGTGATACAGTTGATGCATGTAATTGAATGGCTGCGATCAGATTCAGACGGCAGTTGCATGAATGAAAATGTGCGTGGTAATAAAGGGTTTTACAGTATAGGGTCAGCTTGAGAAACAGACAAAGGAATACAAATGGTATGAACTTCCTGTTAAATGCTTATGATACGTGATGCTACAATCTACTTTTAAGTAGTTGACTGCTGAGCAGAGAATCTTTTACCAGAGAGGAAAGTTTTATAAGATTCCTAGTAGTTGGTTGGATTTCTGTTAAACATATGCTTTTGTCAGTAGTGAGAGACAGCGAGCAGTCAGTGGCAATGCCTAACTTTAGACCATTCTGCTATGGGGGTAGGCCCTCTCTCTATGCATTAAGAACATGTATGAGTCTGAAATATCCCTCAGGCGACTGAATTGTTCTACGTGTATAGGCCGGCTAGGGAAGGATGGTCGTATGAGCACTTCGGTGGATACAAGACTGTAAACCGAATATCTTTATGAGTCGATTGCCGAATGGGGACATAGGGAAAGTTGCGTTGAATAATAAACCTACCTGTACAAATCTGCTGAACTGCTTGTTAGACTTGAGTACTAGAAGCTGCTGTTCGGCGAGTTTGATTCCTCGGTAATACGCTTCGTACTCCTCGCACAGCTCATCCACTTTGGGTTCGTAGACGCCTCCTATGGTGTCGATGAAGACCTCGTGTCTCCTGTCGTTGTCTGAGTAGGGAACACTGTACTCCTGGAGCTGAGACAAGTGGTGCTCAGACATACGCAATAACTGGAATAAATGAGTAAGGGAATGGTTATAGAAAATGAAGAGACTAAATGTGGTTATCATGATAATGATGATAGAGTTAAGGATGATGATGATGATGATAGTGAAATTAATTAGATAAGATAATCATAATAACCTTATTATTATCATTATAATAATAATAAAATAATAATAATAATAATAATATTAATAATAATAATAATAATAATAATAATAATGATAATAATAATAATGATAATGATAATAGTAATAATAATAATAATAACTATAATAATAATAATAATAATTATAATAATAAAAATAATAATAATAATAATAATGATAATGATAATAATAATAATGATGATAATAATAATAATAATAATAATAATAATAATAATAATAATAATAATAATAATAATAATAATAATAATAATGATAATAATAATAATAATAATAACTATAATAATAATAATAATTATAAATATCAGTTCCAACATTTGAAAAAACAAATTCATTATGGAGAGTAACAATAAAATAAAATAAAGAAATAAACAATGTGAACTTCATTTTTTTTATATGATCTAAATACCAGGACATTTGTGCAAAAACAAGAGATAATAAATTAGCAGAATAAAAATGCACCTTTTCTAGGTTCTGGAAGATGAGGAGATGCTGATGCTGCGTGAGGATGGAGCTCTTCAGGGGCTGGAGGTAGCTCTGGATTCCTGCTTGTACGATATCTAGGAAATGCTGCTCACACTGGACCAGCTTCTGAACAACTGTCTGTTTCTGCTGCTCAGACGTCGTCAAATCCTGAAACACACAAAAGCAAAAATTTAAACATATATGAATCTATTGATTAAATTGTTGTAAACAAAATAGATATAAAGAAGGTATTTTATAAAAATATAATGCTTTTAAAAAAATGATTTATTATATATACTAAAAATATTTAGTATTCTATTGTAAGTAAATTAAATTCTTCTATCATTCAAGTATTTTCTGTATTTATTATTTTTTTACAGAAATTAGAAATAAAGATATTTTATAATAATTAAATGCTTTTATATAAATGTTTTTTGTATACTTTTAAAATATCATTTAGCATTATATTGTTAGTTAATGAAATAAAGTACATTCCGTATTTATTCATTTTTTTTAAAGAATATACACTTTAGTCTTTAAAATGACATACCTGATAGGTCAAGGTCAACTGTGGCATACAGTGTGTTGCCATGGTGACACCATAGGAACAAGGATCAGACTCAACACTCTGGGCATCATCAAAGGACTCTACGCTGCTAGGGCGATTCTGGTTGCTATGGCGATACTGGTTGCTATGGTTCGTTTGAACTGGACCGAGGACCTTTCTTGTGGAACTCTCTAAGCTCTGGAGTCTCCGCGTTCTCTGGATATCGAGGACAATATGTTTCTGACTATGTCTGAAATAGAAATAAGACAATGATATTGGAGGTTTGATATACAAAGAAAATGTCCGCATTCTTGATACTTTGTACAGTCATGGAGAAGGAGAATGAAATAATTAACTTTAAACCAATTATAACATAGATTTAATAAACATAAAACATTAGCAACAGTATTACAAGCAAAAAATGACTTGAAAACAAACTGTGTAAATGTTGCATTTTTACATGAATGGTTGAGTGTACTTACTTGACTATTCTGACGACACTTTCTGCTGTTGAGCGTGAAACGTTCTGCCCGTTAATTCGCACAATATAATCTCCCTCACATAGACCTGCCTCTCTTGCTGCTGAGCCTGGAAAAATAAAAACACAAAGTCAGAAATAAATTAAACTAAAATAACTGAAGAAGCAGAAATAAATTAAAGAGATCGCATGATAGCCACCTGTTGAACAATAGCAGAACTAAATTAAAGAGATCTCATAATGGCCACCTGGTGAGGAATAGCAGAACTAAATTAGAGAGGACACATTTTTGTGTTGCTGTGTTTTTTTTATTAGTCCCTGATGATGTAACAGTGCTTGTTTTAGGTAGAGGGGATGTGAACACATACTATAGCAGACATTATTACCTAGTTCACGAACTCGCCAAAAGGGGGCAGTTTTAGTCAAGGGAGAAGAGAAATCACAATACAGCAGACTGACTAGTACACATACTTGCCAAAAGAGGGCAGTTTTAGGAAGAGGGGGAGTGAACTCATAATACAGTAGATTGTGTTGACTACTACACGTAATGGCCAAAAGAAAGCAGCATATACATACCTCTATCAACTTTTCCTACTTGCACAGGACTACACCCTAGAACTGTGAAACCATATCCACTCTTCCCTCTTCTCACTGTGATCTGAAAATAAACATAACCATAATGTTAAACCCATAACTACAACTCCTATATGCAGGGATAATTTCCTGATAATTCAAGGTGCCCACAGGAAATATTTGTGGGAGGTGTACAACAAGCTGTCTTACAATAATGTAAAACTCATAGCTACACCTTTGATAATACCCTCAAAACAATGCTTATGATGATACCAGGCTCTTAATCTTACTGACATCGCATTAGAACATGTGGTTGGGAGTCTAGGCTTCTAACCATGGTGGTTTGTTTACCAGAGAAGACAGATGATATAATGATATCTTAGGAATACTATAAAGCTAAGTTCCTTGCCTGCATTTTGACAACATTAGAATTTAAAATATGACTCATAGTAAAGGCGCATTAATTTTGGGCACCTAAATAACATATTCAGGGCCCAGACCCCAAAATTTAGGTTCATTTGCGCCCTCGAAGGCTAATCCCTAATATGGTATTCAATATGAAAATCCAAATACCTCTATATATCTAATATATTGATCTTAACCCTTACAATGCTGAGGCTACTTTCATCCAAAACACACAAACGCAAACATCCTTGAAAACCATCAAAACCCTGTCATATTGGTATTCATTTGAAAAGTCTCGCTGAGTACTCTCATATGAGTACCCATTTGCCATGGTTACGGTCATTTTTCAGGATTTTAGCATTAATTTGTATTCGCAAAATTAGCCCCCAGCAGCATAAGGGTTAATATTTGGAGAAATTTAAACTTACTGTGAATGGGTCCATCCAGAGAATATCTTTATTGACACGTGGTATATTTTGACCTGCAAAATAAAAGAGCAAAAATTCAACCTATGCAATCTATAAAGAGATTTGATTTGATTCAGTAAAGAATTAGTAGGTAAATTAGATCAAGAATTGAATTGACAATAAAATAGATAGATATTTACCTTTTTGTTCGCATTCTAATTTTTCATTGACCACCAGGTGCTTTCTTCTTCCAACATCCTCTGTGAGCAAATAATACCAGCCTTGGATGTCCTGAAATCATAGAGCACACATGTAAATTCCAGTAAATATCAGATAAAAATAATAATAACAACAATAATAATAATGATAATAATGATAATAATAATAATGATAATCATAATAATGATAATAATAATAATAATAATAATAATAATAATAATAATAATAATAATGATAATAATAATAACAATAATAATAATAACAACAATAATAATAATAATCTAATAATAATAATAATAATAAGGATAATTACTTTAATAATAATAATAGTAATAATAATAATAATAATAATAATAATAATAATAATAATAATAATAATGATAATGATAATAATAATAATAATAATAATGATAATTACTATAATAATAATAATAATAATAATAATAATAATAATAATAATAATAATAATAATAATAATAATAGTAATAATAATGATAATAATACATATGGAAACAAGACATACCTTTTTTCCTGCTAAAAGGCTGCGGACACCGAATGACATACATCCTAAAAACTCACTCCTCCTGGAAAACAATAAATAAATATTAGAATATTATATTTATTAATAACAGACAGGTTAATGAAATCCACTTATATTCTAACTACAAGTATTATAGCTAAGTAAACAGTGAGACATTGATTCAATAGAAGGTGAACGGTTACTATAGAAATGAAATCTGTATTTATGGTAATTTTTACATGATTAACAAATAACATATATTGTTTCACCTTTTTCATAGTAGAAAAAAGGACTTACCCTTTGTCAAAATCCTTGTGCCATATGGAAACCAATAATCTTTTCTTAGAATCTTCCTCGAGTAATTCACTGCAAAATAAAAGATAAATATGAAAATATGAAAATATCCATTTATGCCTTGCCCTAAAATCTTATGAGGTTTATGAAAGTTCTGCGGTCCCGCTTTAAAGATCACTCTTATTTTCAACAAAAAAATTAATTCTCTCAATTAAGTCATGAAAATATTTCTTGAGTGAATTTGGAATTCAACAAACAATTACCATTTACGTATATACAACAAAAACTATTAAATAGTTTCTAATGAGATACTGAGTGTTCCACTATGTAATAAAACCCTATCTCGAGATGGCATCTTCGCCCATAATTGCCACATTGGGTCTAACATTAAGGGTATACCCTAGGGCCTAGGGGTTTAATGATACCCCGGTATACCGATCCCTCTGAACAGTTGGAGAACACCCTCGCCCAGTGGTGCACCAGGAAGGCGACCTAGGGGTAAAATGATACCCCGGTATTGTTGGAGAACCCTCTCGGTACACGCGGAAGGGCACCTAGGGTTCTGCTTGTTATTTCTGTCACTCAAAGTGTTTATTTTATCTCCTCAGTTTCCTGTGTCTAAAGCCAGGATAATTTTAACCCTAATGCTGCTGGTGGCTGATTTTGCCAATACTGAATAACACAAAAAAGTTGAATAATGACCGTAACCATGGCAAATGGGTAATATCTGAGAGTACTCAGCGAGACCAATCCAATGAATACCAACATGACAGGGTTTAGAGGGTTTTCTTATCATTTTCTACCCAACGTAGCATTGAGGGGTTGTTGGCTCACCAATGGGCACATTAAATTCCTACTTGCCCTTATTAGGCACTGATTAAAATCCAATAGATACGGTTGAATTGAGCACCCTGCGGTGCCGATTGTATGATACCCCAACCCTACAATCAGGGTTTATCAATCAGGGTGGTAACGGGCATTAGTCTGGGTACTGGAGACAGAGTGAGGGGTGCTCTGCACCTGTTAAGAGGGTGCCTTACCTGAGGGTATTCTTACTACCTAGCTTAATTAACCCTTATGCTGCTGGTGGCTTATTTGGCCAATACAAAAACCTGAAAAATAACTGAAACCCTGGCATATGGGTACTCATCTGAGAGTACTCTGCGAGAGCTTTCCAATGAATACCAACAAAAAAGGGTTTTTAAAACTCTTTGTGTCCTTATGCTGTGGACGAAATTAGCCTCAGCATTGAGTTAAGGGTAGGTCTTACCTGAGGGTATTTTTATTACCTGGCTTAGTTATGAGGCTTCTAGCTCTCTACACTCCCTACTAGTCCTTGGACCTGATAGTGCTAAAATTAAATATCGACACTGAGACTACTTTCGTCCAAAGCGCAACGATGCAAAGATTTAAAAAAAAACGTCTGAACCCTGTCATGTTGATGTCACACTTAGACCAGGTTCGAGACCCCTGGGATAGCCAGGTCTTCACTATAGCGCATAAAGGAATTGGTCTCTCATTACAAATCCATTTTTCCATTCATCTAGGGTAAAATATGTGTGTAAACTTACAATGAGTATTTCTGGTCGAATACGGGCTGGTTTGTGTCGGGGGAGATCTCCGTCTTGCATCTCGTTCTCTTGCTCTCATCAGGCATCAGAGAAAGCTGAAACGCAGAATAAAAATAAATAAATATATAGCTGAAACATACAAGATATCTGTGTCAACACGTAATATAACAATAAATATATAGTTGAAACATACTAGATATATATGTCAACACATAATACAAAACTAAATATACTGCTTCATTGTTTTTTTGAGTGATTCAAAATAGTATGCAAATATCTTTCAAATATTACTTTATTCATTGGTTTATATTTTTGGAACATTTGAAGTGTATTTCCAACTACCCTCCTAGTATACTGCAGTGCCATCTATCCACAAGGGATGGCATCTAAGGATGGCCTGGGACTGGGAGGCAGGCTGGATTGGGGGAAGAGGGGTGAAGTGTAGGAGCCCATTGTGAGATTGGGGGGGGGGAGTACTGAGAGAGGGGTCAATTTTCAGTTGTTGACATAGTTACACAAGACAACACAATCACCCACAAATTGCATCACAAAGGAAGGCGTTAGGAGGGGACTTCAGGCAGTGATGTAATGTCTATCTTGGGTTATGTAATATTAGCATGGGGTGATTGCTTGTCTGTCTCTCTCTCAGAAGATGTCAAAGCAGAAAGTAAAAAACCCTTTCTCTAGCCAACCAACTACCCTGTGCTGCAAGAAACCCTTTTTCTAGCCAACCAACTACCCTGTGCTGCAAGAACCCCTTTTTCTAGCCAACCAACTACCCTGTGCTGCAAGAAACCCTTTTTCTAGCCAACCAACTACCCTGTGCTGCAAGAAACCCTTTTTCTAGCCAAACTACTACCCTTTTCTAGCTGTACCCTGTGCTGCATTTTGAGAATACACTCTTTTAAGACACCCAACATAAGATCTTGAAACTAAATTCATGATACCTATATTAAAGTTTTTTTCTAAATTCTGGTTTATAATATTATTCATCTACTACATTAGTCAACATTGATTAACTGCAACATTGCAAAAGAAATCACTTCTGCCACAAAAACGTATTCTTCCCTTTCCTTTTAAATGTGTATAGAATTAAATAAGAAATGAAATCAAACAGCTCTGGTATGATACCTCCTTGTTTAGCCTCTGTGGCTCATTAGACTAATTCCATGTGCAGTTGAAAAAGTGGGTTCTAAAATGTATTATATGGATAACTTTCAAATGTTACTTTATTCATTGGTTTATATTTTTTGAACATTTAAGTCTAAATATCACCTTTGCCTGCTTTGAACTAAAGGCAGACTTCCTCCATTGAAATTCAGTATCCCCCTATGTGATTACTATACTATATATCCTATACCATATATATCCTATACTATATTCCTATACTAGTCAAAATATCACCTTTGTCTGGTTTGAACTAACGGCAGACTTCCACCATTGAAATTCAGTATCCCCCTATGTGATTACTGTACTAATTACTTAGAACTGCAGTCCTTTGAAGTGCATGTGTCATTACATAAGCTACTGACCACTAGTTATGCCTAGTCTTAAAAAGCTACACAGTATTACAGGGTCTTACCCAGCCCTCAATCAGGGTACTCAGATGGATACCCAACTGGGGTGCTGGCACCAAGGGTATCTAGTCCACAAAGAAGGGTGGGCACCTGGGTATTACAGGGTCTTACCCAGTCCTCAATCAGGGTGCTCAGATGGGTACACAACTGGGGTGCTGACACCAAGGGTATCTAGTCCACAAAGAAGGGTGGGTACCTGGGTATTACAGGGTTGTACCCATTCCTCAATCAGGGTGCTCAGATGGGTACACAACTGGGTTGCTGACACCAAGGGTATCTAGTCCAGTTATACCCACCCGTTCCTCAGGCAGGGTGCTCAGATTGGGTGGCCAGTATGATGTACAAAACTGGGGGTGCTGAAACCAAGGTATCTAGTCCGGTACAAGGAAGGGTAATCTGCATGAGTACCTGTCTCTAGAGGGTATTTGGTTCATGCCCTACAGTACCCATACCTAGGGTACAGGAACCAGGGTGCTGACATTTAGGTTATAAACCAAGGGTATCTGTCAAAATACCAAGCAGGGTATCTGTCTTTAGGCTATCTGGATCATAAGGAACGGCCAAGATACCCCGGAAACAGGGTTCAAAACTGGTGGGCTGACATTGCCGCAAACTGTCCGGTACCAAGCAGGGTATCTGTCTTAAGGCTATCTGGTTCATAGCGAACAGTCCAGGTACCCCGGTACAGGGTTCAAGACTGGTGCACGGTACAGGGTTCAAGACTGGTGCACGCTGTCTGGTACCATGCAGGGTATCTGGGGTTTATAGGGTATCTGTTGATACCCTGCAGTCTGGGTACCCATGCCTAATGAGGGTGGTTGTGCCCGCTGACAGATCTCATTAAGTAAGACATAAAACCACTCCAAGATCACTCCAAACCTACTTCTTACTTGATGAATCTTTAAGTCACTTTTTGCCAACCCTACAAGCTAAAAAGCACTGTTGTGTGTGATTAGTAAATAATTCATTTTTTGAAGGGAAAACTTCCAAATATTTCAATCCTAATTATATTAACAATAAGAATGTTTGATTTTTATTAATAGTCAGATGACAGAATGTAATTCACAAATTTAACCTGAGTAAATGAATTACAACTTCCTATATCCTATACCTTATATATCCTATACCCTATATAACCTATACCCTATATATCCTATACCCTATGCATTCTATACCATATACTATATTCCTATACCCATGCCTTTTCCAGGCATCCTATTATCATTTTCTGAATATTCCCAGCCACCTTTTGATAAACAGTGTTCCTATGGACACAAACACCAGATTTCTCACAATACCCATTTGATACGATATCTGCATCACTGCACAGGTTTTTGTGCGATAAAATCAGCCAAGCAAACCCAGGAATTGGGGCATGAAATAACACAATGCCTTTCAGCCTCTGGCCACAGACAGGTTAAAAACAGCTGACTCACCTTGACATAGGAATCGGCAAAAGTTTTCCATTTTGACGTTAGGTGTCTGGCTTGAATGACTGAAAGGTAAACAACACAACAGCTTAGATACATACAAATACAAATAAATAGACATGGACTTGTCATCAGACAAGATAGTTTATAATTTTGTCACCAGGGGTTTAAGGGCCGCCAAGGAAATTGGAGAGAAAATAGACAAAATAAATATGAATAAGTCTAGAAAGGTAAAAAAGTAGTTTTTCCCTGTGATAATATCACAATACATGACAAATGTAAACAGTTTATCATCTAAATTTTTCTTAAAATTGACATGATTCTGTCTTCAACCTTCACATGCAGTAGTTATCATCTTCAAATATTTCATGAATAGAATTGCTTATTACATTTTTGTTATGTATGATAGATCCATGTAACACTTGGCATTAGGAGATCGAATTATTCAAATATCTTAAATGTACTTACTATGAATGGTGAGTAATCCATAGTTGATGTAGACAGCCAACTTCAGTTGCCCTGTAAAAAAAAGACAAAATGGTCAAATTTATGAAAAATCCTAAATAAACACTAAACAAATACATACATTTGAATTCCTTGACTTCTAAGCATACTAAATCCTTAGCGTCCAAGGATACTAACATAAATAAACCCATTATCGTCATGGTATGAGTGAGGGGTGTGTGTGGGGGTATGTGGGGGGGGGGGTGGGGGTGGGGTGGTGCCACATTTGGTCTTATTTAAAGACTAGTAGGCTGTAATGCTAAGACAGCAGACCTCAGTATGTATTTAATTAGGTATACTGATATCCTGCTAATAGCATTAATTAACATATTACATGCATGCATCTTGAATATAAGCACTGGGAGACCATGATGTTCATTCTACAGATTAAACACATGCAGCTTATTAGGGTATCCTGATGGGATTGAGATATCAAATGCAAGCACACTTAGGGCCACTGGAATCCAGGTTATAGGATTAACATATCAAATGCACGCATACTAAGTCATCCTAAATCAGTCAATTAATTGATTCAATTAGAACAACAAGCCATGAAATGATCTTTTAATATAGAAGTTGGGAAAGATCATCATCCTTGTCAAATCTTTCATGTTAATGGATACATAACTTAAAAGCACAAAGAATTATCATTGGCACAAAGATTTGAAAGATAGTTTAGGATTGAGAGTGGAATTATAAGTCACTTCTTGTGATAAAGATATCACACAACCTCATAAGTCTAGTATTCTCTCACTTTCTTGAGTCACATTGACAGATTATCGAGTCACATGGGGCTGATATTTCCTCAAACCTCCATCAATATGTTTCAGACAGAGTTAAGTAAAAAAAGACAGTTTGAGTTTTGGTGGCAGATGCTATTTGAGCTGATACCCTGTACTAGAGGCTCCTACAGAAGCCAGACCCCCCATGATTGCAATCAGATAGGTGCAGTATCCTCTAATACAATTACCTGTGAAGAGTGTGCCTTAGCCAATTAAGGTGATGCAATTTAAAATATCATGTATTTGGAACTGCATCCTGTATTTAACAATAGTATTGTATAGAACTAAGAAATAAGCTATAAACTCAGGCAGGAAAATGTCATCCATCTTTACTAGATATGCATCCTGTCTTAAAGCTGTTGTATTGTATAGAACTCCGAACAATGGTTATTAACACAATAGGCTAACACAATGCAAGGAAACAGGAAAATATCATACACTACGGAACTGCTTCCTGTCTTAGGATTTCATTCATGATAGAACTCAGAAATATGCTAATTAACAACTATCAACTAAAACAAAAGATGCATATCCTGTCTTGTCTATAAAGATGGAACTAGGAAATCAGGTAATTATATGCAGCTATTAACTTAGACAATAGAAGAGATCCTCTCTATATCCTGTATTGAGTATGCTGAGGAAGTATCTATATATGTAAGTCATTTGCCTTCTGGAATGATGCATATCTCAATTAGCATTACTTAATGAAATGTACACAAGCCATGAAATATTCAACAAAGTGAGTCAAATCCCATTTGCACACCCTTGCTTCATTTAATCCCATCTTCTATAGAAAATTAAGGTAGTCAGTAAATATTACCTAAACTGTATGTAACCTTTCAATGCCTTGTATCAACAAATGCAAGGTCTTCCTATAATAGTATTAATTGTGGTAGTGTTACCTGCCCAAGAGTTACATGTCACAGGTGAGACATTGAGCAATTATTGAACTATGGCGTGTGACATGACAGTTATACTGGGCGACATTGCTGCATCCTTCGTCTGATAAGTTGTTCTGATAAGATTGTAGTCGGCCAAGAGCCCTGGCAGCTTGTGTGTACTATGTAAAAGTTTTACCCACTTGAAATAAAGATTATCTATCTATCTATATAAGATACTCTCTCATACAGTTTATAGACACAGCCAGTGTTAGATCATCTATAGAGATAGGGGTTATGGCCTAATTAATCCCATCAATTTAAAGATGACCAGATAAGTGAAGTACACACATACAGCCTCCTTTAACAGAAGTAATATACCCTAAGCAAATGTAGCTGAGACTTTGTAGGAAATCCTGTATTTTTCCTAGCATCATTCTAGTATTTTCTGGTCATTATTCCCAGCTCTCTATTTGGTAAGGCCTCAGATCTCCCAGCATGAATGGGTTGTAGGCATAATTGGTAGCAGAAATGCTGCACTGTATTGCAATTGAACTTGGATGAGTGTTAAAACTGGCATATAATTAGCATTAGTACCACCCTAAAGAATGTAGTGTTGTACAAAGGGCAAGATCTAAGTATATGACAATGTCAATATAAATATATATATATATATATATATATATATATATATATATATATATATATATATATATATATATATATATATGAATATATATATATATATATATATATATATATATATATATATATATATATGAATATATATATATATATATATATATATATATATATATATATATATATATATATATATATATATATATATATATATATATATATATATATATATATATATATATATATACATATATATAATGCTCTATACTTTATACAGTATAATGCTTTAATACTTATATATATATATATATATATATATATATATATATATATATATATATATATATATAAATATACATATATATATATATATATATATATATATATATATATATATATATATATATATATATATATATATATATATATATATATATATATATAATGCTCTATACTTTATACAGTATAATGCTTTAATACATATATATATATATATATATATATATATATATATATATATATATATATATATATATATATATATATATATATATATATATATATATATATATATATATATATATATATACAAAGACATCTTATGCCTACCTCTCTCTGCCTGTAAGAGTGGTGTACTATTCTCCTTTCCTGTCCATATCTGTTCTTTCTCAATAAGACACTCAAAGGGTGTCACCCCCTCATCGGAATCTGCACCCTTATAATCCACCATTTTGGCACTAACTGTGTATATATCCTATATGTATGCTTATATTGTGAGCATGGTCTGCGTGGAAAAGTTATGTTTACAGTTGGGGTTGCTTCTGACTTGTAACTGACTCTCTGACTGACTGGTGAGAGGGTGCTGCTGCTCCTGGAGGGGTATTTTGGGCCGTGGTATTTCACCATAGGGGTGTCAGGTTGAATTTTCATAAAAATCACTACAAAAATACTAATTTTCAAACAAAACAACAATACATATTTTTGAATAAACAACATTATACATACAGGTTTTTTTGAAAATTATTTAGGACAATTTTGGAGTTGATTTGAGGATTATTTTGGTTTGGTTATGACCTACCACCCCTCTAGAAGTGCTGGTACCCAGATGGACCAACCCAATAAATCAAAGAGCTGGTGATGCCATTAAGTGGCACATGCCCAGCCTCAGGGGACCCTGCAGCTCATTGCCCCTCCACGCTCCTGTGGACAGAGGGACAACACCCCCTACTAACACCCCCTCCTCACACCCCCTCAAACCCCTACTGACACCCCTAAAACCCATTACACCCTAGCCTAGATTTCTAGACTGTCATATGTATTTTTCTGCCATGTTTTTTTCTGTTACCATACTCTATACTTAGAATATATCATCTTTTTATGCATACTGCATGTTGCAATCTACATTCTGTTAGCAGGCACCAAATAGTCTAGGTGGCCATAGTGGTCTATTTAGTTCACACCTTTCTCACCAGGGGAATAGAGGATTCAGTATGACACCTTAAACCTCTAGAGATCAGATGACCAGGTGGTGCCATCTATCTACCATACCTGTTACCACACCACAACTGCTTGGTCAACACAGAAGGGAAAGTCAACCCTTTAAGGGACTAGGAGCCTAGTCTACTCGCGGACCAGGCTGAGGCCCAAGAAGAAAATCCTCTAAATCCCTCAATATTTATTCTTCCTGATAAAAGACTAGTGTATTGAGAGCGTTTCAGTGAAAAGAAGTAAAGGGTGAAAGGTGGCAGTCAGTTTGTTTGCCATCTAAAGGACTAGGTAAACAACAGCTGCTGTGAGTGGGCAATAGGACATCCATGGATTTCATATTCTATTTTGCAAAAACATTCTTATCTTGACAAGATTAATTCAAACACTATTTATGTTCTGTATATAAATGAAACAGAGAAGGTCATGCACTTACAATTTAAATCAGAAAAATAAAAAAATTAGTTTTTTTAAAATTATAACATGCTATTAAATATTTTATAGAGAAACCGTAATGAATTCCAGGTGAAACTCATAAATTGCTATAACTCTATCATCTAATATTTATGATTAGAGATTATTAGATTTGATCTGATAAATCAATAGGGATTTGTCAACCGTCTATGTGTAAGCCAAAATTCCCTGTTCCTTAAGAAATGTACCATAAATTTAGACAACAATGTGTATAATCTCTTTTCATATACCCAGACAACAATGGGTTTAATTTCTCTCCTTGATGTGGTCAACTGTCGCTTTCCTGTTACATAAAATCACCTCAGTGACCTACAGCTATTACACCATACAACAAATACAGTTATGTAACTCTACTCAACCAAGAATCTCTGAATAAAAATAACTCGGGCTTAGGTTGAAGGTCTTCTTAATCTATGACAGTTAGAATTGTGTAATGTTTTGATAAAAGATGAGGGAATGGCTGAAGTGCAGTAGAATACAAAGGATGGGTATCGCTTCTCTCTTATTTTTGAAAATAACTCGTGAATAAAGCGAAAGTTTACAAAATATTTGAAGGAGAGTTGTTGTTTGGCTTCTGATAAACATTTCTCCTTCAAATAATTTCAAAACAACACTTTATTAAGTAAAATATTTCCAAAATTGTCAGGCCTCTTTTGGCCATTCTGAGTGTTAATGGGTTAAGTGAACATACTAGATTTTCATAAGTAAAAGAGTCAACACCGACAATCAATTGAATGTGCAAATATTTTACAAATCCTGGCTAATACTCATATTCAGGGTAGGTAAATCATGAACCTCAGGGTCATTAAAAGCAGCCTTCTAGCATGCCTGGCAGAAGGGTGCAGGTCTGTACCGAGGGTAGATCATGGAGGGGTGCTGGCCTGTCTGGTCAAGAGAACAGCTGGTCATCATTAACATGGGTAGCGGGAGATAGGGGTGTGTTTTAGCGAGATAAGATGAACAGGCATCAGTAATGCCTTCTAAATAGACAATTATCATCCCATAATATTCCCATAAAAACCCTCCCTCTCCTTCACAGAAATCTCCCAGATACCCTGCTCCCTGCTCCAGCAGACCCTTCTGTGTCTGCGGCACCCCAAAAGGGCCAGACTGTTCCAGCGTTATCATTCTGACTATTTTGACAATATCATTCGAACCAAGGCATATTTTTAGAAACATTTGAAGAGGAATTGTTAATAACAACTGCCCCCACAATTATATATATATACATATATATATATATATATATATATATATATATATATATATACAGTCAAACCTCTTTTAAGCGACCGCTCAAGGGAAAAGTCAAAAGTGGTCTTTGAAAGAGGTGGTCTCTTAAGAAGGGGCTGAGGGTCTGAGCGAGGTTATGAAAAAAACAAAGAATTTCCAACGATGACCTGGAATTATTGAGATTGTTGTGTTTAGCTGCGTTTGTGGAAATTTCTTCATTAAAATCTTAAGAATAAATAATTCAGAAAAATAAAAGTTGAACTATATCGTTAATTGAGGGCCCTCAGAAATGATATACTTTCAAATTTTTACCGATTATTTCATTATTTTATTGTGCCCTTTCCAATATACAAGGCGTCTAGGCATTAAAGTGGCCGTTAAATGAAGGACCATTCACTCGTAGGGATAAGATTTCATGGTCGTTGGTCGCGTCAAACAAGTGGTCGCTTAATCAAGGTAAAATATAGAGGGAATAGCTTTGGGGGGATTTGAAACGGTCGTTCAAGGGAAGTGGTCGTTTAAGAGAAGTGGTCGTTGAGGCAAGTTTGACTGTATATATATATATATATATATACATATATACACACTATTCCCATGTTTCTGGTTTGTTAGTTATTGATGTGATATTATATTGGTATCAAACTTCTTGGAACTTCAAAGGGTTTTCGCTGATGTAAATATTGTAACATATAAATATGTTTCACTGAGTGCACTTCCTCCTTCCAGTGACTAGGAATACAGTGACAGGAAACTCCTAGCCAGCAGTCCATTCACTCCCACTGTGAAGGCTAATCTCGTCCAGAGGCTTGAAAGGGCTAGAGACTTGGGTGAGATTTCGTGAGATTTGGGGTGGCCATCTTAGGCCTATTGTGTTGGTCATAATGTTAAATGGACTACTTGTGCTTTTAAACATGTGAAAAATGGATTTTACCTTTTGGAGAGGCTCAACTATAACAGGGCTGTCCAAGCCCAAAATGCCTGTAGCAAAATTTGAACTACCTGTAGCAAAATACTTCTGTCGTCTGCCACCAGGTGGCGTTTTAATGGTTCAAATCTTATCCACCAGGGGTCATTTAGTTCACAGTTTACACACTAGGGGAAGTTAAATTAAGACTATGACATAGCACCAATTGAAATGTATGTTGAAACTTGAAACACTGAATCCACACATAGTACAATATAGGTTATATATACTTATCACAGATTTGTATATTCAAGCTTAAGATTCTTCAATATACTGGCACACACTCTATTTCACATATATAGCCAGCTTGAATATTTATAATACAGTCTGATAAGACTCGGCAAGTTTTTTGGTAAGTGAGCATCATCCGATTATAAGTAAGAATTGTTCAAGCATAATTTTTTTCAAAAACTATCATCAGCATCCCTAAGTGTATTAGCATATCAAATATTAATGAAATCTGGTGACCGGTTGCAGAGAAATTAGTGAAACAAGTTTTTTGGTAAGTGGGCATCATCAGATTATGAATCAGATATGCTCAAGCATAATCTTTTTCAAAAACTATCATCAGCATCCCTAAGTGTATTAGCATATCAAATATTAATGAAATCTGGTGACCGGTTGCAGAGAAATTAGTGAAACAAGTTTTTTGGTAAGTTAGCATCATCAGATTATGAATAAGAATTGCTCAAGCATAATTGTTTTCAAAAACTATCATCAGCATCCCTAAGTGTATTAGTATATCCTTAGATGAGCAACCAGGTATATCAAATATTAATGATTTCAGACCTCAAAATTGCCTATAGCATAGAATTAGAAACCTGTTACCTGATTTTCCTCAATAGTCGTTTGTGTTTCTAAACAGTTTACAAAACTGGTTACCAAAACGTCTACTAAATACAAGATTTCTAGAGTTGACAAGTTGGTTTTATTAGACTACCTTTGTGGGCACCCCCATACAACGTTTTATTGATATCTAGTGCTCGCCGGCCGAGAAAAATGATGGACAGTTTTTTTTTCTTCTATCAACAACAAAGATACTACAGAAAAAATACACGTCCACGATGATTATAAAAGAGCAAAAATAATCATAATCGCAAACTCACTGACAAAACTGGCTGAACGTAAGTATACATAAACAACTCCGTTTTCGATAGACATTACAGAAATCTTAGTAAAATACGTTCCTTTTCCAAAAATCCAAAACTGAAGGGGTATCTTTTTTATTTTCATATCGTATGTATCATGGCGTCCCTTTGTTTACTGTATGTTTAGTCATGCGCACGACGCCCTGTTTGGTGATCACTTAGTTTTGGTGACCACCGCTAGATGGCGAACGCATGCATGTTGCAAAATTACCGTGTCGCAACCTTGGCGCAAATATTCTTGTGTCGCATTTTTTGAGGCTGCTGGCGCAAAATTTTGCGACAATGCGACAGCTTGGACAGCCCTGTATAAGGACATGCTAGAGATGTAGGTAAGAACTTGTGCTAACTTTGCTTAATTGATGTTAGCGCAATTGCAATACATGTATCTGGGAGGTTTAATTGGGTACTCCAATTAACTTGTGATATGACTAAACATCAGTCATCTCAGTAAATTTCCCCTTCTGTGCTGGTTTAATTTATTGAGAAACCAACAATTTTAAGTTGGTATATGAGGTTAAATAGATAAATAAAGAAGTTAATCTTTATCGCTGTTCTATTTTCAAAGAGAATATGTATACTTGAAATTGTAAATTTGTCACATTGTCTGGACCTGTTCTAAGGTAACAATAGAACTATATTTTCTCCCATTTTTATCTGAATAGTAAATGAAAGGTTATTTTTTTATATATTTCAATTTCACATCATGTAAAAATGTAGAAATAATAATAGATAAATATTTCCTTGAATCATTGTTATGAGCTATGCTGATAAACTAACAGTAAAAGACAGTCAGGCACAGGGTTATTTACTGAAATGGCACTTATGGCACATATCTATGTTAGCATTCTGAAGACATGTCAAAAGTCTTGAGTTGAACCAAGATAAGACTTATTGCAATAAGCCTAACATCAATTAAACTGTTAACACATGGAACAGTGCTCACCTGCATTCCTACCAACATGCCCAGGTAAATAATCCTCCTCAAAAGGTAAACACAATTAGTAATGATTGTATATGGATTATTCGTATCTTTGTATTGAAATAAGTAAATTAGCATACTAGCCCTTTAATTCAAATAATTTGAATAAACATTAAACTCAACAGAGATGAAGCATTTAAAAAAACTGAACAATACATGTGGTATATTCCCTCTTTTGCCAGAGAATTTCTTCAGTCTTGAGTGAGTAACATTGACAGAGGATGAGAGGTTTATTATCTACTCAGAGCCCCTTTAAATCTTCCGACTTCCTTTATAGACATTTAATGAGAAACAAAAGCAGTGTGGCATGTGTTTATTGGGTTGATATCCTGTACTCATACCTCAGGCTCTAGACAGGGATGTTCCTATTGATCAGAATTAAGCCAGACATAGGATTGCAATCAGACATGTGTATCCTGTATAGCCCCTGAAAGGTGCGGCCCTGAATGTAAAGGCAATCCACAGCAGTAGGTTGAGACAGGAAAGTATCAGGTTTTGTCACTGCATCCTGTCTGATGTTATGGACCTGTTTAACCATGGAATATATATACTAAAAGAGCTCTTCTACATTCCCCATACCAGAGAAAGTAGTCAAATAACCCTGTGGTATACACAGGAAGTGGTGATAAGTAGAGCAGTGCCCATGCTCAGTTGAGTCAGGTTGAGTCCCTGGGAATGAGTGGGATACAGATAAGAGCTCATTTGCATAACAATAGTGTCTGACTGGTGTAGGAGCTATTATTAGCTGTCTCCTATCTCCCTAACCTATATATCTCTGCTCCTTCATGACTTACTGAGAAAGTTCTCCGCATATCTAATCATCAAAGGCTTCTTTAAGCAAATCAAGAAGCATATCATAATATTTAGCTCAATTAATATCCAAAATAAATATTCTCACTGTGATTTCCTGCTACATGGATGGTCAACCATACATGCTTAATTAAATCACAAATTAACTGGCATAAGCGGTCCAATGCCCACTGCTCTAGTGGGCATTGCGGTTTGGCCAACATCTGTGCATGGGTATTTCTTGTTTTTATGCTAATGAGCTAATTAATTATGCTAATGAGTTCATTAATTATGCAGATTGGCCCCAGAGCTGTTAGTTAAGCTAATGGTCAATGCTGGACACTGATTGGCCGAATCCTTTCAAATGCCCCCAAGATTGTTGACAAATCTGCGTGAGTTTATTTATGATTGTGACATGCAAGGACAAGTCAACAAACATTGGTGTTAGGGTTGACCCTAACCCTGGGGCACCCCAACCCTAAACCGAACCCTAGACTTCCTCTACTACTGTTTAGTATTAACCCTTTCATGCTTAGGTTCTGGATTTAGTTCCCAGTTTATTCACTAGAGGGACACAACAGCGACTCTGAGTCCAAGAGAAATGTAGTTGATAATCTGTCCACTAGGGGTATGACCAGTTTACAGTTTGCACACTAGGGGAATGACTAGTTTACAGTTTGCACACTAGGGGTATGACTAGTTTACAGTTTACACACTAGGGGTACGACTAGTTTACAGTTTGCACACTAGGGGTATGACTAGTTTACAGTTTGCACACTAGGTGAAATAATTTAGTGTTAGTCCACTAGGGGGACATGTGTTGCAAAATATCAGACAATTCTTAATAAGATTTCCTGTCAAATCACCGTCAGATTAATAATCTGGCAATAGGATCACCCCTACAGGCAGATAGGTAAAGATAAAATAAAAGATAAAATAAATATTGTTTACAGTATGATGTCACCTGCCTCAACAGGTGGAGAAATCAAGGGCGGATCTTTTATCGGGTGTTAGAAGTCAGTTAATATCTGTTATTTAAACTCTCCCAAGGCAGAAAACGCTGTCTTTTATTTAACTCATTAAAACTCATAGCGGCCAAAACAGGCCTGACGATTTTGGAAATATTTCACTTACAAAAGCATTTTTTGAAAAACATTTGAAGTAGAAATGTTTATCAGAAGCTAAACAACAACTCTCCTACAAATATTTTGTGAATTTTCACTTTATTCCCAAGTTATTTTCAAAAGTATAAACAGAGCAGACGATACTCTCTTCATGAAATGTTGAGAGTGAATGTGTTAAAATCTCCCCAGGCTGAGAACGCAGACCCAGATTCAAATCTCAGTTCTCCACTGGTAGGTTTGTAGCTAGAGGCGTAACAGGTACCCAATTACCTGGGGTAGTGGGGTGATGGGGCTGCATAATTCACCTTAACCCACTCATGCCAAAAATTTCCTTGAAATCTTCGTCTGCTTCTATGATACATTTGTTTATAACTTTTAAATTGAGCATTAATTCACAAAAAATTTGAAGGAGAGTTGTTTGTAAGGTTGAAATCATCACTTTTTAGTGAATATTTTCAAACAAATTCTCTGGATGATAAAATATGATCAGAAATTCAACCCTTTCAATGCTGAGACTATTTTCGTCTAAGGCACACAAACTCAAATATTTTGAAAATCATCTAAATCCTGTCATTTTGGTATTTATTGGAAAGCTCTCCTTGAGCACTCTCAGATGAGTACCATTTGCCATGGTTTCAGTCATTTCTCGTTTCAACCATTATGCTGCTGCTGGTTAATTTGGCCAATACAAAATGTTGCAAAAACCTGAAAAATGACCGAACCCTGGAATACAGGTACTCATGTGAAAGTTCTCAGTGAGAGCTATCCAATGAATACCAACACAACAGGGTTTAGATGGTTTCAATTAATCTTTGCTTCCTTGAGCGTTGGACGAAAGCAGCCTCAGCATTGGAAGGGTTAAGGGTGTGTTTTTGCCCTCGAGGCATGAATGTGGTAATAACAGATTCTTCTCAGCGGTGATCACTTCTTGAACAAACAAGAAAACGGTCCCTTTCTAGTGCATGGATGCAAAAAGCCCTTTATTAGTAGAGAGATAGCCGTCTCTCGGAGGAAATTAGAGGACGACTTATTGTCAACGCAGGCGGAAAACGTGCTTTCTTGTCCACGTAGAGAATTATTCTCCATCATTAGGCGTCAACTGTGAAGCAATTTCACACGCGCAAATTGTCAATCAGGAAATTAGCGTCGGAAAGCCGCGCAGAAATTCAAAGGGGTTGTCAGTTACAAATGTGCTGTAAACAACACGTTCAGGGACATTTTTCTGCAGTTTCTACTAGAAACATTCATCTCTCTAACACATTTAAAAGATTACCTCTTATGCTGCTGGTGGCTAATTTTGCCAATACAAAATGATGCAAAAATGCTGTAAAATTACTGAAACCCTGGCATATGGGTACTCATCTGAGAGTACTCAGTGAAAGCTATCTAATGAATACCAACATGACAGGGTTTAGATGGTTTCTAAAATATTTGCATTTTTGTGCTTTGGATGAAAGTAGCCTTAGCATTTGAAGGGTTAAGAGAAAAGTAACTTGATACTTTTTTTATTTCTTATAGATAAAACCGTTTTAGTATTTAACATAAACTTTATATAATTCATATATATTGTAGGCATTAAATATTCATTTTCAAACTTTAAAGCAAAATGAAAAATTCCCTTATATTTCTACTGCTATATTTGAAATGATGCATGTTTATCATACTTTTGGAAATGGCCACACCTCCAATAAAATACATTATAAGTCAAAGGCAAATTGTTGGAAAAAATCTCTCACACAATTCAACACCAACCTAGTATTGTTATGGCCAGAATAATGAGTTAAACTTATAGAAATTCCTTTCAAAAAAGCGAAGAAGTATTTTTCTTGAAGTGCCCTAGCTTCCACATGTTCTCTAAGTGTTTATTTGTTCGGAGGTAGAACACTGGTAGTGCGCAAGACTGAACACTTTGTCTCCGAATAACTCTTCACATGGATACTTTTGTAACGATTTGTAACCATTTCCGACAAAAAACAAAGGAGATCCAAAGAACAAACACAACTTGTAACAGTCACACCATCCCAAATATTTGCTGCGTGTACTTTTATGAAAGGTGTTATGCCGGCAGGGCAGGTAGGAGTGCAGAAAACACAGCGTGATATGCTTAACCCTTATGCTGCCGGTGGCTAATTTGGTCAATACAAAATGACGCAAAAACCCTGAAAAATGACTGAAACCCTGGTAAATGGGTACTCATCAGAGAGTGCTCAGTGAGAGCTATCCAATGAATACCAACATGACAGGGTTTAGATGGTTTTCAAAGATATTGGAGTCCTCGTGCTTTGGATGAGAGTTGCCTCTGCATTGGAAGGGTTAACTCAACTGTTCACTTTCTTGCCCCTTTTTGTGTGGAGAGTTTAAGCAAAGGTAAAAGGGATGGTTTTTCATAAAGGAGTATTTCAGCTGGAACTAAATTCTCTCTCCTCTGGGTAACGATCTTGCCACCTTAAGCGAACTCAGGCATGGCAACGAAGCCACGGAAATATGAACCACAAACGCCGTCCAAAGAAAAGAACTCGGAGAGAAAGATCTTTCTCCCTTTTCAAATCAAAACAAACTTAATTCACCATATCTACAGCATACCCAATGGAAAAATCTTGACATCAGCAATATTTTGAATACTATTTGACTGAAAAATTCAACAAACACAGTTTCAATATTATTCAAGTATTCCTTGAAATGATGAATAACTGTCAAAGTTGATTGGCAGCGATTCTAAGTTAATGAACCATACTAGAGAAAAATAGTCACAGATCACAAAACCCTGAAAAAAAACACCTTCATACACCTTCACCTGCTTTTGATACTGCTACAGGTGTTCTTAATACTGTTACATGTAAATACCAACCCTCACTTGTTTCCTTTAAGATTAAGATCTTAAGTCTTAAATCATACCCTTCACTGACATGTGTCCTTCAGTGAATACCCAAACACCCTTATTAGGCATGGGTACGATTATGCAAACATTCCTCATCAACAGGGTATTCCATTCCATCAGCACCCCATACCCAATAATACCCTGTAATTGGGGTGTTCAAGGGTCTTCTTACCTTACCCTTTAATAATGTTCCATCAGTCATTACTGGCAAGGTAACAACTGTCTGTTAACCCTTTAAGCGTGGAATTCCTCGAAAAGTCTGCATTTAAGATGATTTTGAAAATAACTTAGTAAAGCTGCTTATGAGTTCCTCCATAAATTGTCATCTGGATCTACAATTCTTTTGACAACAACTTTGAAATTGAGAATGATTTTTGCAAAACATTTGTGGCGGAGTTGTTGGTAATACCGTTACTTTAATAAACAGAATCACTTGACACTGCATTCAGGATGTGGATAAGACTAAGTTTTCTTACCTTTTCCCATGAAGAGTGCGGGGTCGTTAGAGTGTGTTGAAGTGTAACTCTCGGAGGTGGAGGCCATATTGTAGCTCTTCCCGTGGCAGAGCGGCTGCCCGTATTTCGGGATTGGACTCAGACGTAGTTTCTTCATCGGGCTAAATGGGCAATATTTATCCTCGGGAAATAAGCGAAATAAATCGTCCTCTTCTTCGTCTTCGTAGAATTTCCTCTTGGTATTCGTCCTTACTTTACCAAGCGCATTCTTGATCATGACAGTATCTGAAATTGACAGGAAATAAAAGATAAGTTTCATTTATTTTTTAGAATTCTTAAAGAAGTTAAGAATCTGTAATTGCAAATTAGGTTTATAAAATGAAGCTCTTTTAGATGGTAGGAAACAGATTTCTGTAAAAAATAAAGAAATAAGCACTTTGAACGTTAGAATCATGAGATTTGGGAATGCAAGAAATTACCCCCCCCCCCCCCCCCCACCCACCCCCTTGAACTTTAATCACCAGCCACATCCCCCCACCCCCCTCCTAAACCTAAATCACCCCCCACAACCCATAATCTTCTCCTTTGGCATGCAGCACACTAATATAGTCATACTAAGCTAAGCCAGGAGCCACTCTGTGCATTCTCTATATAAGGCATCGCTAGTTCTGTAAGATTAACAATAATTTTACCTATCTTCCCAAAACATGCTGGCTGTCTTCCCTGACAGTCCATCTCGTGACCTGGACTCTATATAGTTATATACTATATACAGTAGCCACTCACTAAGAGTAGAGAATCATAAACAACTATTTTACCTATATTGCCAAAACATGCTGGCTGTCTTCCCTGACAGTCCATCTCGTGACCTGGACTCTATATAGTTATATACTATATACAATAGCCTCTCACTAAGAGTAGAGAATCATAAACAACTATTTTACCTATATTGCCAAAACATGCTGGCTGCCTTAATCCTTGACAGTCCATCTTGCGGCCTGGACCCTGCTCTATACAGCAGCCACTAAGAGTTAAGTGTGATACCTCTCTGCTCTATACAGCTAACTACCCCGCTCCACAACTAACGATTAAATGGGAACTGACCACTGGTCAGTGTTGGCCTAAGGGCTCTTTGCTGGTTGACCAGTAGCTGACCACTCAACCCTTATAAGGTAGATCTACAAGGGTAGTCAGGTGAGTATAGCACTTTAGACTTGCAGCTACCATAGAACCCCTTATTGAAATGTAATCAACGCTGCATTGTCCAAGCATTGTCCAAGGATATTTAGGAATTCCCACCATTTTCCTGGCATTACCTTATATGAATTCCTGGATATTCTGATGCATTTCTCTAACATCATTCTAGAAAATCCTCAACAATATGTTATTCAGCGTTATTTATATGTAATATTAGACATACCAATATAGAATTTGAGGCACAATTTTAAGGTAGGCTAGTTTTTGTATATTTCACAAAAAAAATGATTAATTACTGTTAGTACTAATACAAAACCTACAATTAAGTAACACAATGCATTTCTGTCAAACTTCTCCAAGTAATAGGAATGAGAAACTAAACAGAACTGAGGGTGGACCTTGGTACAGTACCTTCCCTGCCAGTGGATACCCTGTTAGTAATACCCTACTAACTGACCACTACCCTTTATAGGGTGGATGTACCATGGTCAGGTGACAATGGGATTAATGGTCAAGCAGGAAATACCCCTGTTCAATTCCACCCTACCGGGGTACCAGGGTATGCGATACATATGCCTACAGTTTAAGAAACATCCAAAGTACAATTTCTTATTATCTTTTCCCTATGGTATCAAATCCAGTTCAGTTCCGCCCTACCAGGGTATGTAATACATATGCCTACAGCTTAAGGAAAATCTGAGTACATTTTAATATTATCTTTTCCTTATGTTATCAAAGGCCTGATTTCTCAGCATGAAGCAGAAGCCACTGGAGCAGAAGCTGTGAGCGGTAGCATGGAGGGCAGGACGTATAAATATATGCATGACAGGAAGGGTGGGGGTCTTAATAATCTGGGCTGTAAGGTTTAGGGTATCAGGTTTCGGGTATTCTATTTGGGCTTCTCACAGCTAAAGGTAGTAAGGATTAGGGTATTAAGATCAGATGTCATGGACAAATGCATGGTAAGGGGGTCTTAAGCTAGGGTGGTAGGGTATCAGGTTTAGGGTATTCCAGTTCTGCCTCTCACAGCTAAGAATGGTAGAGATTTGGGTGTTAACCCATTACTGCTTAAGGCTTCATTCGGAAATTGTCGTCTGGAGCGATGATACTTTGAACAATAACTTTTGAATTGGGAATTATTTTACAAAATATTTGAAGGAGAGTTGTTGGTAATGTTCTGATCAACATTTTTCCTTCAAATAGTTTGCCAATTATGCTAAAACTTGAGAGATTTCTTCAAAATTGTCAGGCTGGTTTTGGCTGCTGTGAGCATTAATGTGGGTTAAGGTCATGCTGAGGGGTGGGGTATTACAGATAGGGGGTCTTAGGATTAGGGTTGAAGAGTTTGGGGTATCAAGATCAGATTTCTTGAAATTCAGCAGGGTGAGGGGTGGAGTATTACAGTAGGGGGTCTTAGGCTAGGGTTGCAGGTTTAGGGTATCAGGTTTAGGGTATCCTACTTGGGCATCTTACAGCTAAGGGAGGTTTACTAAGGGCTTAGGGTATTAAGATCAGATGTCTTGGTATCATGCATGGTGAGGGGTGGAGTATGCCAGATGGGGGTCTTGGGGAAGAGTGGTATAGTCTAGGGTATCAGGGGTCTTAAGCTAGGGTTAGGAGGTGGTGGCACCCCCTTGTGTGACTATATGATACACATATGTAAGCCATACACCACATCAGTACCATTCCTCAATGACCAGACAAAAATATCCTGCAAATACAAAATGATGCAAAAAACCTGAAAAATGACTGAAAACCTGGTACACAGGCACTCATCTGAGAGTACTCAGTGAAAGCTTAATGCAATGAATACCAATATGACAGGATTTAGCTGGTTTTCTAAAATCGTAGCCTCAGCATTGGAAGGGTTAAATCACATAGAAAGATCAGGATGAAGATCTCAAGGAAAACAGAATTTTCTCAAATAATTCTCCACTCACTTGACTTTAAATCAGGCTTGTAACTGACTGAGTAAATTATCTTCCCTAAACCTGCCCCTGAAAACCTATCATAAACAAAACATCCCTGTTTCCATGGCAACCACATGTTCTTGCATGGACCATTAATCCTTGTTGTTCATCATGGCATGACAGGAACGACGCACAGACAGACAACTGACGCACAGACAGACGGCTGACGCACAGACAGACGGCTGACGCACAGAACCCCCATCACCTGATTCACATCCAGGAGTTACGAATTTTGAATGTAAATGTAAATATAAAATGAAATCTTTATATTAAGTCGGTATATCAATTACAAGAAACACAAGGTTACTTAAGGCTCATGGCCGAATGGACCGATGGCTTGCAGTGCCCTCCGAAGCACTGGAAAGCAGCAAGGAAATAAATTTCCTTTTTTACCCTGAATCTTATGATATTAAATGAAGAAGTTGAATTACTCAAATAATCAGGTATGCCCAATTGAAGAGCAGATGTGATATATAGAGCATTTAGATTGACTAACCTTGCTGCCAAAATACTACAATAAGAGCATCCTCCCAGCACACCTGAGAAGTGAACAGTTAGGACCAACAATAAGTCACCAACGAGGCAACAAAACTCTACTAATCTCTTAGCAATAGCCACTTAAGACCACAGCTAGCCGGTGTATGTATCTTTATTACACCACAAGTATTCATTGTGAAATATAACAATGACATACAACCATAAAGAAAAATTGTTCTTTTGAGATACTTTGTCAAGTGGTTTACTTGTCCCTGCTTGGCCCACCTGTTAGAGTAAAAGGCCCACACAGAAAGAGTTACACTGATGCTGATGATGAAAAAGAATGTCATGATGATGAGGGGATTAGAGAGAGAAGCAAGAAAATGCTACTGTAGCAGTAGCTACTACTGCTACAGCTGATGATAATGATGATAATGATGATGATGATGATGATGATAATGATGATAATGATGATGATGATGATGATGATGATGATGATGGTGATGATGATGATGATGATGATGATGATGATGATGATGGTGGTGATGATGATGATGATGATGATGATGATATTATATTACATTTTGTGAGAAAAAGAACACTAGACATACCTTTAGTAGAGAAGCTTTTTCTAGCTGCCTTACAGACAGAAAGTGCTTTTTCGGACCACTTCATCTTAAAACTATGCTGTCTGTTTCCTGTTGTTTTTCCTGACTCTGCTCCAATTATTCTCCCTGTTCTCCCTGCAACCCACAAGCCCTGAGTATCTAGACCTATCTGATGAAGAGTTACTAAACTATCTGTGCTCAAATTTACTGCTGGCTAACTTATACTGAGAGTGGTATTTTCTTGAGATCTTTACAAACAATTAATTAGTGGTTGCTGCTAGTAATGGGAGGGGTACTGATTAAACTAAGTAGTTACTCATCAGCCTTAATTAGCTAACTTGAGAGATAATCCCATTGTTTGCCTATTGTTTGGTCATTGTTTGACCATTGTTTGGCGTTATGAGCCACTGTTTGGTCATAACTAATTAGCGTAATTACTAATTAGTGATATTCTGGGTAATTTCAATTAGGTTATCATTGCTATTATGACTAAGTGACTAGGCATCATAGTCCCATCTTTTTATTATACTTCTAATGATATTTCTGTTCCCATAAAAACTTTCCATAAAACAAACAATTCATGCTCTTTTATATTTGCTGTTAGTGTTTATCAACATTATTTGTAGGTCTTTCCAGACTCTTCATTGTTGGCCAATGGTTTACAAAGTACTTGTATTCAGGTGCATCTTCAATAGAACTGACCCAACTTTTATCATTACTTACTTGAACAGGTATATTTTAACAAAGTGCAAATGCTCGGTGGGCACATCAGTATTAAAATTGAGATGTTGAATGAATCTCTTTCTCTTTACTACACCCATCAAGGCAGTTGCAGATATAGAGTTACTTTTAAGACTCAATATTTCCTTTCTCTACTTGCACTTAAAACCTATAGCCACCAAGGTTAACACTATCTCACTGTGAAAACAACCCCTCCTCATACAGGAAGGAACCCATATAGTCAGAGAAATACATCCCCTTGATCCGCAACCCCATAGGCACAGCATGCTAGTACCTAGGGTATGTGCGCCTCGGGTTACGCGGTGTAGCCTGGGGAAGTATTGGTCACGTGATTGGGTGGTTTCGCAGCAATTTCAGTCTGACCCAGGGCCTGTGAAACCAGCAGGCAGCCAATCCTGGGGTACACATGTTATCTATGACTCATAGTGGTGTGAGGCAGCGAAATTTGATGACGCATACACAGTGCCCACTCCCTGTCTACTACTCCCAGATATAGTGAAATCCTCTATCTGCCCCTGTACATATTTGATATTTCTAGAACTCATTTATAAGTTTTGCAGGGCAAATAATGTTTTTGTCTCATGACATGTGGGAGTAATTGTATTCTGAAGAGAAAAGTGAGGACTATTATGGACACACTAACTATCTTCTCTGTGTGTTTTCTTAGTGTGTCAATGCAACACATTTTATATCCATAATGGAGATAAGTATATTGTAATGAATATAACAGAGAATTGTTGCACTCCTAACTATTTAGGTCTGATAGAAATAACAAAGAAATGATTTTCAAATAAAAGAACTGCTGTTTTCTGATAGCGACATAATTAACATGCTTTTGTAGCTAGCATTTTACATCAATTTACATTTTTAAGTTTTAGGTTGTTAATAAAAAATCAGGTTTGAAGAGAATTAAAAATTAAAAAGAATGGTTTGAAGAGAATGCCATGTTGATATTAATTTTATGTGCACATGTCAATTGCAATCCTTAGAGTCAATTATTTAGCTAATGTGATCTTCTAATCAGCTAATTACTGCCCCTGCTCAGTGGCTGCTCCTGGTCCAGAATTACACTTAGGAAAAAATCCAGTTGTTTTAACGAGACTTGAGTAGTCTAATCTAATTCTCAATCAGTTTCATCCTGGGCCAGTATATGGCTCAGTGTAGTACAGGAAAATTCTCACTTTTATAACATCAAAACGTCATGCACTTTCTAGTCAAATCTTTTGTTAAATTCCTTATCCCTCTAAGGTTTTACACAAGGTGAAAGTATTATACACATGTCCATGCAACATTTTTCTTTTGTGTTCCATGCATTTTCTACATCTTCAGCATGAACTAGTCTTAGTGCAGTTTTTTCTCAAAACATCCTGTATATTTATTTTTATGTATCTTGTTCATATGATTCTGATCAACATCTTTCATTCCTGTAACTTTCAAGACAAGTTTCCAATGAAAAGATACCCCCAAAATGATCTGCCCCTTTAATGGAGGGGGGGGGGGGGGGGTGCTACAGTCATGAATGGTTAACTTTGCACATTCAGTTGCTCTGGTTGGAATAAGCAACAGTTAAGCATATCTACATATTTGCACCATTCCGATACCCGAAATGTTGCTCTGGTTAGAAAT
>OZ012695.1:378032-455532 GCA_963942565.1 Maea johnstoni | reverse complement strand
TTGACTAGTGCTATTCTCCTGAAATAGATGGCAGCACTGTATATCTTAATTCAGATTCCATGTATAGATGGCAGCACTAGCCAAAACACACTGTAACTCAGGGGCTTTTTAGTACGTCACTAGTTCAAATATATAAACAGTATCAAGATCTCCTAAAATGTAAGATTCCCAGTACATTTCTGGGTGTTCCAAGCTAGATTTGCCACAAAGACTATTAGAACATCTACCTTTCCCTGATGTAGACAGAACCAAGATTTCCTAGTACATACAATCCTAGTTGTTCCAATGCTGGTTTTTGCTATAAAGACTTGCTAAAAAGACTGCTACCTTTAACTCTGGCCACAAACCTAGATTTCCTAGTACAAGTCTGGGTGTTCCAATGCAGTTACTAATATGATGAAGCATGGCTTCGACGCCGAGCGAAGCTCTGAACATTGCCAGCACTGAAACGTAGTACCGTGGTGGCGCCACTAGTACCGTGGTGGCGCCACTAGTCTTACGAAAATCTGGTTGATGGATTTTTGAAGGCCATCGTAGTGACAGGAGTGAGGTAGGTATTCTCCAATGTCGGGCGTGCATTACCATTATCCGAGCTTCGATCGGTATAACATCTACTTTTACCTAATGTGGCCATTCCTACCTGGTCATTCCTACCTGTTCCCAGCTAGATTTTCTATTAAGACTGCAAGAACATCTACCTAATACAGCCAGTAGCCAAGATTTTCTAGTACATTCCAGGGTGTTCCCATCAGGGCAGTCAGAGCACCTTTCCAATTTCACTCATACAATTGTTGGAGTAGGTATGGAATGATGAATTAGGTTGATCAGTTAGATTTGCCAATAAGACCGCTAGAACATGTACTTCTACCTTATGTAGCCAGTAGCCAAGATTCCCTAGTATATTCCTAGGTGTTCCAAGTTAGACCACCTTTCTAATTTCATTCCTACCATTGTTAGGTTAAGTACGGGATAATGCATCATGTTGATCATTAGCTGACAGCATGACATATGGCTCAGAGATACCTTAATCGTCCCCTAGACATCTCTTGTGTAACCGCTCCCTCGTAATAGTCACAGCAATTAATGGTTTTGTCATTATTGCTAGCATAAAACCCACCCTCAACCTACAACCCAATAAAGATGGCCATCTCCCACCTTTGTTCATGGTTTTTCCTCAACTGGTAGCGATATACGCCCTGCTACCGTTACAAGCAGTGTGGTTGGTTGTGTGGTCAGTTGTGTGGTCAATCTTAATGTATTCCTCATTCCTGCGGTCAAGCTCTGTTGTCATGGTCTAATATCAGCCTCACTTAACCTATCCATGTCCGGAGACAGCTAAAAAGGGTTGTATGGATCACAGATAATATTGAAGAAGACTTCAGAACTAAGCATGAAATCCCAAAATATCTTAGCCCTTCCGATACTGAGGCTACTTTCATCCAAAGCACAGTGACGCAAAGTTTTTGAAAATCGTCTAAAACCGTGTCATGTTGGTATTCATGGATAGCTCTCACTGAGTACTCTCAAATGAGTACCCATGTACCAGTGTTTCAGTCATTTCTCAGGTTTTTTGCATCATTTTGTATTGGTCAAATTAGCCCCCAGCAGCATAAGGGTTGAGTATTAATGGGTTAAGAAGTTACCCTTCAAGGGTATGGCGTTGGGTTGACCACTTAGCTATGACATATGGACCTGATTGTCCGAGGGTTGCGCTGATGACTTCATCAAGGGCGGTGATGGTCTCTCCCCCATTGCGCTCGCTGTGAAGAATCATGTTGTTAACACCTCAATGCTTTGATGAGCAACTAAATGCCGGCATCTTCGCACCATTAGGTACCACTCTGAATAACTCTAAATGCCGAACCCACCTTGAATACTAAGATGTTATCCTAAGGGTGTAATTTGCTTATATTAGTATATTTGCTTTCAAGGTGCCACCCTCTGAATAACTTAGTCTTCTGCGCCCACCTTGAATAAGACCATGTTATGCTAAGGGTGTAATTATCTTATACATTAGTATATTTGCTTTCAAGGTGCTATCTGAATACTAATGGGCAGGTAGCTTTAAAGGGCACTGATTTCTTTAGTGATGATTCTTGTTACAATTATCTAGATAAAGGCAGTAATTATAGCGACCACTTCAATCCACCATTACTAAGGGAACCTTAGTGACCTGAACACTGAGGAAAATGTCCAAAATGTCCCAAAATATCCTGACTGTTTTGGTATTATCCTATAAACTTTTAAAAAGAAATTAGATCTGTTTATGTTTCTTTAAATTTGTTCTTCTCCTTATAAACTCACCCAGACATCCCTGATATCTTCCTTATAAACTCAGCCAGTTCTTAGCCAGTCCTTCCTGATGTCCTGACTTTGAGCTTCCACCTTTACCTGCCAATCTACAGGTAGATACTGAAGAAGTGGGAGGGCTGATGTCTCACAAAACCCCCTCCACTTATAAATCACCCCACTGTGTTCCTCCTGAACCACCTTAGAGCTGATTAAAGGAACCACCTTCTAGCTGATTAAAGATTACAACTACCAAACCCCAGGTATCTTATTTGACAGGAAATGTCTTCAAGATGTTGCATTGTCTTATTGCATTGTCTCCATCCTGCCTCACCTGTTGTTAATTACAGGTAACATGATAGAAGCAGCATGTTCCTCAGATTACAGGTAACGCCTTACAGGTACATCCTAAATGCATAATTGACCCTTCCAATGCTGAGCTACTTTCATCCAGAGCACAAGGATGCAAATATTTTGAAAATCATCTAAACCATGTCATGTTGGTACTCATTGGAAAGCTCTCGCTGAGTACTCTCATATGAGTACCCATTTGCCACGGTTTTAGGGATTTTTCAGGTTTTTTGCATCATTTTGTATTGGCCAAATTAGCCACCAGCAGTATAAGGGTCAAGGGTGTGCTCTACCTGGCGAGCTTATTACAGGAAGCTAATAGGTAATATCTCTCAGGCCTATCTCAGACTCTTAACCCTCATGCTGAAGGTGGCTAATTTTGGTCAATACAAAATGTTGCAAAAATTCTTAAAAATGATCGAAACCCAGGCAAATGGGTACTCATATGAGAGCTCTCAGTGAGAGCTTTCCAATGAATACCAACATGACAGGTATTAGATGATTTTCAAATCTTTGCATAATTATTGCTTTGGATGAAGGTAGCCTCAGCATTTGGAAGGGTTAAATGTGTACTCTACATGCTGTGCTTATTGCAGGAAGCTTATAGAAACAGGTAAAGTCTCTCAGGTGCATCCTGGACTCTTAAAGGTGAGCTTTACCTGCTGGGTTGATTACAGGAAACTAGTAGAAACGGTTGATTCCCGTGTTCGTGTGATTGTCTAGAGACGGTTTCCTTCCCTCAGACCCAGACCCCCTGCAGGGATAATTAAAGACAGCCACCTCCAATTAAAGGCTGGCTTTTCACAGGTACGCCTTTAAGACCTTTAAGATGCTGCCCTCTCTGCATCCTTTGCTTGCCTGCCAGGTAAATTGCAGGAATGTTTATTGTCTCCGTGGAGACTCCGTGGAGATAAGTGACAAGGGAAATTATCCTCAATGTCACATTTCATTTTTAATGCGAGCCCGGTCCAGTGGCCATAGTAGATTACAGTTGATAATTTCCTGGGATGTCCAACATCGCACCTGACGTGGTCAGACAGGTGGATAACATCAAAGGAAACACCTGTGAGTTTCACCTGTGAAACAAGATGCTGGGAAAGATAGTGTATGATTTAGCTGGAGCAAAATTACAAGCCGCTAATTTTTGTCTGGAAAATTAACCCATGATGGAGTAAAGTGTCCTTAGGCGTCAATAAAACATCTTGTATGTCTATGTTCTCTCTGTCTCTCTCTCTGTCTCTCTCTCTGTCTCTCTCTCTCTCTCTCTCTCTCTCTCTCTCTCCCCCCCTCCCTCCCTCCCTCCCCTCCCTCCGTCTGTCTCTCTCTCTCTCTCTCTCTTCTCTCTCCTCTCTCTCTCTCTCTCTCTCTCTCTCCTCTCTCTCCTCTCTCTCTTCTCTCTCTCTCTCTCTTGCTCTCTCTCTCTCTAATTTTATACAATAATTTCATGCCATAATTGACTGGAGGCAATTACACCATGTCAGTACAAAATCTGGTGATATAATTAAGATTGAAAGTCTCAAAACTATTAACTCTATCTCAGGATCGCAATCTCCTTAGTTTGGTATCGGCTAGTAAATCTTGAGGATTCTGCAAAGAGGGGAGTCAAGGGATTTCCTCTTTACTGGGAAGAGTCCTCTCCCTTAATTAATTGATTAATTGAGCATTTATCTCTAGATCTTTTTCCTGTCAGTTTGGATCCATGGGGAATAGATACCCTGACTGCTACCCCCAGGAGAGAGGGGTTGTCTGCCTTAAAACACCCTGAACCCATCTTCTCATCCTACAGACTCACAGAGAGAATAGATACCCTCACTGCTAGCTCCCAGGGGAGGGGGTGTCAATACCCTAAAACACCCTGAACCCATCTTCTCATCCTACAGACTCATAGAGAGAATAAAATCCCTCACTGCTAGCTCCCAGGGGAGGGGGTTGTCAATACCCTAAAACACCCTGAACCCATCTTCTCATCCTACAGACTCATAGAGAGAATAAATCCCTCACTGGCTAGCTCCCAGGGGGGAGGGGGGTGTCAATACCCTAAAACACCCTGAACCCATCTCCTTATAATATAGACTCACAGGGGAAATTAGCTTGAGATAACAAATATAAACAACACAATCTGGAAGAAAATAGATTTATCATAACAAAAAATTTCTTGGTCCAAGTGTCATAGTATTATTGAACATCACTAACAGCAAAAGGTCTCAAAAAGCCAAACTTGTTATAATCATTTTTTTAAGTTTAAAAGGCTAAGTATAGAAAATGTTTTACTTATTAAATTCCATTCTTTTCTCTCACACTTGTTTTAATCTACCTACCTATACTATAAGCTGCTGTTCTGAACATGGACCTCTAAGTGTGTGGACTTCATGACTTCAAATCTATGTCTCTGACACTATGTATAGTCATTCCTATACATATTCTCTATATATTTTCAGATATGTACATATTTCCTTTCCTTTACATAACCTTGTAGAATATAAAACAAATTTATACCTTTTTCCACCGTTTCTCCGTTCTCTGTGCTGTTTGCAATGTAGAAATAACTCTCAGCTCCACATCCAGACCAGGACTTCTTGTTTTCACAGAATGTGTGTATGAGACCGTCTTATTGTGTTATGTACCCAACCTGTACCAATAACACTTGACCCTATATAACCGCACTTGAGCCCTGCTGAACTGTCTTTATGATATATGATTGGTCACTATGCAGGGAAAAGTGACCACAGCTGACCTGTCATATAATATGCCTTATCAGGATATACAGTAACCAATACCACAGTAGTAGCTATACTTACATATAAACAGATATAATACTAATACTGATATCTGACCACAGGAAAAGTGACCACAGCTGACTTGTGGTATAATAAGCCTTATCATGTTATAAACTAATAATACACTATCTGTATTTACTTATAAACACAAGGCACTAAATAGATATGATACTAATACACGTATGTGGTATCTGACCGAGGGGAAAGTGACCACAGCTGACTTGTAGTATAATATGCCTTATCAAGATATAAACCAATAGCCACTGGTCACTGAACTTACATATAAACAGATATAATACTGATACATGCTAGCTGACCACAGGAAAAGTGACCACATGTGACCAGTGGTCAGCTGTGCCTTATCACTATATAAACCAATACTATACTATCAGTATTTACTTGTAAACAGTAAGCACTAATATCCGCTATCTGACCAGGGCTTAAGCAAAAGTGACCAACACTACACACTGCTTATCTAGAGCTATAAAACTATAATCTATGTTTACCCCCATACAAACATATAACCCACTATGCGATATATCACTAGGTTCCTGACAATCAGAAAGAGTAAACAAAGATCGTGCAGATGCTAGCCCTGGTCAGTAAGTACAGTCAGTAGCTTCCTTAGGCCAAGAAAAAATATTGTTTGTTTCCTGTAACTGTCTGAAAAAATAGGGTAGGTAGGTCGGTAAAAAGATTTTTTTTGGTCATAAATGTGTGTTTTATGCATGTTTTACGTTGATTGGGAGTTAGGAGGGCGAAAAAAACTTTGGGGTAAGATTTTTTTTGAATAAAAACTTGTTAGGGTAGGGTTACAGGAAACAAACAAGTTTTTTTAGGCCTTAGTAAAGTACATGTACAAGTAATGGAAGTATACAAAGCTGAACTGGTCGTCATCAACCTCTGTAGTTGGAACTTTGTTTTTATAGGGACGTAAGTCTTACCTAAAGAAAAGGCTTGGGAAATGAAGGGCTTTGATTGAAATATTCAGCTTTATCTAAATGGGCCGGCCCGCTATAAGTCAATGAAGTGATTGGTTAAACCAGAATGCAAAATCTTTAATACAAAGGTGCCTTCTAAAGGACAAGGTCATTTTTTGTGTTTTTCGTTAAAACTTAAACTTGTCTCCAATATGATCGTCCTTTCTGAGCATACAAGAGAAAGTGGCTGTAGTGGCAGGTTCCTTTCTGAGCAAGGTGCACTATAATAACGGCCCTGATGAGAACTACTGATCTATTACAGGTAAGACCAACAGGTGGACAGGTGCAAAATGGAACACTTACCTGTATTAAATGATTACCTGTATGACCAGTTGACTTGTTACCTGTATGGAAAGGTAACTTATTACCCTCCATTATTGTATAGACAGGTAACTGACAGGTGGACAGGTGCAAAGTGGAACACGTACCTGTATTAACTGATTACCTCCGTGGACAGGTAAGTAGCAGGTAGAACTCTTGCCTGTGTGGACAGGTAACTGATGACAGGCACTCATTGTGGAGATGATGTCAATTGGAGGACGAAGAGGATGATATAAGGTTATACAGAGTTACAGAGATAACTGCACCACAATGAGTCACTGCAGCCTCTATAAGAGTTCAAGAGTTCTTGAGATCTATGTAATTAAGTGCTAATGTAATTGGTCAATGGACAGCTTTCTGTGTATGTGGACTATACCCTGTCAGAACATATTTCAGGGAGAAATGTCAATCAGATTCCAATCCACAACTTTCCTTCAAATATTTTGTGGATATTTGCTTTTTTTCAAAGTTATTTGCGTAAATGTCTTTCAGATTCCAATCCACAATTTTCCCTCAAAATATTTGTGGTCATTTACTTATTGAGTTATTTTCGAAGTGTCACAGCTCCAAATCACACGTCATGGAGATCCCCAGACATTAATGAGTTAACCATTATGCTGCTACTGGCTAATTTGGGGAGTAGAAAATGATGAAAAAAACAACTGCAAAATGACTGAGAGTACTCAATGAGAGCTATTCAATGAATACCAACAAAACTGGGTTTGGATGTTTTATTTTAAATCTTTGCATCTTTGAGCTTTGGAGGAAAGTAGCGTCAGCATTGGAAGGGTTAAGGTATGTTAATTACTTAATTCCCTAGCTCAAATGCCATGGTTATCTAAATATCTCCAAGATCAGGTATTTGTCATCTAGCACTAGTAGTGTTCAAATTAAGACATTATCAGCTCCTTAAAGTAAGTTCCTCATACTATTAGCATTTCTAGCCGTTCGGGTACCAAGGGGCGGGGCAGAGGTGAATATATCGGCAACCTCAGCAAGACGAATGAAAAGAATAAATTTTAACAACACAATGGTTTTCTATGGTAGCCATGAGTGGAATTCTCCATCGATCTCAGCCGAAACATCTAAGGATCTTTGGGAGCTAGTTATGCAATATAAAATTAAATTCTAATACACTATTCCATGTAAGCAACTAGTACAATCAGATAACGCACACGTGACAGTTTGATTAAGACATCTTTATTAGCATTGGAAGGGTATCACCGGCTTCTTCAGATCTAGGAGATGGGTATCGGTTGATAGGGTGGGGGTATCTCGGTAGTGCCCATTATAAAGGGTGTTATCAGGGTGCTGTGTGTATTAAGGGTCTCCGGTTGATAGGGTGGGGGTATCTAGGTAGTGCCCATTATAAGGGGTATATTGAGGGTATTGGGTATGGGGTATCTCGGTAGTGCCCATTATAAGGGTGTTATCAGGGTGCTATGGGTATTGAGGGTTTTCGGGCTGAATGGAGGGATTATTTCTGAGAGAAGATGATGGAGACTGATTGTCCACAATGGTCAGCTTAAGGACACCCTACAGGCAACACCCTAAAATCACAGGCCAATTGTACCACACAATTAAACCCTTAACAGCCAAAACATCAACCACCCACAAGGGGTATCTCTAAAGAATCAGGGAGAAAGGCCTTTAACTATTAAGTAATGCTAACTTAGGTTTCTAAGCCGAATATCCCACCCACATTGGGTACCTAAAGATGATCATTTAACCTTGCCTTTAAACTATAAGACAATTCTACCACATGATTGAAGCAAAAACAGACACCAAACACCAACTACCCAATCTCCTTAACTAAAGATAAACAATGAAAGTAGTAGCAATACCACCTGACAATTAACCTTATTCTGCTGCTGGCTTATTTGGGCAATGCAAAATGATGCAAAATACCTGAAAAATGACTGAAACCCTGGCACATGGGTACTCATCTGAAAGTACTTAGTGAGAGCTATCCAATAAATACTAACATGATCTTTGCATTCTTGTGCTTTGGATGAGAGTAGCCTTATCATTTGAAGGGTTAACCCTTTCCAAGCTAAAACCACCTATTCCTCTGATAGGCACAGGAACACTTATATGTCCATAGTTTCTATTGTTCCAAAGATTACCATCACTTCATCCACAAAATAATACCCATCAATATATTTTTCATTTTGTCTAAATCAGAGTTTACTACCTAGTTCTGCTACGTTATCAAACAAACAGCATCAAGTTGTTTGGGCAGCTGATCTGGAGCAGTTAGACCAGCTCTTATCTATAACAGAGAAATATATCACTGCCTGGGGTCATGGAGTTGGGTTGGTTGGACAGTTGGACACCCCTGACACATACATGACCACATGCACGAATCCTGGCGACATGGCAACGAAAACAAAGAAAATAATCTGAACATAAAACAAAGAAAATATTCAAACCAGTTAGGAGGAGGATTGTCTCTGAGAAGAAGACAAATAACATACTTGAAACAGTTAGAAGGAGGACTGACTCAGAGAACAAGACAAAGAAGTTTCCTTCAAATACTTCATAAAATTCACCAGGGTGGTCAAGGTATTGTATTAGTGGAAGATCACCTGGTCACCCTGGACACAAAATCATGGACTATTTACACATCAAACACTGTAGAACAGTGGTACACATGTCACCAGTGTAAGGAGTATAACCTAGCCACGTGTCAGGACAAAAAAGCTTGTGAAGTTGCCATTGGGAACTCTCTGTACATACACCTGTATGTATATAGCAGCCTGCTACATCATGTCATCTGTCACTACTTCAATACATTACTGCCCTCTGAGGCCAAAAGCAGCCTAACATTTGGAGAGAGAGCAAAAGAGAGAGAGAGAGAGAGAGAGAGAGAGAGAGAGAGAGAGAGAGAGAGAGAGAGAGAGAGAGAGGGAGAGGGAGAGAGAGAGAGAGAGTCAGAGAGAGAGTCAGAGAGAGAGAGAGAGAGAGAGAGAGAGAGAGAGAGAGAGAGAGAGAGAGAGAGAGAGAGAGAGAGAGAGAGAGAGAGAGAGAGAGAGAGAAAGAGATAGAGCGAGAGTCAGAGAGAGAGAGAGAGAGAGAGAGAGAGAGAGAGAGAGAGAGAGAGAGAGAGAGAGAGAGAGAGAGAGAGTCAGAGAGAGAGAGTCAGAGAGAGAGAGTCAGAGAGTCAGATAGAGAGACAGAATAGTTACTGTTAGGGTAGGGATACAGGAAACAAACAACGTTTTTTAGGCCCTAAGAGTGTTTCCAATATGTTTCAGTTGTGTTTGGAGTGTGTACCCGACACCTAGTGCATGTTCAACTCAACTGGACAAATTACAAAGATGTAACATAGATCACAGGTAAATGTAGACTTGAAACATTCTTTAAACACCTTTGTTATACTTGTTTGTATGTTTAGGTTTCTACTAAGTTGTTTTTTGGTGTGACTGCTAACATACTAGACAATCATCTCACCTGTACTAATTAGAAAGATGTGCAGTAGATCACAGGTGAGGTAGTCTCTCTTGCCTGGATAATTGAGTTGTCCGCAGATCTTACCTGATGTCTGTCCCCATCTCTAAGACTTGCTATGGCCACAGACTATTTTGTTACTTGTCTGTCTCTATATCTAAGACCGGCTAGGAAGGGCCACAGACTGAGTCTAATTAAGTATAATGGGGGCAACTGGGATAGGGGCGGTACAGGGGATGACATAGCCCTTAATTAGGCATGATGCCAACTCCCAGATCGGTCTCCATTTCTAAGACCGGCTAGGAAGGGCCACAGACTGTATTTTCTGAGGCTGCCTAAGCATAATGGGGGTAACTGGGATAGGGGCGGTAAACTGGGATTGACATATCCCTTTATTAGACAAGGTACCAACTTGCATGCAGGTGCGGTTCTCACCTGGTTAATCGAGTTGTCTATAGATTCTTCTCAAAGTTGTCTCAAGCTCATCCTCAAGACGTAAGTCAAGGAGCTATGAGGTAATCAGAAGAATAGCACCAGTTATAATGAAGTCCCCTGGGGGGACAACCAAATCGTTTGACAGGTACAGGATGTCTGTCTTAACCCTTATGCTACTGCTGGCTAATCTGGCCAATACCAAATGATGCAAAAAAAACACTGGAAAATGATTGAAACCCTGGCAAATGGGTACTCATCTGAGAGTACTCGGCAAAACTATCCAATGAATACCAAAATGACAAGGTTTAATTTTGGTTTTCAAAAATCTATGCGTCCTTGGGCTTTTTGCCTCAGCATTGTAAGGGTTAAAGATACAAGATGTCTGTCTAAGGCACAAGAACTCAAAAAACATTGAAAATCATCTAAATCCTGTCAATTGTTGGTATCAATTGGAAAGCTCTCATTGAGTACTATTCCATTTTCCAGGGTTTCAGTTATTTTTCAGCTTTTTTCACATTATTTTGTATTAACCAAATTAGCCACCAGGGTTAAAGATAGAAGTCTGTCTGAAGATCCCAAAACCCAGACAGGGAGTCAAGTACTAATTTGGTTGTTCAGACCAGTAGGTATCGCACTCTTGGGAAGACAACCAAACCTTCTTAAAGATACAAGGGATGTCTATCTGAATGTCACAAAGCCCAGACAGGAGTCAAGTTGAGATTTCATTATATATATTCTTAAAGGGGATGAGGCTCTTGGGAGCGCTAAGATTGGGGGGATTTTCTTCGCACAGTTCACCCAAATAATGTCTCACAACAAATAAGTCTCCTCGGAACAATCAAGACGACTTCCACTAATTTGTAATTAGTCAGTCTCCTCGTAAATAAATCCCGTGTCTGTCTGGTTCAATTCTATTAAGTAGTGTTGATGATGGGTGTACACGTTCCCCCACAGAGGGTCTTAAAAAGCCAGACAGTTTTGGGAATACCTTCTAAATAAGGGTAGTTGTCTTGTTACCGGGAAGGAATGCCCCTCTTTACTGCCCCTGACTCTGACTCATCTTTCAACATGGCTGACTACCACCCCTTCACCCCTTTCTCCTCCCCTTTTTTCACCCCTTTTTCTCCCCTTTTATCACCCCTTTTTCTCCTTTTTTTTCCTCCCCTTTTTTCACCCCTTTCTCCTCCCCTTTTTTCTCCCCTTTTTTCACCCCTATTTTCTCCATTTTTTCTCCCCTTTTATCACCACTTTTTTTCCTCCCTTTTTTCACCCCTTTTTTCACCCCTTTTTTCTCCCCTTTTTCCTCACCTTTTTTAACCCCTTTTTTCACCCCTTTTTCCTCGTCTTTTTCCTCCCCTTTTTCTACCAATTTTTCTTCCCCTTTTCCTCCCCTTTTCCTCCCCAGGAATGCCCCTTGCTACAGGCCCTCATTCTCACTCTCCCTTAAATATGGCTGTGTGCTCCTTAACTTTCCTTTTTGTGATTCTCTTGCTAATAATTGCGCATGCATATTAAGAAAATATTTGAAGGCAAATGTTAATTACTAAACAATCTACTACGCATTCTCTTATATATTTTGTGAGTTAAAACATTTTCTGAATTCATTTCCTTAAATTATTTTCAAAATATCACACACCCAAACACACTCTAAGGAAATCTAAAGACAATGCGAAAGCTTAAAAAGAATTAACCCCTTTCTGATATATATTCTAACCTGAAACCTTAATCATATATAGACATCAAAATGTATTTGACCAATCAGATTTAAGGAAAGGTCAGTCAGTCTCTATCAAATATAGACATCAAATGGTATTCGACCAATCAGATTGATCAGTCAGTCAGCCTTGTGTGGTCACTAAATACCAATGCAAATAGGAATGGAGAAAGTTGAATATGACAATGTACTCCGTCAAGCGCGAGGATTTCAATAAGAGTCACTAAAGCACAAACACGCTCAACTTACTGATAATAAACAACGGAGAGTGGTCAGAAAAAATAGCCTGCGGTCAAGATCTTCAACCAGAGATAGCACATTAGAACCATTCTCACCTGGGTACTAGAGTAGTCATCCAGAAATATCAGAAAGTAAAGGACGAAAATCTGAAGTACCCTTCAGAAAGCTGACAAACCCTAAAGCAAAATAACGGTTTCGCAGTGAGGGGTTCATTTTTAAAGGGAGAGTCAATTTCCTGAATAGCAGATATTACAGAGGAAGTCATGTAATTGGTGGGTTATTAACCCTTATGATGCTGGTGGCTAATTTTGCCAATACAAAAAAATGCAGAAAACCTGTAAAATCACTGAAAACCTGTCACATGGGTACTCATCTGAAAGTACTCAGCGAGAGCTATCCAATGAATGCCAACATGGCAGGGTTTAGATGGTTTTCAAAATCTTTGCATCCGTGTGCTTTGGAAAAAAGTTACAGCCTCAGCATTGGAAGGGTTAAAGGAGTAATGTAATAGATATATAACTTAAAGGGGGCTTCCCGTTTCACCTACATTTACCATGATATAAGAGATGACCCTTGAGACTAATTAAAGAGGAAGTATTCTACCACCCTCTTGTATAGTGTATTGCATGAGGTTGATTCAGTTTGAAAGGTGTGACTTAGGCGTGATGTGTTATTATATGCTATTACAGTCTGTCGCCTTTAGGTCCTCCTACACCATAAGCTTCCAGCTACATCCCCCTCGCCCCTGGTCTCCGGGCGATCCTCTTATCTCCCCGGCCAATCTGACCCCTCCACCCCCTCTGCCAACCCCTAATAGCGGTAATAATAGGGTGATGACGTAAGCTTGGACAAGGCTTGAGATGCCACACAACAGATAACAAAACACACTAAAATAATTAAAGAAACAGAAACCCACAAAATGAAAGTACACAGGAATTCATTCTGTCTGACGAAATGAAATTCACACAAATAAAATTTAACTAAGACTCAGGATGACAAAATCAGGAAATTAATTAAACCATTCATGCCCACTGTGTCACAATTATTCATATACCCCTAAACACATCCTTAACCATGGCACATGGGTACTCATCTAAGAGTACTCAGCGAAAGCTTTCTTATCAATACCAACATGACAAGATTTAGATGTTTTTCAAAGGTCTTTGTGTCCTTGTGCTTTGGATGAAAGTAGCCTTAGCATTGGAAGGGTTAAATTTTCAAAAGAGATTTTCCTTGTCTTGGACACTTTTCTCTCTTCTAATCAATTAAGATGCCACATCCAGTATACCACATGACAGCGCCATTATCTCCAGAATAATTACCACAAAAGGTGGCAAAACCAGTGAAGAGGTAAGAGAATACAAATGTCACCACAGATAAACTTACACAATCTTCTATGTACAGGTAGTTCACTAATGATCTTGACAATGTGGATGGGTAAAATAATACAAATGTCACCATAGCTAACCTTACACAATCCTTTAGATACAGGTAGTTCACCAATGATCCTGACACTATGGATAGGTCAAGAAATTCACATGTCACTATTGCTACGCTTTTACAATCCTATATTAACAGGTAGTTCACCAAAGATCTTGACACTGCGGATGGGTAAAAGAATACAGATGTCAGTACGGCTAAGCTTATGCAATTCTCTATCAACAGGTAGTTCACCAATGTTCTTAAATACAGTTCTCTCATCCTGTCAGCTGTCCGTACCAGAACCAAACAGGAAGCGTTTAGACTAAATGATGAATAGAGTTTTTTCCTGTCATTGTGAGCCTTCCACAACAGTCTTAAGCAATGCCAAACAGGTGCAAAGATTTCAAATAGTGACAGTATCGTTTTATAAGGTGACAGGTGTAATTATTGATTTAATGCTAATCTGAGACTGTTACAAAGGACCTCACAATATCTTCAAGATGTGGTTTATTTGTAAGGTGTCAGTATTCATCATTAACCCTTCCACTTATACTGAGGCTACTTTCGTCCAAAGCACAATGACACAACAATCTTTGAAAACTATCTAAACCTTGTCATGTAGGTATTCATTAGAAACTAGAAAGTTCTCACAGAGTACTCTCAGAGGAGTACCCATTTGCCAGGGTTTCAATCATTTTTCAGGTTTTTTGCATCATTTTGTATTGGTCAAATTAGCCACCAGCAGCATAAGGGTTAAGGAAAGGACAGCTACTTTGATCAATGTTTTCTCAAGATGTGGCTTATTTGTAAGGTGCCAGTATTCATCATTAACCCATTTACACTCAGAGCGGCCAAAAGAGGCCTGACGATTTTGTGAATATTTTACTCAAAAAAGCATTTTCTTGAAAACATTTGAAGGAGAAATGTTGATTAGAAGCCAAACAACAACTCTCCTTCAAATATTTTGTGAACTCTTGTTTTATTCACAAGTTATTGTTAAAAGTATGAAAGTAGCAGACGATACCTTCTAGAGAAACTCTGAGTGTCAATGGGTTAAGGGGAGGACAGCTACATTAGTGTTTTCTGTCTTTCAGTGGTAGTGATAATGATCTTCAGCAGTACCTTCTTGGTATGTAAATTACACGAGGGACGGGTATTCAAGGGAAGGCCGACCGGTGCATATACCAAGGGTAGTTCACCATCAGGGCTCATTAGATACATGGGGGTACAGGGAGGGGTGGGGAAGCAGGTGCAAGGGGCCCTTGTTTTCTGCCAGTCTGAAGCTGCAGAGACAATTATCTTTAAAATGTGTCTTCAAGTGTTCATGATATAAAGGGGGGCAGACAGGGGGGGAGGGGGGAGCAGGTGCAAGGGGCTCTCGTTTTCTACATTCTGAGGCCACAGAGACAATTATATGGTCTTTAAGAGTGTCTTCACGAAGTGGAGATTTTACAAGGTGCTGTATATCGTTCATGATATAAAGGGGGGCAGACAGGGGGGGAGGGGGGAGCAGGTGCAAGGGGCTCTCGTTTTCTGCATTCTGAGGCCACAGAGACAATTATATGGTCTTTAAGAGTGTCTTTAAGGAGTGGAGATTTTACAAGGTGCTATATATCGATCATGATATAAAGGGGGGCAAGCAGGGGGGGGGGGGGGGTGACAGGTGCAGGGATCCTTGTTTTCTGGGGCTGTAGAGACAATAGTCTTTAAAGGTGTCTTCAAGGAGTGGAGATATCACAAGGTGCTATATATCATTCATGATATAAAGGGGGTCAGAGGGGGGGGGGGGTTAGGGCAGGTGCAAGGGGCCCTTGTTTTTGCATGAATTCTGATGCTATAGAGAAAATGCCCTTTAAAGGTGTCTTTAAGGAGTGGAGGTATCACAAAGTGCTGTATAACGTTGATGAAAAGACAGACAGGTGCACCCACTCCTCTTTCTCCTCTTTAACCCTTTCACGCTTTGCTTTTTTCACAGGGACTTCATCAAAGTTGCCGTCTGCTACTTTCATGTTTATGAAAATAACTTGGGAATAAAGCAAAAGTTCACAAAATATTTGAAGGCGAGTTGTTGTTTAGCTTCTGATTAACATTTCTCCTTCAAATATTTTACAAAAAATACTTTTGTTAAATAACTATTTCCAAAATTGTCAGGGCATTAATGGCTTAATACAAGTGATGTTTCTTATCTTAATATATTAATTAGTTACTCTTTATATCTTTGTCTGGATCTTTAATACTTTTGACACTTATTCTGAAATTACGGACTCTCCAACAAAACATTTGAAGGAGAGTTGTAGGTAGTGTTCTGATTAATATTTCCCCATCAAATATTTTTCTAGCTTTGCTTTTTTCTCAGAGATTTCATCAAAAATGTCAGACCACTTTTTGCTGCTGTGAGTGGAAAAGGGTTAATACAGGTGATGTCTGCGCGTAAGTAAACATCTCTCCCCGAGCATGCATGCATCGCTAGGATCAGGGGGTGCGGGTAACAAAGGAGGGAGACGAACAGACAGATGCGTGCCGGGAAAACTGCCCCTCTGTCCTCAACCGTGTGCATACACACACACTCATCCAGCCTCCAGACTCACAGCTAAACACACACGATCATCGTAACAATTCAAACTGCATTTCATAATCCCACTCCAATTCAAGAACCCAGACTGCAGTCAGTTATTAAAAACAATAATTTTTTGTTCGCAAACAAAAACATTTTTGATATTGATCGGAAGTATTCTTTTCGATCGGGACCACCTACCCTAGGGCTGTGAGAAATTGACAAGTGATAGCATACCATGGTTAGGTACGTTTCTGAGCGGGTCGCTCACGCGGAAGGATTTGGGAGCATATTTCGTAAACCATTAGTAAGGCATTGGGTGTGAAATTGTCCCTTTGTGCGCGTCCAGCTCACGCGGAAGGATTTGGGAGCATATTTCGTAAACCATTAGTAAGGCATTGGGTGTGAAATTGTCCCTTTGTGCGCGTCCAGCTGAGGCACCTTTCCTAATAGTCCCGGCAAGGCGGACTAAGCTTTTGTGGCCCCCATAGCATATTGCCAAACACCTGTCCTCTTCAGAACATCCAATATAACGTGATACTCATTGCACCTTTCCTAATATGTTTCTTTAACCCCCAAAATTCCGGCTAATAGTCCTAGCAAGGCGAACTCTTTTTGGCGGTCCAATAGCATATTGTAAAACATGCACCTGTCATTCTTAAGAACATCCAATATAACGTGATACTCATTGCACCTTTACTAATATGTCTCTTACCACCAAAATTCTGGCTAATAGTCCCGAAAAGGTGAGCTCAACTTTGGCGACCGTATAATATATTGTTAAACACCTGTCCCTCTTCAGAACATCCAATATAACGTGAGATTGCCTTGCACCTTTACTAATACGTCTCTTACCATTAAAATTCTGGCTAATAGTCCCAGCAAGGCGAACTCTTTTTCGCGGTTTCATAGCATATTGTTAAACACCTGCCATTCTTCAGAACATCAAATTTAACGTGAGATTTTGCGTACACCTTTCCTAATTCACCTCTTAGCAATAAGATTCTGGCTAGTAGTCGCAGCAAGGCGAATTCATCTTTGATGGTATCATAACCTATAAACACTCAGAACAGCCAAGAATGCCTGACAATTTGGGAAATATTTTACTTACAAAAGCATTTTTTGAAAAGAATTTGAAGGAGAAATGAAGATCAGATGCTAAACAACAACTTTCCTTCAAAACTTCTGTAAACTTTCGCTTTATTCTCAAAATATTTTCAAAAGTAGGAGTGTAGCAGACGTTGAACACCTGTCCTCTTCAGAATATCCAATATGACGTGAGACTTCTTACACCTTTCCTAATACACCTCTTACCCCCTAAAGTTTGGTGCTTAGTCGTTGGAACATATTGTCTCGAACACCTGTCCAGTTGAAATTAACTACCGCGCAGAGTTTTAAGAGTATCTAGAGAAATTCTAGCAGTAACCCTCACTCCTAGAACAATGGAATAGAACAATAGGGTTGAACAATAGAATATAACAATGTGTCACTGGACATAACCGCACGCATGCACCAGCATTTTCTGCATGCCACCACACTGCCTCCAGATGGCAAAGGGATAATCTGCTAAGTGATCCTATTGTTCTCTGATAATCTGTTTCATTATAGAACAATAGAAAGAAATAATGTAACGGACCGGGGTCATGTGCCCTTCCTACCTACCTTCCTACTACTCTCAGTTTCAGACTTAACCTTTATGCTGCTGGTGGCTAATTTGGCCATTAAAAAAATATGCAAAAAACATAAAAGAAATGCCTGATACCCTGTAACATGGGTACTCATTTTAGAGTACTCAGTGAGAGCTATCCAATGAATACCAACATGACAGGGTTTAGATGTTTCTCAAAAATCTTTGCATCCTTGTGCATTGGGCGAAAGTAGCCTCAGCATTGGAAGAGTTAACATGCTTCTCTTTAGTTAAATCCATTTGCAAGTGAAGTGCACAGATGGTCTTAGAACTCTGAATATGAGTCATCAAATGGAGCAGTTTTTGTAAAGTATTTGAGGAGGGATTGTAGAACTTTGTGTACAGGAACAGTGACATTCATTCAAACATTTCCTACACTATTGCTTTGGTATTAGGATAATTCTGTATGTGTCAGAATCTGAGTGTGCTTCAGATGTGGTGGATTAAAAATGTTGCTATTGTACAAAGAATTACTGTATAATTATTATTATTATCAACATAATTATTTTTATCATTATTATTATTATTAGTAGTAGTAGTAGTAGTAGTAGTAGTAGTAGTAGTAGTAGTAGTAGTAGTAGTAGTAGTAGTAGTAGTCATAGTAGTAGTAGTAGTAATAGTAGTAGTAGTAGTAGCAGTAGTCGTAGTAATAGTAGTAGTAGTAGTTATAGTAATAGTAGTAGTAGTAGTAGTAGTAGTAGAAGTAGTAGTGGTAGTAGTAGTAGTAGTAGTGGTAGTAGTAGTAGTAGTAGTAGTAGTAGTAGTGGTAGTAGTAGTACTAATGATTTTGCTTGATATGGTACGAAAGTTGCGCGAAACATATTTCCAAATTTGAATACAAATACAACAGAGTTGTCATGTTACCAGTTTTAATCACAAAAAAAACATCCAAATTCCTAAACCACATGTTCAATTACTTCTAACAACTCATATCATATGCTATTAACTGTCAGCAATTCAAAATCTTAATTGCTTTTTTGACAGATTGGAATGCACTCAATAACTCCCATGAAAATTAACAAATTGATTTTTCACTTCAATGATTTCAATCTAAGCTGGATTAGTTAGTAACAATAAAAGATCAATATTACTGTTAATGAAAATTCCAGTTATCGTATGCTTCCTGGTTGCCATGGTAACCACAGGTGTAGTGTATAGCACTGAAAGTTGCACTAATTGTTAGTTTTTACACTATGTACATAAACCTTAACAATATACACTGCCAACTTTTATGACAACTGTTGATTCATGTTATTAGCGAGAAAATGCCATATCACAACCACAAAGACCCAGCATGTTTTTAAAGTGTGCCGTGAATATAGTCAGCTGTTGCCTAGCGCCGTGATATTATAACGTATAAGTTTCCATCAAAACGTGTTTATTTTCCCTTGTCAAAGACCCAAGACTATTTCTAAGCAGACTTGTGTTTTGCAATATGGAAATAAACATTCTGAACAATACTAAGCCATAAATAAACATATAAACATATTCTACTGCATGTTGCACTATTTCAACATTAGGACTTCTAATTCCATTTTCTATACGTATAGATGACGCAGATTTCCTTTTTTTTGAAAATATCAATCCCTAAATAAACATAACATACTCTACTGGCGGCTGCGCTAATTCAACATTAGGACTGCTTATTCCATTTTTTATACGTCTAGACGTCGCAGATATATATTCTTTTTGAAAACTTTACTGACTGCTATGCTATTCCAACATCAGAACTTCTTATTCCATTTTTTTGTATATCTAGATGACGCAGATTTTTTTAAACTCACTCTTGCTCACAATAATGTGGGTTGGACAGTACAATACTTTTTACAAATAACTTGATAATAAGAAGTAAACAGGACAGGAATTATCTTAAGCAAAGCATTTCCACCATATTCCTAGGAACTAAAGATATATGCTGTAACTGTTGGCTAAAATTAAAGAATTCATTGTTTTCGGAATTTACGTTTGGTTGTAATAGAGTTAAGGGCGTAGCAGATGTCATGCAGTCAGTAGCAGTTAGCTGTGTCAATAGCAGGGCTTTATTACCCTAATATATCTCCTCTTTGAGAGCCTGTGCATGTCACAGCTGAACGTCACTCATGAGGCAGGGTATTTAGATACCGAGTGCTATAAATTATAATATGATTCCCTGAATTACAAGAGCTTAATTTGTCCTTAACACTGATTTCTTTTAACCTTTTGTAAAATAAATTTGTATAATAAATTTTATCCCAATATATCCTCTATGAGAGGCTGCATTCTAGGCTTGCACGTTGCACCTGTCATAGTATTTAGATAGAATGCTATAAATAATGACACAATTTCCTGAATTCCAAGAGCTGAATGTGGAAAATTGAAGTATTTACTTCGGCTGCATCATAATTTCTCTATTCAGAATATGTATATATGTCTCTTCAACACTGATTTCATTTATTCTTTTATAAAAGAATTATGAAATCATTTGTCAGACCAGGGTACAAATGTCATCCACCTGCCACTTTCAAAAACTATAGCTATTCGAGATTTCAGGATTTCAGTCCAGTAATCTTTTCTAAAGATGATAGCTAAATAGTTGCACCTATGAGACAAATCACTTTAAACCAGAGTCTAAGCCACCTCAAATCTTTACAATTGCCAATATCAGGCACCCAGTTCCTTAAGCTTGGCTAAGACCCTGCTTCAAACTGTTTGAAAGGCTTATATGAACCAGTAAAACTTATTTTCTTATACATATAACCTACTTAGAACCCGGGAGATTCTAATGAGTTATAAGTCACAGTTAGAACTGTCTGTAGGTAATCAAAATAAAAATGCCCTTTTCTGTGATATTTTCTAGAAACCACTGTCCTTTCATAGTATGAAGCAAGCCCCATACACTCCACACACCAATACGAAAAGTAGCACTGTATAATAAAGTTATTCTCTAGACTGGCAGTACCAATACGAGTAGTAGGACTACGTGTTTTACTCTATAATCTCTAGACTGGCAGCAGCTGACTTTGCTGTGAATGTCACAGGTGCTCTCCATCCAGAATACCTATTGCTTACCTGTCACTCATGCCAGCATCATTAATTCACGAGGCTATTAAAGGAATCCCCATACTATAGCTCAGTCTCAGACCATGCATGTGCAGTCATCGTCTATATAATAGAGGCATACATAAGAATACCTATAGTTTCCCTGGCACTGATGCCAGCATCATTAATTCAGAAGGGCAATCCCCATACTATAGCTCAGTCTCAGACCATGCACGTGCAGTCATCGTCATCTACTTAATAGAGGCTTAAGCATACATAAGAATACCTATGCTTTACATGTCACTCATATGACAGTATCATTAATTCAGGAGGTTATTAAAGAAATACCCAAACTAGTAAAGTTGAGACACACACTATAGCTCAGACAACGCACGTGCAGTCATAATCTACCTCAATACAGGCTTAAGCATACATAGAAATACCTATACTTTACCTGTCTATCATATGACAGCATCACTTATTCAGGAGGCTATTTAAGAAATACCCTTACTCTAGCTCAGACAACACATGTGCAGTCATAATCTACCTCAATACAGGCTTAAGCATACATAATAATACCTATGCTTTACATGTCACTCATATGACAGCATCACTTATTCAGGAAGCTATTAAAGAAATACCCATACTATTAGAGCTGAGGCGCACGTGCAGTCATAATCTATATAAAAGAGGCTTAAGGAATACCTATGCTATATCTATAATCATTCAGCAGGCTATTTAATTAAGAAATACCCATACTCTAGCCCGGATGATGCTGTCATCACCTATATAATAGAGACTTAAGCAATGCCTAAGCCATATCAGAGGCTTAATTAATACACATGACATCATCAAGTTATTCAGAAAGCTATCAAAGAAATACCCTTATTATTAGAGTTGAGATGCACGTGCAGTCATAATCTATTAAATAGAGGCTTAAGCGATGCCTATGCTATATCAGGAGGTTTAGGTAATACACATGACATCATCACTTATTCAGAAGGCTATTTAAGAAATACCCATACTGTTAGGTTTGAGACACATGTGCAGTCATCATCAACTTAATAGAGGCTTAAGAAATGCCTATGCTATAGCTATAATCACTCAGAAGGCTTAGGAAATACACATGCCATCATCATCATTTAATCAACAGGGGATTAACAAACAGCTTAACCCCATCGATTTTAGATAACAGGTACTTTAAAATATGATACCTGTATTGCTGGTAATATCAACAATAGCGATGAATTAACATGCGCTTTTATGTTGACCCCCTCAAGTGGTTCGCCATAGATGTGAAAATGCAAAAAAGAAATGTTGCTAAAAAGTATGCTTTCATTAAAAAAGTGTTTCATAACTTCTTGAATTAAAAATTTCACAATGGTGTATGAGTGCTTTAAGCATCAGAATAGTCAATTTAACAATTGATACAGATCATAATATACATGACAAGCTCACCTTTGATAACCAATTAATCAATCAATTAATTAATCAATCAATCAATATACTTACATACACACACATATATATATATATATATATATATATATATATATATTATATATATATATATATAATATATATATATATATATATATATATATATATATATATATATATATATATATATATATATATATATATATATATATATATATATATATATATATATTAATAGCTATATATAGCTATGGTATCTCCCTATATACCAAACATGATTGCTATGCCTACCTATCCCGTTCCTACTGTATAATTTAAGTATGTACAGGTGAAGTAAAGTGTAAAAGAATGTGAAACAATAGTAAGACTTACTGCAACTGCTGCAGGAGCTGTCCAGACTGTCGTCCTCTCTGTCATACCACCACATTATACTCCTATTGTAACTGTCAGACAGTTACCAGTCCTACTACTGCAGTACTATCATCCACCAATCCTGCTGATGCTCCTACTATAGACACTGGTACTATCACTGCAGCTACCAGTCCTACCACTGCTACTTGACTTGTACGGTACTTGTAATGCAGTGTCCTGTAGTAGGTATGGGTCCTACTGCTGCTGATGGTGATGCTGCTACTATAGAAACGGTACTCCTCAATAAACTGTGATGCAGTCCCAAGTCCTGGAGCTACTAGTCCTGTGGTATCACTACACTACTACTGCTGATGCTGCTACTATAGATACGCTACTCCTCAGTAAACTGTGATGCAGTCCCCTGCTAGAGCTACTGTCCTTAGCTACCGCTACACCGCTACTGTCCCCACTGACTGTGGTGCCAGTACTGTCCTCAGGTGAGACTGCTGTGGTCAGCAGGTGGACACTGGTCAGTGCTTCACCCTCTACTGCCCCTGCTGCTGCTGCTGCTGCTGCTGCTGCTGCTGCTGCTGCTGCTGCTGCTGCTGCTGCTGCTGCTGCTACTGCTGCCTGGTGTGCCTCTCCTGTGAGCTGTTATATGCTGGTTAGCTAGTTAGCCGCCTTATCTGCAGATCTGCAGATCCCGGTGATAGCAGTCTGCAGATCCACTGTCCTGCCACCCCTATGTCTCCTGTCTCCTGGCAGAGTCACTCAGCTCCAATAGAAATTATCCCTGCTCTGTTGCTGAGCTCCAATACAAACTGTCCCACCGACTCTGGTGCTGACACTGCCAGATGTTTCCCTACTCTGCCACACGACTGAACCGATTCCTCCACCACTAACCACTACTACCACTCATCACAAACAACTCATGCAAATCACTCTCTCGATCACGACACTCCTATCGACTCTACTACTGAGCCAGGCTGATATTCTGTGGGCCCCTTAAGGCTGAGACCATAATTAGCAGCTGGCCGTGTGGCTCGGATGCGAGTTGTCTTCTCCCCCAACTTCACCTGAGGTTCCCTTTATGTAGATCCAGCTGTGTTTCTGCCCCAATTGAATTACCATACAATGCACAGGTAAATATACACAGTAAGGGGCCATGCTTCACTCAGTCACTATTGTAACCTGTATATTATATTAACCAGGTGTGCCAGATCCACATGGTTACACATGGCCCTGAACAATGGATATTGATTACCATAAAAGGTAATTTCAATTGAACATATTTCCCCTACAAATTAATACCTATATAAACTAAGTAGTTTGGAATACACACAACCAATTAAATTAACCACATTTATAGGTAAAACAAAGTGATCAATAGGGAGGGAAGTATAGAACAACAATGCCAGATTGCCCTATAAATCTCATCCTATTTTGTTCAGTAAGAAACAGAAACTTATATACAAAAGATCCATTCTCCCTGGTAAGAAAGAAGAGCAATGTTCTAATGAGTTTATTTGGAAGTGGAAAGGAGCAAGAAGAGGAAAGTATTGAGGTATTATGAGGTTAGAACACACACCTGTTTAACCTACCATATACAGGTATATCTCATCTCAAAGACTCATCCTATTCTGTTAGGTAAGAAACAGAGAATTGCACACCTAGATTTATTCTCCCTGGTAAGAAACGAGCAAATGCTCTAATGAGTTTATTTGGAAGTTTCTAGTTCTTCCAATTCAAAAACTAAGTAAACTTTCTAGTTCAGTATAATCACATCTAATGAGATTACCCTCAAAGAGAAGTAATGAATAAAGAGGGTGGGATAAAACAAACAATTCTTATATCCCTCTAAGAGTCCTTTTATTCCGTCCAGTAAGAGGAGGTAAAACAAAGTGATCAATAAGCATAGAAGTATGGAACAACAATGCATGATCACCCTCTAAAACTCATCCTATTCTGTTGATATGAAAGGAGTAAGAAAAGGGTCCCTTTATTCAGTCTAGTAAGACAATAAGAGGAGCAGTGTTCTAATGAGTTTATTTGGAAGTCAAAAGGAGAAAGAAGAGGAAATTAAATAACCACATTGATAGGTAAAACAAAGTGATCAGTAAGGACAGAAGTATTGGAAAACAATGCCTGATCACCTTCGAAGACTCATCCTATTCTGTTCAAAAAGAAAGGAGGAAAACGACGGAGGTATTTATGTATTATGGGGTTAGATCTCACACCTGTATATTAAAACTCCCATACAGGTAGATCTCATCATTAACAAATCACCACAAGAGTTTCTAGAGCCCCTTTAATTCAGCGTAACATAATTCCTAATCTAAGTGATCTCTTGGAGTTCCTCAAGAGGAAAATATCTCACAGTAAAATACACACTCACACAATAGAAAAGTTAAGCTTGTTTCAGCGTTTGCAGTAAGGTGGAAGATTTCTCCCCTAAGTGGTTAATGTTATTACTTGATGGACAAAGACTCAGTATCATTTTAATACAGGATAAGAATAAAGTTCACCTAGTTTAGTATTCTACAACCATGGGAACAGCAACGGATGTCACTACCAAACAATGCAAGAACTATGGGAATTTGTTAACATTAAATATGAATGAAGTTAAAGTTGTTTTTATGATTTCCGCATTATGAATTGTTACATGATTTGTAAATTTTGATCTCAATCTTTCAAATCGTTTGTACAAATATGATTTTGATAATTATCTATTTGCCTGAAATGGTCTTGTGAAAATATGTTCAATTTGAAAAAGAACCGGAAAAATGAATATGAAGCTTTGAAAACTTTGTTATAAAGCACTTATGAAAAAATCAAGAATAGGTGTCAGTTTCAGGCAAATGAACATTTTTCTTTCAAATAAATTTCAAAATATACATTTTATAGAAATTCTCCAAACTAGAGAGCTGTTTCACCCTTGCACACATGGTCTGAGAAGCATGACGATATCTTGATGACCGAACCCTTTTGGATAAAGAATGTGCATGTCAGTTGTTCACAGTCAGATATCTCATAGTGAGCTGGGACACATGGTTTGAGTACAGCTGGAGCAGCAGGGAGATTTTAATGGCCAACTTTTACAGTCTTGTTCATTACGCGTCCTTTAATCTAGAATTTCATTGCTATTTTATGTTTGATTGAACAAGATGCCTTATGTTGCTATGGTGGGAGATTTTAATCCTCCACAGAGATACTTAAGAAAGCATCAATTGCTACAGGAAGTAAATTTCCGGTATTAATTCTGTCCTACTGTTCACTGATAATTCAGCTTTATGTGATTTCACATAAAGAAAGAAATCAAGAAAAAGAAAGATATGGCCACATTACACTGCTAATTCAGCTTTATTTCATTTGACATAAACATCAGGAAGAATAGAGCTTATTTAATTATAGAATTAAAGGAGCTGCTTTCAGAATCTTGACAGGCCCCTTTTAAAACTTTATCCATTTATCCATCAGAATAATCTTTGAAAAAGTACAATCCAAAGTATTTGGAAATATTCATGTTTGGAATCCCAATGAAATTCCTTTCCCAGATATCTTTAAAAGGGTGATTCATCAAAAATATCTTCCTAAAATAGCCAGGCCATCTTGGGCCACTCTTGGGCCTATGGTCAATATATATGAGAGCAGCTAGGTTGGACAATTGTCTTGTTTCAAGCTAAGGGAGTAAAATGTTTCTCTGGGATCCCTGAGAAAAAGTACAATTTTCCTACAACTTCATCTTTTCCATGTGAAAAATCCATCCAAAGTAAACTTTCCCCCAGCACAAGTTAGGTGTGACAGCTAGGTTTATAGACAATTGTCTTCTAGTACAAGCTAGGGAGTAAACTGCTCCACAAAACCCTGAGAAAAAGTGTAGTTCTACTACAACTTCTTCTTTTCCATGAGAAAACTTCAGCCAAAATAAACTTTCCCTGACCACAAGTTCTTCCCTGTGCCCCTGGATTGCTATTAGGTGAGAAACACAGACTAATTAAGACGCTAATCTTGTTTGATCTGTGTGTGGGGTAGAGGAGAGTTTGTTTAATGGTTCTTCAGCACTGAAGGGTGGAAGGGATGAAAGGGTATGTAGTGCTACCCTCTGTGGGCTTGCCTTGGCTACCAGTACCCTTCAGTGGTACCCTGTTTTGTAGTGCTACCCTCTAGTGGGCATGCACCTGGCTACTGGTACCCTTCAATGATACCCGGGCCTCCTTACCCTGTGTATACCCTTTTATCCCCAGTGTACCTATGAGCACCCTTTAGTTGTACCATACCCTTCTGTGATATCCTACCATCTGCACCCTCTTCATACCCTCTTATTCCAGGTGTACCCATGAACTCATGGGCACCCTTTAGTTGTACCCGTTTTACCTGGTCTACCTTTGGATAACCGATCATACCCTTTTGTGATAACCTGTCATCTGCACCCTTTTAATACCCACCTATTTCTAATGTACCCATGAACTCATGGGCACCCTTTAGTTGTAGGCATGGGTATCGTTCCATTGCACCCTCTCTACCTTGCATATCAGTGCATACCCTCTATAAGTATATGCTCTACATATGAATACCCTTTAGTAGTACCCGCTTTACCCTGGATAGCATTGCTCATCTTTCAGTAGTACCCGCTTTACCGGGTAATACCTGTGGATACCCTAAGCTGCACCCTGTAGAACACCCTTTAGTAGTACCCGCTTTACCTGGGGATACCTGGGGTACCCATAAGCTGTACCCTGTAGAACAATAGCACAATAAAACACCTTCCCGAGTCTCTGGCTCCTTGAGTGAGCAGAGAGAATGGTTGCCTTCCGTCAGACACACACAGTGGGGTCACTTCTCATCCCTACGCTATTCTACAAGTCAGCAGAGAAAAACAAAAGCTCTGTGAAGACTGTGACAGCTAGCACCAGCAGCCAGCTCCCAGGTGAGAAAATATCAGAGAAAACAAACCGTGAGGGACGATGACCTACCCGTGTCAGACAGGTAAATTACCTGCCGAATCCAGGTGAGAAGCAGAGGCATGAAAAACATCCCATCGCCATGACGATAGAGAAGATGATGTCTCAAACAGCATCAGGTACCATGGATTCCCACAGTCTTAGTAGCATCTCTAATGCTGAGGCTACTTTCGTCCAAAGCAAAAGGACGCAAAGACCTTTGAAAAGCATCTACATCCTGTCATGTTGGTATTCATTGGATAGCTCTCGCTGAGTACTCTCAGATTAGTACCATATGCCAGGGTTTCAATCAATTTTTTTATGTGTTTTTTTAGAATAAATTCTGATCATTTCTTTGGCTTTGTTCTGCTCAACCATTTGTATTACGATCATGCACCCCCAACAGACAAAGCAAAAATATGAAGCCTATAACAAATGCATGTTTTATGTTTGTTTTTCTTGAAATATCAAAATTTGACAAATAAATTATTATGTAATTTAATATAAAATATCAAATGTATAAAATATTTGTGGTAGACACAGCTTTCAGATGGATAATCCTGGAGGTCTGATAACCAAGCAAGAGTGTATATCATACCTCAAGGTATAAGTCTATAAAGAATATACATTACATGTATTTCATTTAGTATTTATGTAATACAGGCCTATACATTTCTAGCCTGAGGGTTTTCTGTGGTAACTGTGTCCGTTACTGTAGGAGTACCTTGTTCCTGGTGCCAAGAGCTAATCAGAAAGCAGCTGTTACCTGACCACCAGCAACTGACCAGTAACCCACCTGCCTGTGACAGCCCTCAGACCAAACTGACCACTCAACAACACCAACTGACCACTCAGCAATTGACCACCAGTAGCCCTTGGTTATAAGAGAATTCAAACTCTGTGAATTGTGAGGTAGATCTATTTCATAGTTGTTTGTATGGACTTCAAATTCGCAGGAACTGAGCACTAGTACACCGCCTGCCTGTGACAGGCCACACACCACATTGACCACTTGACAATGCCAACTGACCACTCAGTACCTGAACACCAGTAACCCTTAACCCTCATGCTGCTGGTGGATAATTTGGCCAAAACAAAATGATGCAAAAATCCTGTTAAATGACTGAAACCCTGGCATACGTTACTCATATGAGAGTACTCAGTGGGAGCTATCCAATGAATACCAGCATGACAGGGTTAGATGGTTTTCAAAAATCTTGCGTCCTTGTGCTTTGGACGAAAGTAGCCTCAGCACTGGAAGGATTAATTAAGACTTTAAATTTGTAGGAAGAATTGAAATTTGCAGAGGGTGTAATTACCGTCATGATGTTGGTCTTTCCATGGTTGTTTGTATGGACAAGAACAATATGATGCAATGTTGACCACCCAATGTTTCCTCTGACCAAACTGACCACTCAACAACTGACCACCACTAAGGACCTTGACTGTTAGAGAATTCAAACTCTGTGAATTGTGATGGAGATTTATTTAATAGCTGTTTGTATGCACAAGAACTTCATAGGTGTTTAATCTATGACCCCATTATATCCTCACAAAGTGATTACTATAAAACTGACCAAAAGCAGCAGCCTTAAGGTTTATAGAGAATGTAAATTTTCAGAAGAAGAAGAAGCTTAAGGAGATGAAGAAGAAGAAGAAGAAAGAAAAGGAGAAAGAAAAGGAGAAGAAAAAGCATAAGAATATGAAAAGGAAGAGGAAGGAGAAGTAGGAGAAAGAAAAGGAAAAGGGGGAGAATAAAAAGAAAAAGAGGACAAAAGGGAAGTAGAAGAAGATGAAGAAGATTTAAGAAGAAGAAGAGCAAGAGAAATATGATAGAAATAGAACAGGTAAATGAAAAAGAGGAAATGGAGGAAGAAAAGAAAGAGAAGCAAAAGATCACTGTAAATACACACCTAAGACATATACATGTAACACACACCTCTAGTGTAACGCAAATACAGAAATGATAAGAAGTGATGACATATCAAATAGTATGTATTATGCAGACTTACTCTAGCAAAAGACTCAAAGATCTTAACAGATATCATTACTTAGTTTAACAAGCTTGGCATATACTATCTATCTGATTCTGATATCCAGCACTATATATGAGTTTAACAAGCTCGGCATATACTGTCTATCTGATTCTGATGTCAAGCACTATGAGTCAAACTCCTTAATATACACTTCTATTACTGTAATCCCTTTATGTGATAATCCCTAAGTGTTAATCCTTAAATCCATGCCAGTATAATCTCTGTGGCTGGGAGGTCACAGGTTAAACAGAATTACAAAAACTTAATCCATCTCTCTAATCACAGATTAACAGTCAGACATCGCAGATAAGTTCATTCAAATAATGCCAGATTGAGTCCCTAAATAATTCTTGTGATTTTGAAATCTTCTTAACTTTTGTTAAAAAAGGTAAGAACAAAATAGACATTCTTGGAAACTACAATCATGGGATAACTTCATCAGTGCAAAAGTACTACCTCTAGATATTGAATAACTTGAGCATCGAAGTAAGACAAAAAAATCTGAACAGCCACCAAAATTGATTTCATTTTACTATGCAGGTGCAAATGATGAGAAAATCCTGAAACATGTCAATAAATTAAACTCTTTTTGTGGAACCATAAGGATATTTCTCACACTTTTGAAAATGTAATGTGGGATTCCTTATTGACAGCTAATAATAGCAGACTGAGACACACTCCATCGGGAATATTAATATTCGAAAAATATTTAATTAATTTAATAATAACCTTGGAAGCGCTGTAATTAAAATGCAGGTGTTTGAAGTACTGAGAAAAAAACTGATTTCATTAAATTTATTTTTTAATTTGCAATTTCAATTAGCCTTTTTGATTTCATTTCATTTATTTTTTAATTTGCAATTTCAATTAGGGTTTTTGAAGTGGGGGTTTTGAAAGTTTCCAGCAGGGAGTAGGTGAATATAGGAATAGGATTTCAAGGTCTAATTAGACAGCTGTAAAAATGGCCATTGTTTTTATCTTCTGATCCTGATTATGCGGGCAGTTAGGATGATATTAAAAGTAGGGGCAGGTGGCAAAACCCATTCAACCCCTTCAGGCTTACAGCGGCCAAAAACAGCCGAACAACTCTCCTTCAAATATTTTGTAAAATCATTCTCAATTCAAAAGTTATGGTCAAAAGTATCTTAGATCCAGACGACAATTTCTGGAGGATCTCTTAAGTGGTCATTGTTTTTATCTCCTGATCCTTATTACATTATTACACCCACATTCCAGATGATATTAAAAGCAGGGGCAGGTGCCCTCATCCATCTAACCCATTTATGCTCAAAGCGGCCAAAATCAGTCAGACACTTTTCATAAAATCTTTCAGTCCAAAGCATAACTGGCAAAATATTTGAAGGAGAAATGTTGATCAGAATACTACCAACAACTCTCCTTCAAATATTTTGTAAAATCATTCTCATATCAAAAGTTATGGTCAAAAGTATCTTAGATCCAGACGATAATTTCTGGAGGAACTCTTAAATGTGAAAGTGGCCATTGTTTTTATCTTCTGATCCTTATTATGCGGGCAGTTAGGATGATATTAAAAGTAGGGGCAGGTGACAAAACCCATTTAACCCCTTCACACTCAGAGTTATTCTAGAAAGTATCGTTTGCTACTCACAGACATTTGAAAATAACTTGGGTATAACACAAAAGTTGACAAAATATTTGAAGGAGAGTTGTTGTTTGACTTCTGATCAACATTTCTGCTGCAAATAATCTCCAGGATATGCTTCTGTAAGTAAAATATTTCCCAAATCATCAAGCCTGTTTTGGCCATTAATGCTCTCAGCGGCCAAAAAAACAGCCAGACAACTTTGATGAAATCTTTCAGGCTAAAGCATAATTGGCAAAATATTTGGAGGAGAAATGTTGATTAGAATATTAGCAACAGCTCTCCTTCAAATATTTTCTAAAATCATTTAATTCAAAAGTTATAGTCAAAAGTATCTAAAAGTATTAAGATTATGTCATGAATCATGAATCTGTGGTAAAACCCAACCAATAACCCTTCTTGAACTATTTTGTGAATTTCTGCCTGAAAAGTGCATTTATGTTGAAAAGTATCATAGATTCAGACAACAACCATGGTGAATGGGTCTGTCCGTTAGAGAGCTATAGAGTCAACATTGTGCTCCTGTACTTCCACAGTAAAATTGGCGAATATTTTGAAAAAAATATATATCTTGTGATTTTTTTTTTATTAATAGTGCATTTAAGTTAAAACTATCATAGAGACTCAGGGAACAATCCCATAATGAATGGGGGAATGTTCGTAAGCCTGAATGCACTAAGAGAGCTATAGAGTCAACACTGTGCGCCTGTGCCTCCGTAGCGCCTGAAGCGTAATTCGCCAAGCAGGTGTTGATGGGGATTGAATAACAGCACACGATCGATGCTGCAGCCGGGGCGGCAGCCGTTCTGATAAACTAATATATGAATTATTCAAAGTCAAGTGCCGCATGTCAGCAATTTGCTAATTAAGTTCCAAAAGAGCAGAGACATGATTTGTTTTACTCTCGCTATTCTGGTGCTGTCTATAGCTAAAAACGTTTCAGAAATTCTGAGGTCCTTAAACATTTATATTCCTGCACCAGAGCAACAATTTGCTAATTAAGTTCTAAAACCGCAGACATATGATTTGTTATACAAATATGATTTCGCTATTCTAGTGCTGTCTTTATAGCTGAAAACATTTCAGAAATTCTGAGATCCCCAAACTTTAATACCTGCACCTATTGCAGAGCAGTTATTTAATAAACAATGAAACTTTGTTATGCTAGTCATGTGGTATCTAGCTAAAACATTTTAAATATTTGAATGCCCGCAAACCTATGTAGGCCTCAAACCTAAACATGTACTAGGAAGAAGAGAAACCTTTATACCATAGGGGTGTCAAAGTTTACAAGTCTTGGAGCACAGACAACTGGTCCTTATACCGGTACTTTCATTCAAATTATCCTCAAAATCCAAGGTGGCAGTATAACTATTTGAATCTCTTTCAGACCAGGTGGGCACTTAATTGTCTACGTACCTGTCCTGCGTACCTGGCCACAACCCCTTTCAAGACGAAGAAAGGGAAAGGAGGATCTGGATTTACAGAAGCTCTAGTACAGGCTCTCTCTGCTCAGGGCCCCCAACTCTTATTTATCTAGGCCTGCATGTATTGAATGAAAGCTACAATGATTAATAGGACTTTTGACCATTTGACATCTTTATACTATCTCTTTCAGATGAGGTGGAGGCTCAGGCATGATAGAATTAATTGTCTGCGTACCTGGGCACAGCCCCTTTCAAGATGAAGAAAGGAAAATGAGGATCTGGGCTTGTAGAAAGTCTAGCACAGGCTCAGTCTACTCAGCATGGTGGCCATTCTATATTCTGTTGAAGACCCCTTCATTGTTAATATGAGGTGATCTGTTGATCCTATATTCTGGTGAAGACAACGCAAGACCCCTCCATTGTTAATATTAGCTAGGTGATCAGTTGAACAGGTGCACCTGTCTCATCCAGGTGAATGATCACCTGAAGACAGTCAACTCAGTTACTCTTCAATGCTCACAGCTATATGATGGTAAGACACAAGGGGAGTTAGGTTCATACTGGAAGAGAGTATACCATCTACATCAAATAATTAGCTATCCGATCACCTGAAGACCGTGACTCTTCAAAGCTCATAGCTATGGTAAGAGCCCCCAGTAAATTGGGGTTGACAAGTACTCAGGAAGAGGAAGAAGAAGACACTAATGTGGTGAAGGGTGGCTTAATCTATTCACACAGTATTTCTGTACTGGATCCACCTTTCTGAAGGTATATGGATATAATTTTGAAAAAGGAACTTTTTTGAAAGAATTTAGATTGTTGCGATAATTTTGGTAGCTGTTTCATTCATTTTTATTTATTTCAAACACCCCTTATAACAGCAATATACATATTATGACCAGGTCTTACTAGGCAGGGCTCGCAATTAAGACTTTTTCCAGGGAGCCAAATTCTTCATAAAGGTGTTGTGTGTATCAAAAGTACATGTTTGGGCTCCCTGCAGAAGTGTGAGGGAGCCACAGGAGTATTCTAGGGGGCCCTGGGCTCCCGGCATCCTCTAATTTAGAGCCCTGCTAGGAATTAAACCGCCCCTCCTCTGGTCTAAAGTTAGTACCCTACCTGTGTCAAACTTCAGGCAAGATCACAACTGACGTACAATTTAATGCAATTAACCTTTGGCGCCTGCTGCCCGCCCTAATTATAGACGTCCTGCATGCTCCGTTGTGCGCTGTGTGCTACACGGGTGTTTAATACCTTTTAATACCATAGTGAGGGATATTGGGAGGTCTCCAAAATGTACATCCATAATATATGTATAATACCAATATACACATACCCTTATTATCCTAAAGAAATACATATATTACTTGATAATAATACCAGCAGAGAGTAATGAATGGTAAGGTCTCCAAACTGTGCATCCACAATATATACATTATAACAATATACGTATACCCTTATTATCACTAAGAAATACATATATTACTTGACAATAATACCAGCTGAAGGTAATAAATGCATGGAGACAATAACTTGATAAATGACCAGATGACCATTCCACTGACCACTGAATTAAACTACCGGTAGGTCTCTCAAACGCACATTTGTGATATAACCATAATTAGCACATCGATAGATTATTATACATCAATCTTCATCCAAAAGTCATCAGCTTCTATAGGATAATAGTAAACTGAAAGTGGGAAGAGAGGAAAAACCTGGACTTGATAAATGACCAGCTGACCGTTCCGCTGACCGCTACTGAATTAAATAGCGCTATCTGAATCTGTCTGACCGACAGGTGGTATAGGTACCTAGCCCCACCCCAAATACCCCCACAGCTGTACTCGTACCCATTACCACCCACCCTGGGATCATACGAAACCCCACCCCAAATACCCCCACAGATGTACCGTACCCATTACGTCCCACCTTGGGATCAATTAGACTTTGTTAGGATTAATGGGCGGGTGTCTAACTGGGGATTATAATTAATACAAGTGCACCTCGGTGTGAACATTATCATAAAGGAAGATGCATCATTGTCAGGGCGCTGTATCGTAATGAGAGGTTTCTGTCGACCCTTACGTCACCTGTGGAGGTCAAAGGTCACCCATATGTGTGAACATTATCATAAAGGAAGATGCGTCAATGTCAGGACCCGCAGTATCGTGATGAGAGGTTTGCTCGATTCTTACGTCACCTGTAGGGGTCAAAGGTCACCCATATGTGTGAACATTATCATAAAGGAAGATGCGTCAATGTCAGGACGCTGCTGTATCGTGATGAGAGGTTTCTATCGACTCTTACGTCACCTGTGGGGGTCAAAGGTCACCCATATGTGCCGTGTAACTGCTCCTCACACCTCCCTCATATTGGAGTCAGGTGTGTGGCCAGGGGAGGGAATCCGAATTTATGTTCACAAATAATGACAATAAGATTAACGGTTAATCATAATTTTCTGGCATCTAGGAGTCTCACGTACTGACAGACACAGCCAGGTGTGAGGTCTAAGACACTCTCACCTGGGCAGGAGAGGGGAGAGATTCAGCAATTATGTTTACAAACAATGACAATTAGATTACCCCTTATGCTGCAGGTGGCTAATTTGGCCAATATAAAATGATGCAAAAAAACTGGAAAATGACTGAAACTCTGGCATATTGGTCTTTGCGTCCTTGAGCTTTAGAGGCAAGTAGCCTCACTATTGGGAGGGTTAAGAGTTAAAAAGATGAACTGAGAGATGAAATCGATAGAAAGGTTGAACTTTTTAAGGGTTGATGTTTAGAAAAAGAGACAAAACCTGTAGATTTTTAAAAGTTACCTGCGTGGTTATGTTTACATAGCATGGGATTCAAGAGTTGGTCTGGGCAAGGTTTTAGGGGAAACTCATATGTGTGATGTGAAAATAAAGAAATAGAACATACTGTAGACTGTGCTAATTTTGCACATTTAAAGCAATGATGTGCTCAGCAGGCAGCTGCCTTTGATGATTAGTTTAATTATTGTGTACAGGTATTAAATGACAAGCTATACTGCCAACGTGTTCTACGACACTAGGTTATAGGGATCGGATATCCAAATCATGGTGCACAGTTAAATGAATGCAGACTCGAGGTGTGCGCGAAGTAATTGCATGAATTAATCTGCCACAATATTAACACGGTATACAGTTTATTTGCATTAAACCCATTCACACTAAGAGATCATCTTCATAATTATGCGAAAATAATTTTAAAATAAATCATGGATTCAAAAACTAACTGAAGGTCTGTAGGAGAGATTTCTGTTGGCTTCTGATATAAATTTCTACTTCAAATATAACCCCAGGTCACGTGAGAAAGTTGCCAGTGACTTGGGGTGGTTTTTGCTGAGTACTCTGGTTTCCTCCACCAGTTACAACTGGCTTGAATCACGACCCTAGCTTCAACACCCCAGAAAAAGTGACGAAAATCAAATTCAAATTCAAATTAATATATAGCCCTATAGATGTATTTGACAGAAAGATATATCAACCCTTCCAATACTGAGGCTACTTTCGTCCATAGGATTAGGACGCAATGATTTTTGAAAGCAATCTAAACCCTATCATGTTGGTATTCATTGGATAGCTCTCTCTAAGTAGTCTCAGATGACTACCCATTTACCAGGGTTTCAATCATTTTTCAGGTGTTGTGCATCATTTTGTATTGGCCAAATTAGCTACCACCAGCATAAGGGTAAGGTCTGCATGGAGAAGAGATTCATGTCCATTTTTGATGAATACTTCTCCTTCCTAAATAACCCTATTGAGTTATATCAGAAAGATACGTTAACAGAAAAAGGAAAGACATTACAAAAATAGACAGGCCTTTTAAAGGCACTCCAGATCTGAAAGCGTTATCGGCCTCTCATCAGCGGTTCTTGTGTAATGATTATTTCGAAGGAAGGGGAGCATTATAAGTGGGGGGATGTTTTTGTTCTTGTATGATCATCTCATAGGAAGGGTAGCGTCAGGTGGGGTGTTTTTGTTATTTCAAGGGGAAGGAAGACCCAGGGCATCTCGGGCACAGAGCAGGTACTTGATATTAATCAGAGCTTGAATAATTAGTATCACCTGTCTATGTACCTGCAGCGTACCTTTATACACTATAAATGCAACAGGCATGGGCTCTTACTGTCTTAGATGAAGCATGAGGAACGTTAAAGCAGGGTTCGAAATTAAGATTTTTTCCAGGGAGCCCAACTGCATCTTCGAAAGCTAGATGAAGGTCTACTATATAGAAACCAGTTCATCTTTGGGCTCCCTGCAGAGATTTGAGGGAGCTGCAGGAGAATTCAAGGGAGCCCAGGACTCTGGGCTTCCCTTAATTCTTGAGCCCTGTTCCATTCATAATGGAAAGTTTTGATAAAAACTGCCGCATAAAAACAATCTGTACAATATTGAATGATTTGTGCTTGTTATTTTGGTAGCATCCTTTCAACCAGGATATTTTTCAGAAGAGGAGAAAGAAAAATTGATCAAGTCCTAAATATCAACAGTTCTTCTTCAAATATTTTGTGAAGCCATCCGTAAATCCAACGTTATTTCTATAAGTTTTATAGATTCAGATATCGCTTTAAAGAAAATTTCCTGGTTGAATGGTTCGATGGAATCAGTTAAAAACAACACAGAGGATTCGCAGCCGCTGTTTAAGAGATACCCACTAAGTCAACAATTTAGCATGTGACTGACTAGAAGAGGAGAAATTTTGATCATGTCATATCAACATTTATTCAAATATTTGATTGTGCAGTCATCCTTAATTCCAATGTTATCTTGTGAAGAGAATTTGAAAGAACATTTAAATTTTGATTTTCAAAGGAAATGAACATGAACGGTGAATGGAATCAGTTAAAAACAACACAGAGAATTCACAGCCCCTGTTTAACCCATTTACACTCAGAGCGGCCAAAAGAGGCCTGACAATTTTGGAAATATTTTATTTACAAAGTCATTTTCTTAAAAACATTTGAAGGGGAATTGTTTATCAGAAGTCAAACAACAACTCCCCTTCAAATATTTTGTGAACTTTCGCTTTATTCACAAGTTATTTTCAAAAGTATGAGAGTAGCAGACGACACTCTCTAGAGAAACTCTGAGTGCTAATGGGTTAAAAACAACAGAGAAGATTCACAGCCACTGTTTAAGAAGACCCACTAAGTCACCAATCTAGCGCGTGACTGACTAGATACTGATCATCACTGATGTTCTAAATGAGACATCACACCCGTCCCACCCAACCAACCGAAAAACATCACAAGAAAAAACCCAGATAGATAAACATCCAACACAATAGGATTCCTTCACTGTTCACATATCTGATGCAAATCAACAATATAACAATGGCATTATGCAAATGAGGGAGAAGGAAAAATTGATTGGGCAATTACTGTCTATGGGGGGTTTCTTATCATTAAAATAACATGGATTGTCTTGTATAAAGGTGGCACCTGCCTTTGTGTGATCCTATTGTGTTTTAGACAATAGCACAGTGGCATGGACGGGTCTGTAGAGAGGGATCGGAGATCTTGTGTAAACTTACAGGAAGTTCAAACGCTTCCAAGTTGGTGGCTAATCAATTAGCACGAAAACAACAAAAAGTGCCTTTAAAGGCACGTTTGTCTTCAAAGTGTGTGCTCCCATACAGCACAACTAATCTTAGTCAGTGTATGGGTGTTATTTGGACACCCAGACCCTCAGAAACACCCTTCTTGTGAGTAAATTCTCAAAATGACATTTTCAAACTTATGATTGATTTTTTTTCCACCTATTAAATATAAATTCCATGATATTGCTTGAATATATAAAGGCACGTTTGTCTTCAAAGTGCATGGTACCATACAGCACAACTGGGTATATAGACATCCATCGACCAATCCATAGTCTTAGCCAGCAGTGTGTCTGGGTGTCATTTGGACACCACAAATCCTCAAAACCCAGCCCTGCAGGATAACAGATTTCTTATATGAGTAAATTCTTAAAATGTCATTTTCAAATATTATGATTGCTTTTTTTCACCCAAATATAAATTCCATGACATTGGTTACGGAAATTATGCTTTTTGCAATGAGTAAACACGTGTTTGTGGTTTGAATCTGAGTATATTGTGGTCTCCCTTGAAAAATAGGACAGCCACAGATTTTACAATTGCCAATTGAGGGTACCCAGTTTCTAAATCCTGGCTTAAAGTCCCTTAAAACCAATCCACACTTTAAGGGACCCAAATTGAACTGACAAGTTCTTTAATATTTTCACAGTTCCAGCTAAAGGTTCAGTTGAAATCTTTTTGGCAAAATTTGGAGCCATGTTTAGTATTTCCATTTTACATTATCTTGCTAAATTTTGTTCTACCCAGACAAGAACTTCCAGCATAAATGAGTTATTGAGCCTTTTAAAATTCCAAAAATATCTTAAAATTGAAAAAAGTACTCTTTTTATACATAACAAAGTTATACTGCTAATCACTTACCAAACCTGATTAACTGTTTGAATTAGTGAAGGTTTGAATATGTACATATAAAAAAAGGTTTTGAAATACACAAACTATTAAGCATATTATGAAGTTGGCGCTATGAGTGAAATGTGTAAATATTTGTTGAACTGCTATAGAGTTCCAGTGCACAGGGATAAAGGCCGAGGGCCGAGCATGTAATTCCCGTTCCAATCAGTTGAGCATTTAACACCTAGTCTGCTAAGTCCTAATGTAAACAGTGCTCCCGCCTGAGAACACAGAACTGTCGAGGGACTTTCCGGCTCACTTCATCTAGAGACCCTTTCTTTTCTTGGGTACACCTCACAAATCTCAGTAGGGCTTAGGGTTAGGGTTAGAGTTAAGAAACCCTGACCCATGGTCTATAAGCCACAACCCGACCAGCCCGTTTGAATATGTACATATAAAAAAAGGTTTTGAAATTCACCTCACCTTTGGGTACACCTCACAAATCTCATCTGGATCAAGTGACTTAAAGTCTTTGGGCCAGTAGGGGTTAGGGTTAAAATATTGACCCTGACCCATGGACTATTAGCCACAACCCGTCCAGCCTGTCTTCAGACAGAAGTTTCCTGAAATTCTACTTTTTGCACAGGAAAAAATTCTAGGGATTCGCCAGAGCACACAGAACTGTCGAGTGGGGGTTAAGGTTAGGGCATGGTCTTAGCCAGCAGGTCGTCTGGGTTCCTTTTTGGACACCCAAAACCTTAAAAAGAACCCCTCAGAACACCCAAATTTTTTAGAGTGGAATTTCTAAAAATTTCAATCGCAAGCTTATAATTGAATTTTTTCATCTCCTTATAATTCCCATGACATTGTACAAGGATATCATGCCTTATTTTGATGAATTTATACATGTTTATGGTTGAAATATGAGTATATTGTGATCCCCCTTCAAACTTTGTACGCCCAAAAATTTTACAACTGCCAATTTTAGGCACCCAGTTTCTAAATCCTGGCTAAGACACTGGGCTAGGGTTAAAATATTGACCCTGACCCATGGATTACTAGCCAAAACCTATCAAGCCCCTCTTCAGACAGAAGTTTCCTAAAATCCTACTTTTTGGGCATCGATAATTCCATGAAGAATTTTCAATTTTGACCTTCTTTGGGGTAATAATCAAATCTTTTTTCAAACAAACTACCTTCAAGGACTTGCTTGAAGTAGAAGTTGCCCTTTTTTACACAATATCTGCTATTAACTCTAGTTGGATTTAGGCTTTGAAGGAGCTGACAACCTAGATCTGGATGGGCAGAAATTTTGGAATTGCTGTTTTGGACAGGCATTTTTGAAATCCCGGTTAAGACACAGTCTGGACCTATAATAATTTGGAAAATAACAAGGAAATAAAGCAAAGAATCACAAAACATTTGAATGGGAGTTACTAGGATTCTGGACTTATTAAGAACATATTCTAAAAAAAGAAAAGCCTTTTTGGGGTGACAGAGGCATACATGTGGCATAAATGGCATAAAAGGGTCCATCCACTTATAGGGCCTACTGTGTAAGATGTGAACTAAAACTTCAATTTACCTATTACCTCAAATGGCCCTTTCCAATGGGCAAACCTTCAAAGGGTTGCCACCTATTGAGAAAAGTGTGAACTAAACTAACAATTTCTCTGCCTTGACTGCATCCTTGAGTTCTGCAAAGTGCTGCTACCTATTGAGAAAGAAGTGAACTAAAAACTTGCACCTTCCATTCCTTTCAAATCGTATCAAGTGCTGCCCCCTATTGGTTATGATCTGTACTTTAATCTCTGCAGGCTGCTGCAACTTGCTAAGCTTCTCAATGCCAAACCAGATCACGAGGAAAATAATATCAATTCAATCCAAAGATTTAAATTGAAACAATACAAAATCAGATCTTCAGTACTATGCTTCTTTTCTTCTATATAGCATATATATTTTTCTGTCCTGTATGTCATAATTCTGTTAATTGTAAGCTGGCATAATGTACACTCTGTATCTTTGTTTTGTACTGCTTTGGATCGTAAATGAAATTCAATTCAGGTCAATGGATATCTTGAAGATTATACACTTGCATTTAGTACTATCAATGTTGCAAACAATATTTTACCTAATGTGGTGAGACTAATTATAAAATAATGGCCGATGTACTATGGGTACAATGAGTTTTGAAATAATTACATGTTTCAAAATTACATTTGTATCAAGAGAAATACTAACATCACAAATTAAATATCACAATGCAATTTAGTGTAGCTAATCTTTTAAAGCATAATATATAAGGTCTTATCTAATAAATTTGTTGATTGTTGCATGCATTAGTAGTACAGGTATAGTACTTTCCCTGCTGGGCATTTTCAAAACTAATCTGGCATGTCAAAACTCATTTTATAATTAGTTCAGACAAATTCCACTAGAGGCCACTTCTCCAAGACAGCAAACCATTATGTGCTGCCCTCTATACACTAACTATATGTTCATAATGCAGCATGTCTGTGAGAAATACATTTAACTATGATATAATCCACTAGAGGTCACTTCAGTGAGACTTCATTCTGCATGGTCCTGCCACCTATCAGTTACTTCACCAACTAGGTGAGAATTTTCAACAGAACTATAGCAACTGAGATACATATTTAGTTCTGAAGTTGTTCTATAGAGGTCATCACTTCTCTGACTGCAGGCTGTCTAGTTCGGCAATCTTTCAATCATTTCAGAGAATAAATTCAAAAGGTAGAGCAGCTTGAAATATATTGAAACTTAAAGCTGCTAATTATGGACTCCACTAGAGACCACTTCCTTTTAAGACTTCCTTTTGTTATAGTTGGGAGTAGTAGACAGGGAGTGGGCACTCTGGATGCGTCATCAAATTTCGCTGCCTCCGACTATATGAGTCATAGATAACCTGTGTACCGCGGGATTGGCTGCCTGCTGCCTGCTGAAAAAAAATCACGTGACCAATACTTCCCCAGGCTACACCGCGTAATCCGAGGCGCACATCACCTAGGTTCTAGCATGCTGTGCCTATGGGGTTGCGGATCAAGGGGATGTATTTCTCTGGTTATAGCTGCCATCTGTCCACTATAAAAGAAACCTGAAGATGCCGGGCTGCTGGGCATTATCTGGACTATTGGCAGTGCAAGAAGCTTGAAACTTTCATTTCTGACAAAAGTCACACAAAGTGTTCTCTAAGAGAGAAAGATATACTGTAAAGTACTGCCATTAAAATATTGAAGAAGTTAAGATGCCCTGGTGAGTATTTCCAGAACTAAAAGTCACTAGGAGTCACCTCTGGGAGAGACATACTGTACAGTGCTGCCATCTTTCAACTATTGTAGAAGTTAAGATGCCCTGGTGAGTATTTCCAGAACTAAAAGTCACTAGGAGTCACCTCTTGTAGGTGCATACTGTACAGTGCTGCCATCTAGCAAATATTGAAGAAGTTAAGATGCCCTGGTGAGTATTTCCAGAACTAAACGTCACTATAAGGAATCAACTCTAGGAGAGGCACACTATATAGTGCTGCCATCTATCCATATTGAAGTAGTTAAAATGCCCTGGTGAGCATTTCCAGAACTAGCAGTTGCCTCTGAGAGGGGCATACTGTATTAAGTGCTGCCATCTATCAAATATTGAAGAAGTGAGGATGCCCTGGTGATAATTTCCAGCATTTCCTGATTTTTGTCAAATGCATCAGCGATTCAGATGGTAATTTCAAGGTTTAACATGGGTAGGGCCTCCTGGCCGTGTGTGAGTACGACACCTGTTATCACTGTTACAGGTATCACACGTATCATAAAGCCCCCTTCCCTAACTAACACCTGCTCCCCAACCCTGGGGCACAGTTAAAGGGCACTGAGTGCTGAATACATATAGCCACTATAAATCCATACTCGCCTAAGGGCTGAATAAGCAAGAATTTTGATCTGTGACTGTCTTCCTGCATTCGTCTTCTTCGAAGTTCTTGAATGTGTGACTGAGGCTTTAAGCAGTAGGGTTCCAAAGACTGCAGGTATTCATTAGTATTATTATAACAGGGTCTGATACTTTGATTTCAGGCTAGGGGCCCAAAAAGATCTTTTGCTAAAATTAAGTGGTCAAAAACAGGATTTCTGATTATCATAACACTTAATCTGTGAACTAGTGTGAAGGTATCAAAATATTTTGTGTAAAGTTGGTTTTCTCTGCTCTGAAGCTGTTTCCATTCTGCAGTCTATATGACAAATGAACACATTTACCACCTGTAGTAAGGAAAATGAGTTTGAAAAATGCAATTAATTATGTGGTGAGCAAAAACTATGTGGCATCCACTGTCACCACAGTGGTAATTGGCCACCTGTAGTTAACTTAAACCTTCACTCTGTTCTTTAATTAAGGTATTTGAACTCCTGTAGATATTACCTGCAATCTTCCTGCCATGGTGTAAAAATTAGCTCAATAAACACTATACTTCATCATGATATCAACTGACTCAAGTACCTTCTAACAATTCAACCTTCCTTCTCTCAAGCTACTCAGCATCTGTGCTCTTCTTACCTTTAATTAATTTACCTGTAATTTTCCTGCCATAGTGTTAAAATTAGCCCAATAGCCAAGATACTTCATCATGATACCAACTGACTCAAGTACCTTCTAGCAATTCCACCTACCTTCACTAAAGATACTCAGCATCTGGGTCCTTCTTACCTGAGATTCTTACCAAGATTAATTAAATCTACCTGTAATTTACCTACCATAGTGTAATAATTAGCTATACTTCATCACGATTGCAACTGACTCAAGTATCTGCTAGCAATACCATTAAAGCTACTCAGCATCTGCGCTCTTCTTACCTTTAATTAATTTACCTGTAATTTTCCTGCCATAGTGTAAAAATTAGCGCAATAGCCAAGATACTTCATCACAATAGCAACTGACTCAAGTATCTGCTAGCAATACCATTAAAGCTACTCAGCTACTAGGCTCTTCTTACCTGTATTAATTTACCAGTAATTTTCCTGCCATAGTGTAAAAATCAGCGCAATAATTTTGAGACTTCATCTTGATTCCAACTGACTCAAGTATCTTCTAGCAATTCCACCTTCCTTCACAAAAGCTACTCAGCATCTGCTCTCATCTACCTGTGATTAATTTACCTGCAATTTACCTGTCACTGGGAGTAATCAACTTGTATACCTCAACATACTTTTTTGTGTGAACTTAGTGAAGTATCTGCTGCAATATCCTTTTTTCCTTTACTGAAGCTACTCAGGCAGAACTATCCAATGAATACTAACATGACAGGGATTAGATGGTTTTCAAAAATCTTTGTGTCCTGGTGCTTTGGAGGAAAGTAGCCTCAGCATTGGAATGGTGCATCACAATATTGACTCATTCAGGTACCTCCCAGTGTCTTCTGTTTTCTTCTCCTTTAGAGGTGGAGAAAACAACACCTGGCTTGTTGATACCTGTAATTAATTTATCTGCAATTAACCTGCCACGAAAAGTAATTAACTTATTTTTCTCACAAGCTTTTTTGTCAGGAACCTAGTCAAGTGTCTTCCTCAACTTCCTAGAGCATTTCTCATGGTGTTAGCAAGATGACTCACCAGGATAACACTGCATCTTAATATTGTCAACTTGCTCAAGTATCTCCTAATAATACATACTTCTACACTTCTGGAAACACTTAACACCTGGGCTCTTTCTATCTGTGATTGAATTAACTGTAATTTACCTGCCAAAAAAAATAATTGGCTTACTTTTCTCAACATGTGTTTTATGGGAAGTCAAATGTCCTCCCCATTTTTCACCTCACCTACATTTGATGAAAGATTTATCATTTATTCTCCAACTCACCTACACATCCTGTCTTGATGAAATCTCCATCACACATCTTCCTCCTCCTATTTGCCTTCCAATGAAGGAAGTAAACTCCAGTGAAGTATATCCAATGCACTGATAGAAACTGCTCCTGTTACTAGCCTCAGTTTGCAGACATAGGCTGTCATCAGCGGCAAGTGTTTTTGATGCACGATCATTGAGTTGTAGCTCAGTGGAATCCTCAAATATTCCAATGCAATGCTACTAGAAACTAGCCTCAGAGCTCTCAGACATCAGCTGACATCCCAATGACAAAAAGCTTGACTTTCGACTGTTGTGTTACTGCTCAATTGAGTCAATTGCAATGTTAGAAACTGGTCCCGCTAGCCTTAGAGCTTACTGATATCAGCTGACATCACAATGACAAAAAGTTTGACATGGTTCTGTAGCGTTCTAGCTCAATGGAGTTATCTGATGCTCCAATGCAATGCTAGAAACTGTACCTCTCTACAAGCTAACAGACTTAATACTAGCTGCTACAACATCAGCTAGGAGTGAGGCGTGGTTCGACAGTTGCGTTTCTGCGGAGTGGAATACAATGCTAGAAACTACCTCTCTCTCTCAAGTCCATAGACTTTATGCTGCTACGACATCAGCACTCGGCTCCGAGCGCGATGTGGTTTGACTGTTGCGTTGCTGGTCGAGTGATTTCTCCACAGTCTCAGTGGCTCAGCTATACGGCATCAATGACAAAACTCACTCTCGCGGAAACAAGGTGCTACAAGGGATTTGCCGTAATGCACTTCAGATTTACACACACCTTTGTATCCCCCATCCCCCCTGAACCCTAAATACCCTAGAGGGGCTAATCCCATTCCTGTTCCCAGCTTAAACACCCCTCTGATCTACATACCTTACCATACAGTACCACAACTTCAAAGATGGACTCCTTTTGACCAGGTCTCCTCAAAGTCATTCCGCTTGATCAGCGAATCGCATATAAATCGATCACCGAGAAATAATCATCCTGAGAAAATATCGGTACAGTGAGGGTATCGCTTGTACAGGGTAGATCAGGGCATTTCTAAGATGTACTCCTTTAGACCAGGCCTCCTTAAAGTCATTCTGCATGATCAGAGAACCACATACAAATCAATCACGTAGAAACATGCTTTTGAAATCAATTAATGAATTATCATGAGAAAATATTGGTACAGCGAGGGTATCACAGATGTACTGCCTTCCACCCAGTCTCCTTAAAGTCATTCCACATGATCAGAGATTCAGAGATTCACATGCAAATCGATCACGTAGAAACATGCTTTTGAAATCAATTAATGAATTATCGTGAGAAAATATCTGTACTTACGTCTAGGGTATTACTTGTACAGGGTAAATCAGGGCTTTTCATGGGTATGTCAGAAATATCGGTACAGCGAGGGTATCACTTGCACAGGGTAACTCAGGGCGTTTCAAGGGTATGTGTACAGCGATTGGTTGATTCAATATTTGTTCTGGTGCCTTAGTTAAATGTGGCACAATAGGTATTCTCTAGCTGTACCTCAACCTTTCAGAAAAGATCCACAAACGGGTGTTTACTTTTCTAGACTTCTTGATTGTTTGCAGGACTGTTCCTAACTCTTCATTCAATTATGGTAAACACAGCATAAAGGAATAGTGACCCAGAATGTGGAATTAATTTGCATTCTTGCTTTGGGGACATTCCTACAGTTGGAAAATCTAGCTGCATGATTAATTTGAAGATGGTACAATACCGTGGATCAGAAATTCTAAGGGGTAAATATTCTAATAGTGTTTGTTCCCTAACATGTTATATAAGCCTTTGGGGTGTCAGCCAAATCAGTGGGTATTATACCTCCCTACCCTTGGCTGGGGCAGTGATTCAGATATGGGTGGGTATGCAGCCCTACCTCTGGGGCAGTGATTTTGGTACAGGTACAGGCGGGTTAACATCCCTACCCTTGGCTGGGGCAGTGATTCAGGTGCAGGCTGGTATGCAGCCAATACAAGAATATGTATAGGATAGAGATAAGCTGCTGCTGTGTATATCTAAGCCATAGAATACACAATACAATTAAGCACTGTTCTTCAAAGATCCCAATGTATGGGAAAGAATATGAAAACAGGGTGCTCCCACTAAGTGATGAGGGAATGCAGGATTAGAGAACAAGATAAAGAGGGGCCCCCCTCTTTGCTATAATACCTAGAGTATACAAGGCATCAGTTAGCTATCAACCCATTGGTGGTTACTGCATGGGGGTAGGGGGGAATGAAGGATTAGAAAACATGATAAAGGGGGCTCCCCTCTTTACCCTAATACTTACAGTACACAAGGCATCATTAAGCTTATTAACCCTCTGCCTATACATCTTCTGATGTCCAGTTCATCAGGAGGGAAGGGGGTTGGGGGGAATGCAGGATTAGGGAACATGGTAAGGGGGCTCCCCTCTTTACCCTAATACTTACAGTACACAAGGCATCATTAAGCTTATTAACTGTCCCTCTATCATTCACTGAAGCTTGGTGCATCAGGGACAGTTGGGAATGTAACAATTATGTATCTCTTCCCCTGAAAAATTGTCCCTAACCAATTGTAAGAAGGGAAGTAAATCTGAGTACCCAGGGCAAACCATGCCTAACCCTTTTAAAGTCTATGGCAAGTTTCTCCGAATGTCATAGCAAAAGCATCAGGGGCAAGTCAACAGTTTCTGTACAGGGGGGTCATTTTCCAGGAAGGGGGTTGGTTTTCAACAGAGACAGTCGCACTATTCATATATAGAAGCCACCTTGAATGGCGTCTTCTGTATCTACAACACTTTTATGATATTTTTGCAATAAAGCACAAAGATATATAAAAGATTTGAGGGAGAGCTGTCGATATATCTCCATGGCAACATTAGAAATTAGAAAGATAATCCCAAGATGGTCAGGCCTTTTGAAGGTGATGTTGACATGAAGTGGTTTAAACACCTATGCTGCTGGTGGCTAATTTAGACAATACAAAATGGTGCAAAACACCTGAGAAATGATTGAAACCCTGGCATATGAGTACTCATCTGAGAGTACTCAGCGAGAGCTATCCAATGAATACAAACATGACAGGGTTTAAATGGTTTTCAAAATACTTTGCATCCTCAGCATTGGAAGGGTTAAGGTAAACCCCTTCACAGGATCCCCACAGTGGCTCCTTATCTACACAGTCTAATACCCAAACACCCCAATACCCAAACACCCCAATACCCCAATACCCTAAGTCTAAGACCCCACTTCCTGGGGTTCCATAGTATGTGCTTCTAACACAAATGCTCCCTGTACACAAAAGTTAACAAAGTATTCTAAAGAGAAAAGCTTTTTGTATACAAACGTTAGCAGAGTATTATTAAGAGATAACTTATCTGTATACAAAAGTTAGCATAATATTCGTTAGAGATAAGTTTTCTGTATACAAAAGTTAGAAGAGTATTATTAAGAGAAAAGTTTTCTGTATACAAGTGTTAGAAGAGTAATTATTAAGAGATAAGATATCTGTATACAAATGTTAGCAGAGTATTGTTAAGAGATTTTCCAGGCTATAGAGTCGAGAATTAGTTAACCTTTTAAGTAAAGGATATTTTCACAGGTAAAATGATTGTTTATGTTAATGATAACCATTTAAAGTCATCATTACATAATCACAAGATCAAAGTTATTGATGCAAATATTTACCAACTCCCAGAGCTACTATGTACATCATTCAAAGTTAATAAAGGTGTGTTCAGGTGTAAGGTTTCAATACAATAGTTTTCCTCAATAGGTATGTGACAATATCGGGACTACTGGAATGAATGTGTTAAATGCACCTATAGAACAGTAAGGCTTACCATTTCTCCCTTTCCCTTGAAATAGACCACTGCAAGATCCTTTTCTTCTGTGAAGTGTCAACGAACGTTCTACTCGCACAATACCGCTGTATCGAACAAAACTGCTCATCCTCAGAGTATCCTAACATTCAGCTTCCAGGCTAGACAAATTCCTAACATTAACAGGAACTATACATGTAAACCAGTGGCTGACTTCCCTCTATCCTTGCAGTGTCCTAACTTTCACAGGAATCATACATGTGAGTAACTAACTTCCTTCTATCCTTGTAGTGTCCTAACATTAACAGGAACTATACATGTGAGCTACTGTCTGACTTCCTTCCAGACTGGACAATAACTTTAGACTCCTGAATTACACAGAATACAAGTGCCTAAGGAACATGTGGGTATTTATACCACCTTCCTAGAGGTGTTAACCAGACATCACTAGCGCTAATGAATTTGGTTGTACAAGTGGCACTTTCCATTGTCTTTCAGAATCAACTAACCAGTAGTGAGAAGTCTGTTTTGACGCTGGGTAAAGATGAAAAGGTTTGGGTTTTTATTAGATTATCACCTGATTGACTCAGGTGAGGGGTGAGGTGAGAGACAGTCTAAGCATCTGCCTGCTCTACTGCAAACCATATAGCAATCAACCTGTCTCAGGAACATGCACCTCTAGTCTATTGCTGGTATGGGGTATGTTAGAGTAAGTAAAAATATCACACTGTGTAGAATAAATAACATAAATAACATGAATAATATTGATTTGATAATCTGCTCTACTGCTGGTACACGGATTTGTGTCAAAAAACAGTATAAGGTTCTGTAGACAGTAAATCATTGCACTGTGTGGTATGAATCACATTAATATTGATGATGATGATGAGAAGGAGGGGTCTGAACATCTGCCTGCACTACTGTAAGCCATATAGCAATCAACCTGTCTCAGGATATGTGCACCTCTTCTACTATTGGTGTGAGGGTCTGTAGTCAGTAGTGTGAATCACATAAATAATGATGATGATGACGATATTTGAAGATGATGGTGGTGGTGGTGATGATGATGATGATAATACTAGTATTTGAAGATGATGATAATAATGATGATGATGGTGGTGGTGGTGATGATAATGATGATATTTGAAGATGATGAAGATGATGTTGACGATGATGACATTTGAAAATGATGAGGATGATGATGATGGTGATGATGAAGATGATGGTGGTGATGATGATTATGATGGTTGATGATGGTGAGGAGGAGGAGGAAGAGAAAGTTAAATCTCATTGAAAAACTCTGCTTCTACAGCACTAAAATTCTAAGCATTTGGTCCATAAAAACTTAATGCACTTTTTGTACATAGTAGTTCAGAGTCAGACACCAAATTATTCTCATTATTACTATCACTATTATGTGTTCAAAAACATAGAAATCTACAAAATAGATATCTGACAAAATGATCTATGAAAAAGTGGTGATTGTAACTTACCGAACTTTGAGCACATATTGCAGGTTCTACCTTCTCCTGAGAGTCATACATATGAAGGTATTCCAGGTGTTTACTGTCAGCCTCTCTTGTTAGTGACTGATCTCTGACCTCCTCTGCCCTCTACTATGGTCATTTCATGCTCAGACTTATCACCTAATAATATCCTTCTCTCTTCCCTAACTATCCAAGAATGTGTGTGTATCCATGTTCAGTGTTATATCATGTATAAAGTAGCCAGGGAACATGAATTGTATGCATTGAAATGTATCAATTATCTCAACTGCTCTTTTCCCATAGTTGCAATTGTGAAATGCATGGGCAGTGCACTTCACAGTTTAACACAAGGCCCTGAATCATGGATACATAAGAAATCATTATGACATATAGTTACAATTTATCCTTTTCCCATAGTTGCAATTGCGAATGAATGGACAGTTTCCTCTATAGTTAAACACACGGCCCTAAAGCATGAATGATTAAGAAAGATAGAAAGTTACCCTTTTCTTTTCAAATCTTCAAATCCTGATCTGGGAAAGTCTTTAAGGATTAAGGGCCCCTAAATAAGCACAACCGCTTCCTTTAAGATAGCCTAATGATCTGAGTTAATTTGAGGCAATCAGTTGTCATTATGTTGGTGTTAAGTATGGGAACAGTAGCCAGGCCTACCTGATCTCACCTGAGATTAAGAGATCAAAGGGTTAGAACACTGCAGGTAATTCAAACTCAGCCACTTCCTCAACCGTGACACCAGAACACCATCAGTTTCAACAACTGATAAGAGTTTATAAACATAGGGATGGGGACCTGAGATATGCAAGTCTAAACACATTATGAACATTTAAAGTGTACATGATATGTGTTGTTGACAATATGGTTCCCTTGATGGAGTTATCACATTGAATTGAACTGGTTTTGATACCAGCTATCCAGGAAAGGGAAAGAAGACCACCTAAATATCCACAAACAGAAACATGGTTATAATCTATTTATTTTTAAATGAAATTCCAATTTTAAGTAATGAAGTATGCATATTTCTAAATACGAGGAAAATGTTTTGTAACTAAAAGGTTAAAGGAAAATGGGAATTAATTATTATTGTGGTTACAACTCAGAGCAATTAGACATAACAGATGAATATTTGAAAAAGATTCTAGAATTATTACATTATATGACAATAGTAAAGGATATTGGTTTGACAAAATAACCTTTAGATTCAAGAACTTCTCACTTCCATTAAATTCTTTTATGGATAAGACAAACCCAAACACCATTTATTTGTCCTTTTCATGAAGCATATGGTTCCTCATTGATGACATAAAGACACCAATTATATACAGTGCTGCCACCTGCTGACTGAGGGAAGAACCATATATTTAACACCACAACTGGTTGTAGGTCAGAACTTAAATAGAACCTAAAGACATCAATTACATACAGTGCTGCCACCTGGAGACTGAGAGGGGAACCATATATTTGACACCATAATATTTGGTATCTCCAGAGACATAGATTAAAATGAGTTATAAGTCACTGGCTCAGGATCAGACTTCTGATGAGCTGAGCAGATCTTAGGAATTCAGTTGGCAACCACTTGAACAGCATCAACATTCACATATTTCTAGTAGTATTGATTTCTCTTTTTAACAATTTGATGAAGTTCCTTATGTGACAAGTGTCCCAAACGTTAACCTAATTATGCCCTATATATAAGTACAAAAACAACAATCAGTTTTCAACTTTTCTGCTATCTTTCTTACCAAAAGTGAACTGAAAAATCAAGTACATGTAGATATATAATGACAACCACACAAACAACTTCCTGGTGTAGATTATGTTATTTCTTCAGTGCTTCCTTGCTATGCCTGATTGCCACAATCTGTATTTCCGACAATGACATCGAGATAATCTTTGGAAGAAAAATATTCTCATAATAAGTCTGAATTCTGCACTGACCTGAGTGATGTTTATGTTTCAGCAACTGCTGTAGGTTTTCAGATATGAGGTCCATGTAGTAGGTGATGTCGCCGCCCTCTTTGGGACAGGTATCCTCCTGTGCTGACATTCTGCCTTCTATCTCCTTAGTAACTGTCTCCTTGGCTGCTGCCATCTTCATACTGAACCGTGTTCTAGTGCTGCAGTGACTGTCACTCCCACTTCTACAGTGCTGCCACCTATAGTTCTCCCCTGTAAGCTGCTGATACTACACCGCCAGTGCTGTCATCTCACCTAGGAAATACTGCACCCAGTTCTAGTACTACAGTGACTGTCACTCACAATTATACAGTGCTGCCACCTATAGTAGACTACTGATACTACACTACCATGATGTCATTTCACCTATGTTATAATCCTGCCTTTGTTTGACTGTGGGAACACTTACCCCAGCAATCCCACTAAGTAATCACCAAGAAAAGCTCAAGATGTTTCCCCATAGAGAGTCATTAGCGGCCATTATTGTCTTGGGGTGCTCAAGTGCACTTGGGGTGCTGGGGTAGAATGGGATTTTGGGTATCATGTGGGTATTAGGGCAAACTGAGGGGTATGGGTATGTTGACACTAAGTTGGTGGAGGTTTAATTGCCATTAGTTCTGCCAACATCCTACTTGATAACAATGATATAGCACGGTGTAATACAGTATATGCAGCACTGGGACAGGGATCCATTGCAATCAACGAAAATAACTAACTGCTTTAACTGTTTAAGCAATTCACATAAGTGGTATATTGGTAACCAGGGATATGACTGACACAATTATAAGTTGTCAACAAGTATTTTGAATATTTTTGTTGTAAAGTTTAGAAAAGTTTGGAATCATACAGAAATTAGAACATTAATTGGTGCTGACCTGCTGGAAAGTAATGAATGAATGGACATGTACCATAGAAGGAAAATGATAGTGATATTCATTTTACAACTAAACCTTATAATCATGATTTTTTTTGTATGCCAAATGCTATGTAATACACATCGTACTAGACCGAATAAAATCAAATCAAATCATAATCATATTTTTAGCCTGAGCTGAGCATCTGGGTAACATTTTGACACCCCAACCCTCAGATATCACCCCCCCCCAGGTCACCAAATTTGTGAATATGAAATTTTCTTTTCATTAAAAAATAAACCACTCATATGCTGCATTCACCCCTCAATAATAAACCACTTATACATGGATATCGTTTTGAGAAGGTTTGTACTAATCTACGATTCATTTACAAATAACTATGGAGTCAAACTTTTTACGCAATTATTTTGAAAGAGAGGAAGTTGGCATCTGATGAACTTTACTGCTTCAAAAATTCTCTAAAAAATGATTTGGTCAAAAAGATGTGACCAAATTAGAGGGAATCTTTTGGGCACATCAGGCTGAAAGGGTTAGTGGATCAATTAACCCATTAACGCTCACAGCCACCAAATCCAGCTAGACAGTTTTGATGAAATTATTCAGGCTGAAGTGTAATTGGAAAAATATTTGAAGGAGAAATGTTGATCAGAACATTACCAACAACTCTCCTTCAAATATTTTGTAAAATCATACTCAATTCAAAAGTTATTGTCAAAAGTATCTTAGATCCAGACAACAATTTCTGGAGGAACTCTTAAGTAATTATAGGTTAAAGCCTGTTTCTGTCACTAGGGTGTCATCATGGCTGCTGTCAACAAATCTCCTTCAAATATTTTGTAAAATCATTCTCAATTCAAAAGTTATGGTCAAAAGTATCTTAGATCCAGACGACAATTTCTGTTCGAGCCTGCTTCTGTCACTAGGGTGCCATCATGGCTGCTGTCAACAATATGACTGACAATATCACCAACAACTTTCCTTCAAATATTTTTGAAAATCATTCTCAAATCAAAAGTTATGGTCAAAGGTATCTTAGATCCAGACGACAATTTCAGTTAAATCCTGTTTCTGTCACTAGGGTGTCATCATGGCTGCTGTCAACAATATGACTGACAATATTACCAACAACTCTCCTTCAAATATTTTTTTTAATCATTCTCAATTCAAAAGTTAAGGTCAAAGGTATCTTAGATCCAGACGACAATTTCTGTTCGAGCCTGCTTCTGTCACTAGGGTGCCATCATGGCTGCTGTCAACAATATGACTGACAATATTACCAACAACTCTCCTTCAAATATTTTTGAAAATCATTCTCAATTCAAAAGTTATGGTCAAAAGTATCTTAGATCCAGACGACAATTTCAGTTAAATCCTGTTTCTGTCACTAGGGTGTCATCATGGCTGCTGTCAACAATATGATGGATGAATCACCCCCTCGAGGACACAACCTAAGCTCTGGAACTAATGTCTTAAATTACACTGAAACTACTTAAACGTTCTTTCTAATTTATACCCTCAATTATCTACTTGGGGGTTTAACAGGTTTGGGTCATCTTGAGATTTAGGGTTTATCTTATCCCTTCCAATGTTGAGGCTACTTTTGTCCAAAACACAAGGACGTAACGATTTTTGCAAAAAACATGTAAACCCTGTCATGTTGGTATGGATTAGAAAGCTCTCGCTGAGTACTCTTAGATGAGTACCCATAGCAGCATAAGGGTGAAGAAAACCCATAATGTAGCATATGCCAAATATGAAAGGTGGAAGTTAAAGAGTAATTCAATTCATACCATTCATTATTAAGTTGGGAGTTTAACAGGTTTATGTCATCTTTACCAATGTCGACCACTAGATATGGTAATTGGTCTGTGGCGACCAATCCATGTTCTATTCATGTAAGTCCTGAATTAGATGTGGTATGCTCAAAATGCATATTTGTTGCTTTTTCATCTTCCTAAATGTATATTGATATTGACATGAAAAGCAACACATCCGCAGGTACATGTATAGTTATTCTGATTAGTACTGGTCATTGCACTTTATCTACGGGTAGGGTGCAGATTTGCTCATTCAGTATTTGCTTGCTTGTATATATTAAATAATGCACAAACTGTTATCAAGTCATACCGCATTTAAAGTGTTTGTACTTTTCCAAACGTTAAAATTCAATACCATATATTTCAGTACATTCACACGCAAGTTTATACGTTCAGCCCCCTTAGTGAATCCAAACACAGTCACATGCAGTGATGAAATGGGAGCCTTACATCAACAGTACCACTGACTGTGTTAATTCCCATCACTGTTTATACACTGCTTAGTGGCAGCACTTACCACTAAGTGCCATTATACAACATCTAACACACATGTATGTACTACTAGGATATCACACATATATATATATATATATATGTATATATATATATATATATATATATATATATATATATATATATATATATATATATATATATATATATATATATATATATATATATATATATATATATATATATATATATATAAATATATATATATATATATATATATATATATATATATATTTTATATATATATATATATATATATATATATATATATATATATATATATATATATATATATATATATATATATATATATATATATGTGTGTGGGTGTAGGTAATACTCATACTGAAATTTAATTCTCTATTCCCCTGGTGGGATGAGTGTAAACTAAATTGACCTCTATGGTCACCTAGACTATTTTGTGTCTGGTAACAGAAAAAAATGACAGGAAAATACATGCGAAAACCTAAATCTAGGCAAGGATGGAGTTGGCCTAGGTTATGAAAGAAAAGTGTACCATTGAGGGATGATTGTGGTCAGTGCTCTGCTGACCCTGTGGAATAACATTAACATTAACAGTTTACTGGTACCTCTTTACAGTATCCAACCCTAGCCATTTCTGACTCTGAGCATGGAGGCAGCTGATCTAGGTTATGTAAGATGCGTGTAGTGTTGAGGGAAGATTCTGGTCAGTCTGCTGACCATGTGGAATATGGCTGTAATTACTGACCACTGGTCATCAATCAGGGAGGATGGTCAACAAGATTAGTGACCACTATCACTTAAGGGTCGAACCACCCTTTCTTCTACGCCGTTAAGTGGGGCTATTAATTACTGCTATTAATTACAAGAGAAATCAACAGATAATTCATGCAACATGATAAACATCCCACGACAAGATGTTTCTATGTCTTGGCAGAGAGATAGGCATATATATATATATATATATATATATATATATATATATATATATATATATATATATATATATATATATATATATATATATATATATATACATATATATATATATATATGTATATATATATATATATATATATATATATATATATATATATATATATATATATATATATATATATATATATATATATATATATATATATATATATATACTCCTCCCCCACACCCCCTTGCTCTGTCGAAGAACTGACATGACTTTTCTATCATTACAAGACAAAGTAAGAGTTCTAGTCTTCAATTTCACATTTATCTCACCAACACTATTGGTGAAATGAAGCAAATGTACAAAAACTTGCATGAGACAGACTTGTATCCACACTTTTCACATCAAAGACTATAATCAGTATCTATCAATTCATTATTCATAATTTATGAACTTCAATGCTAATAAAAACAAGTTTTAACAGAAAATATTTGACATACACAGATACACAGCACAATATCTATATAGATAAATTGATATGGAACTCACTCAAGTTATCCTACGAAAGTATTGTCTGATACAAGTATTTGAAAACAATGCAAGAAATGAAAAGAATTTGAGAAAATTTGTTATTTGAGGATTTTTCAAATAAATATTTTCTAAGACTTCACCATACAATTAAAATGTTTTGTTCTCTTTCAAAAATATTTGAAAACAATGCAATAAATTTTTAAAAATTAAAAATTAAAAAGAAATTTTGTTATTTGAGTATTTTTCAAATATTTTCTTAGACTTCACCATATAATTAACACATTTTGTAATGGATCTATGGAGCAAATACTTGTGATGGCAGCAATTAGTCTATTTTGTTTCCCAGTGTCAGCAGATACATGTAGCTGTAATTTGTTAGGTTTAGTTGTCTGCTGATAGTTAACAGCTGGGGTCTGTTTCTGATATGGGGGTAAACACACCCTGCACCCCCACTGCTAGTGTGATTAAAGGGTGCGATAGACTGGCATGCAGTTCCTCTGAAAAATAGACTGGCAAAATACCTCTCTCTCAATATAAATTTTAACATGCCAAATTAATGCAGTAGACCGTGAATCAAGAAAGTTTGCAACTGAATTTTATGGTAGGATTGGATATTTGTACAAATAAAAACACAGGAGGCCAGAAAATAATGTCTGCTGGCTTGCCCCTTCCAATATTTTCCAGAAAATAGGGGTCTGTTCATTTCTTCAGATGAAAACAGTATTGTAACATGAGAATGCTTGAAACACAATCTAAAAAAGACAACTTTGGCAAAATCATTCCTTTGTGTCATAAGCAAGTCTCATATATGTATCACTATTATATGCATATTCTAGGGGATTGGGTGAGTTTGGCAGTCCAGTCTATTTTGGTGAAGTGCTGGCACACTGTGGAGAAGTGGCTTGACAGAGCACCAGGGATTCCCCCTGACACTTCTCCTGAGAAAGACTTATAGCGCATACAATAAATAACCACCCCTGCTTCCCAGGGTGGGGTCTGGACTGAGGCATGTGAATAAATTACCAGTGACTTGGGGTTGGGTGGTGGTTTACAAGGGGTACTCGGGTTTCCCCATCCATTGATAACTGGATAGTCACAAAAAGGCCACTTTTCACATAAAATATAATAAAACGTAATTCCAAATCTTTTTGTATAACGAATCACTGAAATGAATAAATAACATGAAATATACTTTCTTATATGAGGTTTGAAGTGGAATACATATACAGGTGAACTTGGATATGACGGACCACTGAACGACGGATTTTTGCATATGAAGGACGATATGCTTGGTGCCAGTCCGATGCATATCAAGTATTCGTCATATGTATACGACAGATTTTGCATATGACGGACCAATTTTCCTGGTCCCATTGAGTCTGTCATATCCAAGTTCACCTGTACTAATATAAATATATTTAGAATACAAAATTACTTTTATAGGCATATTTATATTTTATAAGTACACAACTACACATGTAAAGTATTCAGTAATATTCATAGCCCCTATCCCCAGTAGCCCTTGCATAATAAATGTCCTGAGGGGAGCTAGGAGGGGTGCCCCCCCTTCCCCCCTAAGCCCTCACAGTCACTTATTTCAATAAACACAAGCTGCCAGGGCTCTTGGCCATAGTACTTGTGTACTAAATGTCTTCATGGGAGCTAGAAGGGGTGCCCCCCCCCCCCCCCCCCCCCCCCCCCCTTAGCCCTCACAGTCACTTATTTCAATAAACACAAGCTGCCAGGGCTCTTGGCCACAGTCCTTGTGTACTAAATGTCTTCAGGGTAGCTAGAAGGGGTGCCCCCCCCCCCTTCCCCCTTAGCCCTCACAGTCACTCATTTCAATAAACACAAGCTGCCAGGGCTCTTGGCCATAGTCCTTGTGTACTGAATGTCTTCAGGGTAGCTAGAAGGGGGTGGTCCCCCCCCTTCCCCCTTAGCCCTCACAGTCACTCATTTCAATAAACACAAGCTGCCAGGGCTCTTGGCCACAGTCCTTGTGTACTAAATGTCTTCAGGGTAGCTAGAAGGGGTGCCCCCCCCCCCTTCCCCCTTAGCCCTCACAGTCACTCATTTCAATAAACACAAGCTGCCAGGGCTCTTGGCCATAGTCCTTGTGTACTGAATGTCTTCATGGGAGCTAGAAGGGGTGCCCCCCCCCCCCCCCCCCTTTCCCCCTAAGCCCTCACAGTCACTTATTTCAATAAACACAAGCTGCCAGGGCTCTTGGCCATAGTCCTTATGTACTGAATGTCTTCACGGGAGCTAGAAGGGGGTGGTCCCCTACCCCTTCCCTCCCCCTCACAGCTCTCTGGAGAGATAATTACCATCCATAGTATCATCATCCTGCTTCATTAATTGCTATCTCTCCCCATCGATTGCTATCAATACATCATTGATTGCTGCCAATACCTCATCAATATCACTCACCAATTAGGTCACCATTGATGACCATCAGCTCTGTTTGTCTGGGGGGGGGGGGGCAATGGAGAGAGGGGGGGTGGGGGGGGGGGGAAACTACCCCACAGTTACTGTATATGCCCCACTAATAGCAGAACCAAAACAGTTACCTGCACCCCATGAATGTTAATGACATTACCTCCTAACAATAGGTCACACAATAGAACAGATAACAAAAGCAAGCCACTGGATATAGAAAGATCAGCAATTTCTTTATCTGCAGGTGCTACCTTCCAAACAGGCAAACACTGTGAATGAAGATACCTGTTTGACATAACAGTAATAAACACTCAGAATGGATTTTTAATATTTTCCTATCAATTGGAAGAGAATATGATAGAATAATAACAGCAAAGCACTAAACATAATTCATAACTGATGAGGTATAAGTCAAGTAAAATATATTATTGAAGATTTATTTAAGATAGATTTCACCAAACTATTCAGGCACTGAGTGTATTAACCCTTCTAATGCTGAGGCTACTTTCGCCAAAGCACATGAAAGCAAAGATTTTTGAAAATCATCTAAACCCTGCCATGTTGGTATTCATTGGAAAGCTCTTGCTGAGTACTCTCAGATGAGTACCCATTTGCCAGGGTTTCGGTAATTTTTGAAGGTGTTTGGTTCATTTTGTATTTTGCATGACAGCAGCATAAGGGTTAAAGAAGGATCAGAGACAGAAGGAATAAATTATACATCTGTCATGCAGTCTCTGCCATCAGGAATGGTAAAAAAATCCAAATAGCAGAAGACAAAGATCATGTTTAAATGCACAACCAGGGTCTTGGCCAGGATTTAGAAACTGGGTGCCCATCATTGGTGATTGTAAAATTTTGGGCCTCCAAACTTTTAAGGGGGACCACAATATACTCAGATTTCAACTATAAACATTTATGGAAGTAAGGCATGATATCCTTAAACAATGTCATGGGAATTAAATGGAGATGAAAATATTCAATTATATGCTTGAGATTGACATTTTAAGAAATTCCTCAGGATACGATTGGGTGTCCTGAGGGGTGCTTTTGAAGGGTTTGGGTGTCCAAAAAGCCACCCAGACGCCCTGCTGGCTAAGATCATGTGCAGAACCATCAGTATAAATGCTCTCATAATTTTTTTGTAATGTCCTATACTGCCTTGGATCTATCAGAATTCATGCTTAATGAGTGTATTTATCTGTGTAAATATTTTCACAGACTTGTAACTGAGTTGGAATACCCATTACCCAACACTTCCTTGGACCTAGCAGAATTCATGCCTAATGAGTGTATTTATCTGTGTAAATGTTGTCACAGACTTGCTGAAGTGTGTAGGACCCAACTCTACCTTGGACCTAGCAGAATTCATGCTCTATAATGAGTGTATTTATCTGTCTAAATGTTGTCACAGACTTGTTGGAGTGTGTACTGTAGGACCCAACACTGTCTTGGACCTAGCAGAATTCATGCTCTATAATGAGTGTATTTATCTGTGTAAATGTTGTCACAGATTTGCTGGAGTGTGTAGGAATGTGTGGTGCTGAGTTGATGCTCACAAGTCAACATTAAGCTTCATCACATTAATTGGAGGATTATATAATATTTCTGTGGTTTAACCGAGCTTGTCACCACTTCAGTTAGCCTAGCTACTATGCCTCATTAAGTTCAACCCATCATTCATCTCCCTAAACATTCCATCTAGATCTTTGCTACTTTTGAAGAAAACAATCAACTGGGGTTTAATGTGGGGTCTTAACCCCTCCAATGGTAATGCTACTATTGTTTAAAGCTCAAAAATGCAAAGATCTTTGAAAACCACAACCCTGTTATGTTGGTATTCATTGGATAGCTTAGACTGAGTACTCTTAGATGAGTACCCATGTGCCAAAGTTTCAATTAATTTTTCAGAGGTTTTGCCTCATTTTGCACTGGTCAAATAAGCCACCAGCAGCATAAGGGTTAACCATAATGCCTGTGCAGGGCAGTAATGTATCATCCTTCCTATCATGATATTATGTGATATTCATTGAAAAAACTTCATAACCCCCCCCCCTCCCCCCAACAAATCCCTACCTTGGAGTTCTGCAATTTCCCTCTGAGGAGATCACAGGTATCAATAATAATAATAATAATAATAATAATAATAATAATAATAATAATAATAATAATAATAATATTAATAATAATAATAATAATAATAATAATAATAATAATAATATTAATAATAATAATAATAATAATAATAATAAAAATGATAATAATAATAATAATTGATATTTGATATAGCGCCCTTTCCAACTATAATGTTCAAAAGCGCAATTAAAATATTATACCATCGTCACTACATCATAAGAAAAATAGTGATTTAATACTGATACTGATGAAAAACCTCCATATCATAGCACTTCACTAAATTAGGATGTAAGTAGTATTGACTATAAGTACATTACAACATATCATGATTTAGCCACTGATCTCTTGTCCTAAAATTCAGTGAAATATGGTATTTCATTAGCCTAGAATTTAGGCTGTCAAGTACATTTTGTCGCTGGCTTCATGTTTTGGGTGTTTTTTTTCCACCAGGCACCATGTGGTCTTAGTGGGCAGAGTTGTTTACATTTCCCTAACCAGGTGGTGTTAGGAGGGTTCTGTCTATGCATGACAGCAGAGATAGGATAGAACCAATGGCGCCACCTATTGGTGACTAAGAGTATTACACTTTGCTAAGTAAGTGAGGGAAAGATAAGCATACTAAAGAATGGGAATCTAAGGCTATGGGGGCATAATCTTATGAAGTAATGCTTCTTTATTTTTTCTGCAGGTAAACAGAACAGCATGCCTTTTTTGAAAGGTAATAATACTAATTCATGGGCCATATCACAATAATTGCGACGGAGAACTTTAAAAAATAATTTCATTTTACCAATATGAATTGAAGACGTACTGAAAAAAGACATCCTAAAGTGTACAAAAATGAAAAAAAGCAGAACTTAAAGCCCTCCACCTCACATAAAATTTACTTTTTACCTTAAAAATATTTTTTTTAGTGTTGCGGACGGAAAAGTGATTAAAATCATTTTATTTTTGATAGGGTTGTCAGAAGTACACTTTTTTGGTGTCTTTTTGTAGGTGTGAGGCTGAAGTACATTTCCACTGAACATATTTGATCTGGTGATCATTGATCAATGAGGTATTGAACTGGTTTGATAGCCATTTTCCCGTCCGCAACAAAAAACATTGAAAAGTTTCTATAAAAAATTCATTTTAAGTGATAGTGGTACCATTTTTGGAATCCTCTTACTTCATTATAATGCATATCTATTAATGTAAAAAAATTGAAGAAAATAAATCACATAACTTGTAAAAATGGAGTTTGAAAACTTTCCGTCCGCAACAGTTAGTGCTGTTTCGGACGGAAAAGTGATTGGGACAGGAAGTATGACTGGAAGGCAAAAGTCAGGTGATCAATGACAGCTATGGATTTTCATCTAAATAAAAGATCCAAGGCACATCCATCTTCCTTCTATGGGCTGGGGAATTTTCCAAAGAAAGAGATCTCTGTTGTTTTAATGGTATAATATACAGAAAAGAGGATTACACTTAGGTAATGGGCCTTGGAGGTATGAGCAAAGTTTGAGTACCACTCTGTTTCTTACATACATACTCAGCATAATAGTTCCAACTGACTTAGGTGTGATGCTTCCTTTAGAACATTAAACAGAGAAAGTTATGGAAAGCGTAATTTAGTTTATGTTCTCAGAGGTAGATGATTTCACTCACCACCTGGTCAGTTTTAACAGGAACAATAATTCTATACTTCGTGGTTTTAATCACAGCTTCCTGTACAAATCAAGGTTGCTGGTATAGCCCAAATGATGTGGATTCTGTTTTACCTTCACTTCCCCCTCTCATCAACACCTCTGATTCTCCAGTCTGGGGAGAGGAATAGGGTAGGGGGAAATTGCATTTACCTCTGATTCTCCAGTTGTGGGAGGGAGGAAAGAGTTGGGGGGAAATTGCATTTACACTGATTGACTGAATAGGTGGCTTCAGGATTAAGGATGTAGGGGTGCAGACAGGATGAAGGTTCATGTCTAGACAGTGCTGAATGTGTACACCTGTACATTGGTTGGATCATTAATTATTAGACATATGCTAGAACCTATGAGAACTCATTATGAAAATTAATAAATTAGCTAAATCAGCAAATTAGATGAGCAGGTAGAAAGCTAAATCATTTCTCATTGCATCATCAACATGGCATCAGGTACAGAGCATTCCAGAAAAAGTTGAGAAAAACAGAAAGGATCCTGAGAAAGTTGTTTTAAATGATACCAAAGTATCTGTATTCTGAATGATTTAGGAATATGTGTAGTTACTGAGTGTCCAGTTTGCTAAATACTTTAAAATACCTATGTGATATTTTCATTCATACATATTTGACAGTTGGCTATTTTTTGGGGCTCAGATCTAACATGTCTATTGGGTGAATGGAGAATTAATGTAGGTGTGCATTGATATTCAGTATTGGATATGAACTGGATTTGTAGTCCTAACCAAACATACATATCATGAAAATCAGTGGTATATCTAAACTTGTAATTTAGCATTGCTAGTATGTTTTAAATTGCACTTAAGATTTCAGTGCTAAGATCTGGGTATATAGCCCTATTGCAATTTGGAGAACCAGCATCACTCCACAACCTGATTATAAGAATCCTCTCTTAACTTGCTTAAATTGCTGTATATAGTTATCTTTTCTAATAGAAAGAATATAGAATTCTTGTTTTAAGTGTTTTCAATGTTTAAGCCACAATAATTTAAGAACCTAGAATTAAGAGTATCAGTCTCTGAGCTAAATCCAATGAAATTTAGTTTCAGGAATCATTTTATCTGTAGCTCAGCATTTAGACTACTAAACTATGAATAATGTTGTATAAAACATTCTTATGTCAGTCTTCCAAATGACTATTTTCAATTTTTGAGTGATGTTATCAAATTTTGACCTCTTACAAATGTTTTACGTACTGAATACTTCCTCTCCTGTACTTGCGACAAAAATTTCCCGTCCGCAACAGTATGCATTTTCCGTCCGCAACACTGAATAAATTCTCCAAAATTTGAATGGGATGATCAAAATTTGAAATACATACAGAAATAGATACTTGAGGGTCTTGGCTACATTGCACATATGCAAAACTTTAATTTTCTTCAGTATTTGAAGAAGGATTTCTGTTTTTGTGAAGGTATCTAAAACCTCCGTCGCAGAGTTTCCCGTCCGCAACAGCAAGAAATTCATTAAAATCTACTATTTTGTCAAAAAAATTGAACAAACTTTTTTTATAATAGTGTTCTAGAATGATATATCTATAAGATAAAACTGCCAAATCAGGAAGTTTACATGAATTAAAGGAAAAATATTGAATTAAACTCTCTAAAATTCCCGTCCGCAACGATTTGAATAGCTTGATATGGCCCTAATACTAATAATACTAATAATACTAATAAAACTAATAATAATAATGATGATGATAATAATGATAATAATGATAATAATAACAATAATAACAACATTAATACTAATAATAATATTAATAATAATAATAATAATAATAATAATAATAATAATAATAATAATAATATTAATAATAATAATAATAATAATAATAATAATAATAATAATAATAATAATAATAATTGATATTTGATAAAAGGTGGATATTATTTTATGGATTTAACTTGACATTCAATCACACATAAAAATATTCATCTGTCAAATCAAGAGATGGCCACCTCTCTGATCAAAACAAAACCTCAAAGACCTGCAATGCCATGTATGACCCCCGAATGACATGATCATATTCTTCTAGTAACCTTCTATGTACTATTTAAGTAACACACAACTGACTGTGATATCAACTGTAATATCCATCATTCCATGTTCCAGCTGTCAAACTCGTGGTAGGAACACTCGAATACAAATGCTGCAAAATAACAATACCATTTTAACACGTCAAAAAGTTTCATAAGAATTACACTCACCGTTTCTGAAAGAGTTTACACGGCGTTCCTCCAATGGTAAATGCCTAACTACCACGAACGGTCCCGAACTAGCTCTCCATTTCTCCATCCTAAACACGAGTCTGATATTGGTCCACTGGACGTAGTATGAGTGACCACTGCCACCGTGACTGACCACTGCTAAGCCACACTGATCCTTTTCCTGACGATGGGCAAGATCCTAATGAGATACGAGCAGACGACAATTGATGCCAGCCGTCACTGGCCTACGCGACGCGACGTAATGTTAAAATGTATCTATCTCTTGAAGTGTCCCATCCGTATCTGAGAAAAACAATATGGCGTTGGGATGATAATATCGCTCTGTTCCGGATAAGACAAAATTACGTCAGTGTCGCACGAGCTGTCCTAATGTTTAATCTGACAGACTTCCATGATTTTGACAGGATGACAATTCTCCGGTAGTGGATTGAGTATTTAGGATACTGTCCCTCTCGCCTGATTGGTTCAGCATATGTTGCTGTGTCAACTGATGAGTTGCTATGTCAACTGTAATCATAGTCGCTCTGTAATGATAATGTCATAAGACGTCATAGAATGCCCCAGCATGTATTGGTGAGGGAGGGGGGAGGGGGTATGGATACACCCATGCCAACCGGTGGTTCTAGCGACCCTACTCTAAAGATCCTATCACATCAGCTGTCACGCAGAGTAAGACAATTAGTAAAAATCTCTTGGACGTGATTGCGATTAATTAGAAATGGACACTGTTTTTCTTAATTTGATGTCCGTGTCCTAAGATTTTTCCGTCAATCTGTTTTCTTTAGTAGTTTTCGTTGTTTTTTTATTATAGTAGAAGTTATATTATGTTGCGTTATATTTATTTATATTCTTGTGGTCTAGTTTTGGCCCAGTAGAAAAATGTCTTTGTAATCTGTATGGTTTTGTACAATTTCACGCGCAGTCAATAAACATACGATAGAATACAAAACTGAGAAATGTATAGCAGGAAAATAATTTTGTCGTATTTCGGTGTCATCGTATTTTGTCCATTGCCACAGGATTTTCATAACACAATTTCGCCCCACAACTTAGCTATTTAAAGCTTCGAAACTATTGGCAAATATAGACCTTTGCATAGTAGCCACGAATGTCGATCTATTCATCTAAGGCATAGATAACTTAACAAGTCACTTGCACATGTGAATGTGTTTAGCTGAAGCACACACAACACATAGTTTGGCCTCCCTGTTTGTGACGTATATATCATATTCACAATCTGATGAAAAATACGAGGACAAACTGCGCAAATAAGACAGAATTTTCTAGCATTTTTTCTTTAGAATATTACAATTATACACTGGTACTAGTAGCCAGCAAAGAACTTTCTAGCATTTTTTCTCAGAACACTGCAGTTATACGATAGTAGGCAGCAAATACTGCCAAAGCATATATATTGTCTAGTTATGAGCGGCTCAAAATATGGATTGACCCAGTCATGTCTAAGTTGTCGTGTCTATAGTGGTCTGGGTCTATGGTACACCCACCCAGCGCATGTGAGAAAGTTGCCAGTGACTTGGGGTTAGGCGGTGTTTTCGCAGGGTGCTCCGGTTTCCTCTGGTTACAACTGGCTAGTCACGACTTAGCCGCAATATGGCAAAAAAGGTGACGACAAAACGAAATTCCAAATTTTAAAGTCTTTAATACAGTCAGGGAGCTTCTAATTATATATATATATATATATATATATATATATATATATATATATATATATATATATATATATATATATATATATATATATATATATATATATATATATATATAGAGAGAGAGAGAGAGAGAGAGAGAGAGAGAGAGAGAGAGAGAGAGAGAGAGAGAGAGAGAGAGAGAGAGAGAGATAGATAATCTTTATTTCAAGTCGGTAATAATTTTACATAGTAAACACGAGCTGCCAGGGCTCTTGGCCGACTACAAAATAACAATTCAAAATACAACATACAGGGTTTAACATATATATATATATATATATATATATATATATATATATATATATATATATATATATATATATATATATATATATATATATATATATATATATATATATATATATATGTATATACACACACACACTGGTCAGCCTTCAACACCCACTCTTTCCTGTGGTGGTGCGTCAGCTTAGAGTGTACATCTACCCAACGAGCGTTAATAACGCAACAACCCTCATTTACCCTGTGCTTCCCTGCCCTCTGGCGTTGCCCCTGGTTGACCCCTCCCCATCTTTGGGTGGCCATGACCCACCCACAATCTTAAAACTGAATTTAAACCCACCACACGAACCACCCGCGAGAAGATCACTTGCCTACTTATGTCTTGGAATGCTATGCATATACATGTACATGCATAGAGACGTTTTATTGTTGTAGTTTATATCATATGTGAGGAAGATTGACATAGAACCATAAGGATTTACTAATTCATGCTTTGAAATATGAATATAATTTTCTGCCTACTATGATATTTTTGCAAATAACTTTGCAGAAAAGCGCACATTTCAAAAATATCTCACGATAAGTTGTTAATCGCGCTCTGCTCTGTATCCACACTATAAATGTTTTTAAAAAGAGGCCTTTATCCAAGATTAATTACTAGATCTCTAGTATTCAAATAGTGCTGTTTATTTGCGAGGTTTCCGGGAGAGATTGTATGTATGTATATTTATTGACTGCAGTTATAATGCAAAAAGACATGCAGCAAAACAATACGGTTAATTCATATTCCAGATCTTTCTTTTTGCTACTAGATGAAATTATTTGATCGGTAATAGAAACCAGGGAGGATGTTTCCGAGACGCTGTTATCATTTATCAATAATTTAATTATAGAGCTTCATTTTTTAATACCACAAGAGATGTATAGATTGATAACATACACCAAGAAGATAAAACGATCTGAGATACACGCAAGATTACACTCATCAAGTTATTAGGCAGTACTAATTCAGATAAATTTATTCGAGTCTCAGATATATCTATAGCTGCATAGTACCTATTAGATTCTAGATAAGGGAGGGTGGGGGCCAACATCCTGGTTCTATGAAGTATCGTTTTGCAAAATAATGAATTCGTTTAGCCTATCTTCTCGTGTTATCAGGATGATCCGATCAATGCTCGTTCGCTTCATTGGTATCTCAACATATTTATGCTCACAGCAGCCAAACGCGTCTGACAATTTTGATGAAATCTTGCAGGCAAAAGCATAATTAGGCAAATATTTGATGCGGAAATTTCAATCAGGATATAAGCAACAACTCTCCTTCAAATATTTTGTAAAATCATCCTCAATTCCAAAATTAGTGCAAAAAGTGTCAGAGATCCAGACGACAATATCTGGGGGCTTAACCACTAAACCAAGTCCGGAGAGTTTCGGTGATGGCTTGCTGATCAGTGAATCATTTAGAAACAATTTAAAGGTTTCCAAACTTTCCACCAATATTTCTTTGATTTATACAAATTTGGTACAGTTAATTTCCAAGCTCTATAATTAGAGGGACCATTGCATACAGTTAATTTTCAATCAATTCGGAAGTAGACTAAGAGAACGAATTGAGGAAAACTATGTGAAAGAAAGGCCTTTAGTCTTATAGATGTTCTTTTTTAAAATTCACCAAGTGATAATTTCATCGAAAAGTTTTTTTTTCAATTGACCACGACTTGAAGAAAAGGTGATCCCATCTACACCCCTCACCATTGCATACAATTGTTATTTTTTTAATCAATTCATAAGTAAACTAAGAGCTCGAAATAAAAAAGATAGTTGAAAGAAAGGCATCAGCTGTAGTCTTATATGCTTCCTCCTTTAAAATTTACCAGGTGACGGTTTTATTGAAAAAACTTTTTCTCAATTGATCACGACTACTTATGGAAGAATAGGTGATCCCGTCCCCACCCTTACCACCTAGAGGGGTTGACACCTGAGGTGACAATACGTAATTGGGCATTGTTTTCATATAGCAGGGGAAATGCCCCTCAGGTGTCCACGGAATGAACCTATGGCTAGGAAGAATAAATCATTCCACATACTCATCAAGATTTTTCAGATAATAATTGCACTTCGAGTGTCATCCCACGCAAGATTCTCGATAATTGTACTTATATTGTAGGAACCATGGGCGGTTTCATGATTTCTGTTTTTGGGGTGTCAAGGTGGGGGTACGGTAGTCTTTACATAGAGGTAGAAACCATGGGCGGTTCCATGATTTTTGTTTTAAGGCGTCGGTGGTGGGGGTTCTTTTTACATGGAGGTAGAGGGCGGGGGTCGTTCTTACATAGAGGTAGATCCTCTTCATTGATTTGAAACAAACGTATAGAAAAATAACAATCATCTTAACAAATAAATCAACATTTTAAACTTTAAAAGGGTTGTCCATCGAACCCCCCTGAATCCATTTGTAACCGCACCTGGGAACTAAAGTTTCTTTGGACTTGGGATAGTACATTCCCCGTACAGCGTATTCGACTTAATAGATGGATGTACAGGACGCAGCGACGAATATACCGCATGTCTATTTCTTTATTTCTTACATATACAGTTGGTGGGCCAGTGAATGTACCTTTTATGATTTCAACCCGGGGGCAAGTGCTTGCACCCTGACTTAGGAACTCCCGCTAATATCACAACAGACCAACTTGTCTAGTCTCTAAATTAAGGGTTAGTGTGCACACTTGGATATAAATATCTAAAGGATATTTTTATATCGGAAAAATGTTTAGAAAAGAATTGAACATGTCCAACTTTAATACTATATCCTACGTGCTATAAATTTATTTCCAAGGGTACACATGAACCCTTATTTTGATAAGACCAACCTGGCTACCCATATAACTGAGGATATTGCAGACCCGTTGTTGAGGGTCAACTCTCAGCACCCCTCTACCCTATGCCTAGGGTAGTCCACTGTACCCTATGCCTAGGGTAGTAGTACCCACTCAGCGTGAAATTCAATTACCGCCCTAAAACAACAGAATCTTCATCAGAGCCCATCTTGCCTACGTAGAATAAACAAGATAGGAAGCCGGTACGCATGCCACGTCATGTGTGAACATAGGATAACATGCTGAGGGCATGCTGCATCTGCCAACAAGTGGTCACTGAGAAACTGACCACTGTCCATCTTGAGCCATCAGAGATGCAAAAGGAAGGAAGGGAGAAATGTTTTTTTTGCTGCTTTCAACAGCTTAGGTCATATCGCGACAAGATAGAATCCCGGAATCGAGAAATATTCCATTCTATTCAAGAATAGGTCCAACGATTCTTTTTGTTGCAGAAGAACCATAGAACAGCCCTCCACAACGCCGCACATTTATATAGTGACCATGCCAACTTTCCAAGATAGGAAGCCGGTACGCATGCCACGTTATGTGTGAACATAGGACAACACGCTGAGGGCATGCTGCATCTGCCAACAAGTGGTCAGTGAGAGACTGACCAGTGTCCGTCATGAGTGACCAGAGATACATCGCTTCACAGCACTGCACGTTTATATAGCGACCATGCCACGTCATGTGATAACATGCTATCAGAGATACCAATGGTCAGTCTAGTTAGGACATATTCTCGACACACTTATGTAAAGTTCCCCACCAATCGTTGCATCCGATATTGACCGAGTGATCTGAGAAGTTACCGTTAAATGCTCGCCACTGCCTGCTCAAGGCACGTGGGAAGTTGACGGTGACTTGGGTTATACAGTGGTTTCTCCGGCACTCGGATTTTTAGTTACCACTGAATACTCGTCACTGTCGCGTTCGATGCCCACTCAAGGCATGTCCGGAAGTTGCCAGTGACAGGGGTTAGACAGTGGGTCCCCCCCCCCCGCCCCCCTCCCCCAGAAAAAGTGACTAGTCGCGAATTAAGCTTATTATGGAAGAAAAATTACTATGATTAAGAAAACAAAGTCATGTCCCCGTGGAAAAGAGTTGATAAAGAACATTTTTGTAAAGGCATTTGACGACGGCTCCTTTCCTTAAAGTAGCTACCTTTTCTTTCATTTCACACGGTTTATTATATGTTTAAACCCAAATGTAAAGGAAAATTATATCGAGATTGCTAATAAACCTTTTGCAATTCTTATGGAGATAAACATCTTCAAAAACTTTCTCCCCATTTCAGTTTGGTGTTTTAAGTAATGTTTAACCGTTAAATAACGCAGAGATAATCTTCAACATCAAAAGCACCAGTCTACACCCAAGATGATACGTCTTATGTGTAAATGATTTTGAGAAATAAAGATGGCACCACTTATATCTTTGAAAAATAGCTGATTAACCCAAGGAAAAATCTTTAAGCCAAAAGCTTAGTTGGAATAATATTTGAAGGAGAAATGTTAATCAGAGCATTTCCAACAACTTTTCTTCAAATCTTTTGTAAAACCATATTTAATTCCCAAGATAATGTCAAAAATATCATAGATCCAGACGACAATTTCAAGAGAAACCCTTACGCATTAACATATTAATCAATGTCGTGTGTTGATTACTGTGGTTATCAATAAAACACGATATCAGGGCTCGGATCTTTCTCATCTCCAGATTCAAGTCTATCTATCATCTCAGACGTATGTATGTTTATAAAAGCATATACATAACACTATGATAGACTGACTACACATCCAGTCCCCAGGGTTAAATGAGCTAATAGTATTAGTGAGTTGCCGGTGACTTGGGTTAGACGTCGGTTTCCCCCGGAACTCGGGTTTTTAGTTACCACTGAACGCTCGCCACTGTTACCAGCTCAATACATGTGGGAAAGTTGCTGGTGACTTGGGTTTGACGGCGGTTTACCCCGGAACTAGTTTTCTAACATAAACAATTGACTTGTCGCGATTTAATTTTTTATATGGGAGAAATAATACGATGAATAAGAAGTCATGTCCCCATGAGAAAAGAGAGCAATTTTGTAAAGACATTTGACGACGTTTTTTTTAAGAATCAGCCATTTTTTTTCCTTTTACAGGGTTATCACATTGGTTTAAACCTAAGTGTAAAAGAAAACTAGATCATATTTTGCTATATATAAACATTTTACATTTATGATGGAGATGGACATCTTCAATAGTTATCTTGATTAAGATGAACATATTCAAAAACCATTTCCCCGTTTCATTCGGATGTTTAAGTAATGTTTAACCGTTAAATAACGCAGAGATAGTCTTCAATATCAAAAGTACCAGTCTGCACCCAAGATAATACTTACAACTACACCGTAAGTGTAAATGAATTTGAAAATAAAGATGACACCACTTCTATCTTAAGAAATATAGCAGATTAACCCATTACTGCTCACAACAGCCAAAACAGCCTGACAAACCAGTTAAACTCTTTCAGGCAAATGCTTAGTTGGGAAAAATATTTGAAGGAGAAATTTTTATCAGAACATTTCCAACAAATTTCCTTCAAATCTTTTGTAAAACAATTCTTAATTTCCAAGATAATGTCAAAAGTATCTTAGGTCCAGACGAAAATTTCAAGAGAAATTCTTAAGCATTAGCAGATTAATCAATGTCGTGTGTTGATTACTGTGGTTATCAATAAAACAAGATATCAGGGCTCTGATCTGTCTCATCTCCAGACTCAAGTCTATCCATCATCCCAGACGTATACATGTTTATAAAAGCATATACATAATACCATGATAGACTGGCTACACATCCAGTCCCTAGGGCACAGGGACTAATAGTATTAGGAATACATATCACAACCAGACATCAGTGGCTGGTCCTGATATGAATCAATTCTTTTTAATCTAAGCGGAGAAAGGCTTGGATCTTCTTTATTTAATGTATGCACATATCTAGGAATATACCGGTACATATACAGTAGATTAGAAACAACTTTATCATGATTCAATTCTTTCTAATCTAAGCGGAGAGAGGCTTGTATCCTTTTTATTTATCCTACATCCATAGATAGGAATATACAGTAGATAAGAAACAATTTTATCGTGACTCAATTCTTTTTAATCTACTGGGGAGAAAGGCTTGGATCTTTTTATATTTAACTGTACGTCCCCATGCACGTAGATAGAGATATACAGTAGATTAGAAACAACTTTGATATGATTCAATTCTTTCTAATCTAAGCGGAGAGAGGCTTGAATCTTTTGTATTTAACTGTACGTCCCCATGCACATAGATAGAGATATACAGTAGATTAGAAACAACTTTTACATGATTCAATTCTTTCTAATCTAAGCGGAGAGAGGCTTGAATCTTTTTGTTATCACTGTGCGCGCATAGATAGGAATATACTGTAGATTAGAAACAACTTTAACACGATTCTTTTCTTTTTTAATCTACAGGGGGAAAGGCTTACATCTTTCTTATTTATTGTACACACATTGATAGGAATACACAGTAGATTAGAAACAACTTTGACATGATTCAATTCTTTCTAATCTAAGCGGAGAGAGGCTTGGAGATTTTTAATCCTTGTTAGCGCATATATTTGAATATAGAGTTGATTATAAATTACTTTGCACTGTTTCTCTTAATCAGAAGGTGTTTGAAGTCATATAGCATATTTGATATTGTCAATGTGTTTGATATACTAATTTGTCATACCAATGTTCGTTCCTTTGGTGTTAGAAGGGTATCATAGCGTATCCACGTAGACCCATATGCAATTTTCATGTGTGCTGTTATCAAAGCTCCGTAGACACGCACAGTTTCCGTAAATCACAAGGCGTTTTAGATCCAATATGATTTGTCATACCAATGTTAGTGCCTTTGGTATCAAAGGATTTAAAGGGTACCATAGCGTATCCACGTAGACCCATATGCATGTTTCTCTAAATCACAAGGTGTTTGAAGTCATATACCAATTTTCGTGCCTTAGGTATAAGAGGATTTAAAGGGAGACCATAGCGTATCCACGTAGACCCATATGCCTGTTTCCCTAAATCACATGGTGTTTGAAGTCATATACCAATTTTCGTGCCCTTGGTATAAGAGGGTTAAAAAGGTATCCACGCAGACCCACATGCCTGTTTTCCTTAATCACTATAGGTGTTTGAGGTCATATATAATGTTTTATATTGTCAAGGTATTTGATTTGTCATAACAATTTTCGTGCCTTTGGTATAAGAGGATATGCTTAAAATTGTCATCTGGACCTTTGAATCTTTTGAGATTAACTTGGAAATTAAGAAGGATTTTACGAAATATTTGGAGAGGAGTTGTCAGTAATGTTCTCATGAACATTTCTCCTTCATATATTTTCCCAAATATTCTTTTTGTTAAAAGATTTCCACAAAAATGTCAGGCCAATTTTGGCTGCTGTGAGTATAAATGGTTTAAAAGGGGTATCATAGCGTATCCACGCAGACCCATATGTATCACAGGGCGCCACCGCTGAGAGCTAATATTCCCACTGTGACTCACTCCTTTGACCTCATAAGCAAAAACACGAGATGCGGTTGACCAATACGATTATTTGACCCAAAACACATGTAGGACACATGCAGTTTTATTCCTTCAGGAAGCTAGTCTCTTGAACTTTTCCCAGGCCATTTAAATTAAGCACACCCTTAAATTATTAAAGATGCAGTTATGAGAAAGCCGAAAGATATCATTGATGTCCGTTTGCCAATTATACACGGCGCGAAAGGGGTCGAGGATAATTCATAAGGTGGAGATTTTATGCAAAATAAGATTATTGATAACATCTGAATAAAAATCGTTTATTATGATTTTAATGATATTAAAATATTCTTTTTTGCTCTCATAGTAAGTCTGAACATTATTTCAAACAAATTCCTACAGTTGTTGTTGGGGCAGAAAGATGGGCCTACAGAAGTCTCTAAGTACGAAAAGACACAAATAACTTGAACAAGTATGTTAAACGTACGAAAACTGAAATCGCACGATGGTGCAGGTGTAAACGGCATAATTTGACATTTCTGCTGTCTTTGGAAAACGGTCGAAAAAATCTTTTTGCTGTTTTTTGTAAAAACAGTGGAAATGTTTATTTTTAAATGTGTCGTTTTCCAGAAAAACAGCGGTTTTTGCTGCCGTTCACACTTGCACCATCGTAAAATCGAGACTGTTATAGAAAATTTTAAAGTGTCAGAAAAGACCGTTACGAATAAGTCATCTAGCTGGCGGGTATAGCATGTATCAGGTCGGACACTACTCGGGTCTGAGTATTGGTCATTCTGTGTTGTATATTTATCTTGCATAAGACCTACACATGCGAGCATCATTTGTATGGTCTAGCATACGTAGGGTATCTATGAGTTTATCTGATGGCTATCATATGTAGACTTTGACGATCACTGCATTGACGAGATAGCATACGTTGGGTATCTATGAGTTTATCTGATGGCTATCATATGTAGACTTTGACGAACGTTGCATTGAAAAGATAACCTTAGATGAATATATACGCACAGTGAGATAGCTTAACTCACGTAATTGTCTATTCATCTAGGATAAACTAGACAATGTAGTGTGGAATTTGGAATTTCTTTTATCGTCACTTCTTGGCTATCATACGTAGACTTTGACGATCGCTGCATTGAATAGATAGCCTTAGATGAATAGACACATAGCTTAACTCACGAATTTTTTATTCATCTTAGATAAACTTGACAATATAGCATGGAATTACTTATAACGATATTGGAATTTTTTTTATCGTCACTTCTTGTGCCAGATCAAGGCCACACGGTGGATAGCCATATACACCCTAGCCTACCTCCCAGGCCATATTTAAATGTCTTCCCTTGTGGATAGATGGCACTGCGGTATACTAGGAATTCAGAGTGAAATATGATACAGACTGCAACTCAAGTGTGTCCCCCTTGAGGATTTTTTTCTGAACTAAACCTGCAGTGAAATCAACTCAGGTCAGATCAGTGAAAGAGCCAGATATCACAGACTTGTAGCAAGTCTATATACACCCTAATCAGATGTGTTTCACTTTAGAACACTTTTCGAACACTTTATCGTAACAGCGTTGGAACGTAGTCTATGTGTTTTGAGAAGTGAGTGTTCCGATCGGAACACTCAAGTGTTCAGATCAGAGCACTGTACTGTTGCACTTTGGAACACACAATTCGTTCCATTTAATATGTTGATGGTGGAAGAAAACGACGGTGACTGCCTGCGGTTCTAACAAACCGGGCTAGAATATATCCTAATGCATGAGATAAAGTTACCAGAGACTTGGGGTATGACGGTAGTTTTCCAAGGTACTCCGTTTATTTCACAACCTACTACGAACTAGCTACCATTGTAGAGTATGATGCCAGAAAATGTGATAAAACACATTGGCACAATTCTCCTATAGTATATATGGCCAAATTGTACTCTAACTTACACTTTCAAATCCCTCCGATAGTCATTTTCTAGAATTCCCAATGACGGATTTTTTTCAAATCTTTAGAGACAGATATTTTCCAAAATTTACGTGTTCACCCCCTCCCCTCCCCTCCCTCAAACCCTAGGATATTACATGCCTTATGCCTAACGGTGTCTGTACCCCAGGTGGTAAATGAGCCCCCTGCAGATACTGTATATCACCGCCCGCCACCAGGGGTCGCGGTGTTAGGGGCACTTTATGGGGCGCCCCACCCCGTGCCGCACGTGGGGGGCATGGCGGGAGGGAGGGGGTTCATTACGTGCTTCGCGGAGAATGAAACCTCATCAACTAAGCCTTTAATCCACAGGGCC